>WBMV01002074.1:4868669-5076885 GCA_013396655.1 Campylorhamphus procurvoides
CTCGCCAGGGCCGGGTCCGTGTCTCTCCGTGCCCCCCGGGTCCCCTTCCCCGGCGGGGGGTGGGCAGGCTCCCTGCGGAGCGGCGGGAGCCCGGGGAATGCCCGGGGAATGCCCGGAATGCGCGGGGAGAGGTGCCGGGAACCCGCTCTCCGGGCAGGGAAGGGGAGGTGGCCGCGTTCACCTTCTCCCCGGTACGGTCATTATGGGCTCAGGTGCCTTTGTGGTGGTGTGCCCTCTCTGTCCCCGAAATCGCCCTAACTAAGCTCAGTTTTAATTGCTCAGTTGACACAGAGAACAGCAAGCATTATTTCCCTTTCCATCCTACAGTGAAGTGACTGAGCATCTTTGTCCATTGCAGGTGATTTTAACCAGCGCTGATGTGCCCAGCAGCGTGTGTGTGCATATTCAGTGTCTTTCCAGGCATCTCCTCTGTCCTTTTCAATAGGAGAGATGTTTGAAAGTATGTCTCAATTTTGCCTCGTTATTTTTGCCTTAGGAGGGTTGGTTAATGTGGGAAGACAGGGAGAATTTTTTTTAAAGACACATATAAGTAAGTGGGAGAATCGTTGAGTCTCTTGTGGTTTTCTCACTTGTTAAACAAATTTATTTAATTTTCCCAAAACGTGTTCTAAGGTTTAATACTTCAAATCAGAGACAATTTTAAGATAACGTCTTTATCCTGAAGTTCAGTGTGTTTCAATGGAAGTTGTATATTCTCTTTTTAGGTGTAGGGAAGGAAAGGCATGGAGAAGTTAACAGTGTGTCCAGACTAATTCAGCAAAGGGTGACAAGACAGGAGTGGATTTCTGCATGGTGGCTTAGGCCAGTGAGACAAGCATTAGGCAAAATTGCCTTTTTTGGGTGGGTTAATGTTTGCAGAATCCTTTAATGTTTTAAAGCCCTCTGCTTTCTGGAGGCAAAACGTGAAACACTGTGACACTGCAAAAAAAAAATAAATTTCCCCTCATTTAATTGTCTTCCACAATCTGAGACTTCACAGATTCCCTATTAACTATCTCTGGCTGCCCTACATATCTTAGGCAGGCAGTATCAGAGTGATCATTAATTAATCCCAGGGAGAAGCACTCATCTGTGCTAGTGAATTACATCTTCATATTTCAACCTGCCTGCCACCCCGACTGAGCTGCAGGGCTCCAAAGAAAATCCAGAGGGCGTCTGTGCTCATGTGACCGCCTTGATTTCACTGTTCTTCCTAGAGAGCACTATCAAATGATTTTATTTTTCTCTATCAGGATATATTGCTTGGTTTCTGGAATTTCTCAATAGCCATAGAAATGCAATAAATAAAGGGCTGAAGACATGAGTTAAGGTTCTGTGAGTGATAGGTGAGAGGAGAAAGGGGAAAGGTATAAAGACTGGAGAGGAAGAAGGAAAGAAAAGGAGACATCCATCCCTTGGCATTCGATGGAGGGTAGCCCCTTCTGGTATTAAATCTATCCACAAAGAATAGAGGTGAGGTAACCAACACTCAGGGATGCTTTGTGTAAGGCATGGCTTCTGCTCACTGTTGTGTGGGTTGCCTTTGAACCAAGGATTCAAACTGTGGCTTTGTGTGACTTCATTTTACTTCAGGGCTTCACATTCAAAATTATTTAAGCTAAAAGAAAGAAAATCTTATTAACTAAAATCAATTTTAATCTTCTCATATGCTTGTACTTTCTTAATCACAAAGGAAAGTTAATTTTATTGGTAGCACTAAAACGTTTTGGTCTGTCACTGCATGCAGCCATAGTGGTAAATTCAATAACCAGAAGGCACTTACATATTTATGTTACTCGATAAACTTAATGTTCAGAATTTTTATGTGTTAGAAAATAGTGTCTGATTAGACAGTTTATGTTTTATTTATTTTTTCAGTATATGTCAGCTTGCATTTGGAAGAAAATAAATCTGCATTTAAAGCCTTGGAGTCTTAATTTTCATTTTTTGAGGTTTACCATCTGAATTATTTTTTTTGCCTTGGTATATCTATCACTTAAAACATTCAAGAATCAAGATGACACATTTAAGAAAAAGAATTAACTAGTAGCTTTTTTCCAGTTGTCATCTCCTTTGGAATTGTGGGATTAGCATATGTCATTCTTGAACATTTACTTTTTTATTTATATATTGAAGAGGAAAAAATAGATTTCCTGTTTTTACAGCTCTCAGATTGTGTCTTGGCTTTGAATGAACTCGTTCAATTTGCTGAGATGAATAGGAAACACTGCATTTTCAGAAAAGGCTTCTTTAGTCCAAAGATGATGTGCTTTGCCAGGCTATGGCTCGGCTATTCAGCTGATGACATCTGCCAGTCCAGTGCACTGCCATGCTTTAAAAATCGTGGCACCGATATGTACTGCCTTAATTCCTTGTAGAATGCTGTCCTTCAGGGTGTCCATGCCCTCCTATAGCTCGTAATCCATTTTGGCGAGGGGGAAGGTCTCACAGTTGTTAAATAGCTGCCTGATGTGAGAAAACAGGTGGCTCCAAATAGGAGAGAAACCTCCACATGATCCAAACCCCAGGAGAGGTGTCTCTGGGGTCAGCAGCCTGATAAGGAGGTGAGAGCAGAAGACATTTAATGAAAAGCATCTTAGTGCCAGATATAAAATTTTAATGTCAGAGACCATTTCTGCCAGAGGGTTAATGCTGGTCAGCCTTCAGAAAAAGGGGTTATGCTCCAGCAGCCTCTGCTTTCACAGACCTCATTCCTGTGGGTGCTCCAGGTTTATATCTTCTCCTGGGTTACCAAACCACACAAAGTGTGACAGCAGTGATTTCTTCCCTCCCCATACCTATTATAAGGAATGCCTATATTGAGCCAAAACCAATTGAAAACTAGTGTGAGTTTTGGTGCCTTTACCTCTCTGGACCTTTCAGTGGGATTATGCAACAGGCCTCTTTGAAAATCCCTGCTACTTTCACCTCCTATACATTCTCTCATGAGGCTCTTTTTCCTTTCATCATCTCTCACCAGCAAGTGAGAGCCTTTCTGTTTCATGGCTTCTGGCTTCCATGTCAGAACAGCCTCCTGGTCAGCCCCAGCTGATGTTCAGGGTTTCTGGTCAATTCATCTCTTTAGGGACTTCCTCTCTGGAAAGGTACTTTACTCTCAGCCATATCTTGGGGGATTTCAGTCCAGTTAGGAGATAATCAGGATTTTCCAGCCTTTCATCATTATTTCTAGGAATTTCATTCCAGTGATTGAAAAAAAAAAAAAGCTGGAGATACCAAGAAAGACATCCTGCTCACAGCAGAATTTGTCGTGGTGCAAGATATAGAATATCAGCATCAAACAGTTTGAAATAGATACACAGACAGATTTTCTAAATAATCACACACCCTGCTAATACCATACTAATGATGCTAAAGCATTCACTTGTCTGCAATTCGAAGTGCTGCATTTTTAATATCCTGGCATCATAGATCTCTATCTGTACTCGTATCCAATTGCAAGTCCCCTGAGCCAAGTAATTCCTGCTGCTGGAGATACTGTCTAAATACTTTAGATTGTATTTACTGTGCAATGCATTAAACAATCCTGAATCACTCCGAGGGGAATCTTCCAGTTCTCTCTGTCTGTGTACTTGTGCTCTCCAGCAACTCCTGGGCTGCAGCCAGGTGTTGCTCTGAGAAAGCTCTGATTGAAGTCCCCAAATATCTTGCCTAAATAAGAATCACAGGATGTATCTCGGTCTCAGTATTTTTCAGATAATCCTTTCCAGGCTGGATTTGCGACTGACTGTTTTCCATTAGGCTGTATGGCTGGAACTGCTTCCTCTCTAATTGCAAGTATTTTGATATGTGGTCTCTCCTCATATTGTCTGAGTAAAGCACTGGGGTGCTTGATCTTGCCAGCACAGAGCAGGGCAGGAAAGGGGACTGAGATGGTCAGGGAACTTCTGAATAGTAAGGAAGGAAAAAGAGCCTGAGATGCCAGCAAGGGTCCTTGTTTTTAATTATTGTAAAGCTCAGGCAATAGTTCAGCATGCAGTAAAACATCCTCTTGAGAGCACTGCATGATGGAGGTCTTGGATTCCTTCACTGACTTCACCCACCAGCCAGGTCTGTAGCAGAAGTCCTGTGTTAGCACAGGTTCTTCACACCCACCATTGGTGCTTCCTGGCTTTGGAGGCTTCAGACATAGCGACTCCTCGTGTTTTTTACTTGCACATACGTGTGTGTATACAATCTGCAGAAGGTATTTTCTCTGCACTCTGGTAAGAGAGGTGAGGGGCTCGAAACTCCATTTTCATGTACTACACGCTTGCTCTGTTACTGTTTTCTAGGCATCTGCTTGGATGTTTAGAGGGGTGGAGGCACACCTCCAGTTTATTGTATGCAATAAGTTCCTAGTGTGTCTTCCAATCCCAACTGAGGACAAATTGGGTATTGTACCAACAAAAACAGATGCTGCACTTGATCCCAGCATAAAGACACTGCTGTGGAGGCAGGATATTGGACTAAAATTGGTGGGATTGGCTTTGTTCAGGTGTTCCTATGGTATGGTGTAATCCAACAGCAACTCAGTGGATGGGGTAGGGACTACAATCAGCACCTGCTGTTTCGAGGTTCAGAATGGCCTGTTTTGGCAAATGCAGTAGTGAGGGGTAGAGCAGGGGAACAGAAAAAGCATGTTTCCACTTTATGGTTCAGATATTTTTTCCTACAAGATTTAGGGGCTTCTGTTGAGTTTATTCAAGATTCATATTTAAACACTTGATTTGCTTTGAAGATTTCAAACCACTTCCATTTCTGAGTCATGGCCATTTTAAAACCTTGGTTCTCTTTAGAGGCTAATGTGCACATGCCATTCCTTGACATTTTTAGCACTGTATAATAAAGAAACAGGTATAATCCATATAGAGATAGTGGAAAGCTTTGTGTCCTTTGTCTCAATTTCTCTTTTTTCTAGCAGTCTGGACAAAGAAGTGGGAAGATGAGGGTGAGACAGCAGTTCAGGCTTTTGCTCTAAAAAGAGGTGGACTAGTAAAGTTTGGGGATTTTTAAAAAGTTCATATGCAAGAAAATTGAATAGGCATTTCATTTAATATAAAATAAAAATGCTCAGCTATTCTTTTATCTGTCGTCCAGTCTTCAGTAATAAGTGATCTACACAGCAGTTATTATTCAGTGACATTTCAAAAAGTTATGGAACAGCAGAGGAAAATAAAAAGAACTGATTCATAAAACAGACACTCTCTAAAGTGTCCTTGACTTTTAAAAAAATCCTTTCAAAATGTCATTCAGAAACAATGCAATGATACTTTCAGATGCCTCTCTCCACTATTTTATTTTTTTCTTTATTTTGGTTGTATCTCTCGAATACTGTCAGCAAGCATTTGGGTGTCTCAGGGAAGGATGGAAGGGAGAGCAAGGAGCCTGAGCAACCCAGCATGGCCCCAGAACCAGCAAGCCCTTAATCCACACCCAAGCAGGTCTTGTCTCGCTGCAGCATCAGTGGCCGTCGATCAGCTGAGCTGGCCAATGCAGATCTGGCTCATAGTTCCAGTAGCTGCTCAGCAGTGTGGTGCAGGCTGGCACTAATGCCACCTGTCAACAGGCAGGAGCCATGTGCTGGTGATAAACTGGAGTGACTGGGCAAGCTTGGGTCTGTCAGTACTCACCTGCAGAAATCGTGTTCCCTGCCCACGCCTCCATTTGCTTTTAGCTTGAGCTTTTAGCACCCTCTGGTCCTGAGGGAAAGGCATGAAGCAGAGTGGGGCTTCATTAGCAAACACCCATAAAGTTTTTGGTGGCATGAGTCATCTTACTGTGTTATCTGCTCTGCTCTGGTGCTCAGTGCCACCCTCTGCTTTTGGCAGTCCAGCTTGAAGTCTGCTCCTGCTTGGATGCATGCCCAGAGCATGGCCATTTTTCTTGTCTCTCCAAGAAATGAAAGTACTTTGAAGCGCATAGATTAAGCAGGGAGGGAAGGATGGATGTGATCTATGAACTTTGTCACTTGCTTTCTTTTACTTTGCTGGGATGGCAGACGCAGATGGTTGTCTTTGTATCTCTTGCTGCTGTTACACAGACACTTAATGCAGCCTCAAGATGGGCCACTGCCGGGGGGTGGTTTTTCCTCCCTTCCTTCGATATTCTTTCCTTTAGAAGGAGCTGCATGGTGAACCCGATGAGGGAATCCATCGAGCTAAAAATAACGGGTTTTTATTTTCTGTGAGATAAATCCCACTGTCAAGCTCACCACAAGCTGCACAGACCCTAGTACTGATAGGGTGGGGCTGTTCTTGCCTCGCCTTCTAATATGTCATTTATCACAGCCTTGAGTATTTGCTATATTGAAGTAACTGCGCAATGTAGTTTGAGCTATTTCACCGTGAAATAAAGAGGAGACAGAGATTCTGTGTTTTAGCAGGTGAGAATGCATATGTGAAAGATAATGTGGAGTCATTTAGGTATTTAAAACAGATCCAAAGATGCTGAGGGAGCCCTACCATTTCACCCTTCCATTGCATAAGGTCTGAATTAAATGTGCTTTCTTATGTAGGTCTTATCACATGTTTTTATCAGGTCTGGGGCTGCATTTCTGCATTAGACCAATGCATTTTGTCATAACACGATTGACTGGTGACAGACAGATCTGTCCTGAACAGCTGGATGCATCTAATACCATCTATTTTTCATGTGTGCAATCTGCTGGCAAATAACCCCTTTAAAAATTACTAGGGATTGGAAAAGATGCTTTGGGTAACATGCATACTCAAAAACATACACACACATGCACAAAAGCAGAGGCAGCTTGGGTGTATAGGATTGGAGATGCAGAGGTTATGTAAAAGTAGCAAGCAAAGGAAGATCTGTGGCTGGGAAGCTCTCTCAAGGTGTGTCTCTGGGGTAAATTTCCTTTTATTTTTTTCCAGTCCTATGTAACTCACAGTGCTTCTAAAGCACAGGTTGTTTTTTTGTTTCTGCAGACAACTCCTGCATGATGTGAGTGAAGACATAGTGCCAGTTCTTCTTATGTGTTGTACATTTTATGTGACTATAAAAATAAAAATTGATGCTCCTTGCTGCTTACCGTCTACAATTTTTTCCTCTCCTGTCTGCTCTGAGCAGTCATAAAAAGGTTACTTGTGCTGTAGCAGGGATTTAAGATCAAGGATTTTATTAGCTTGCAGGAGGGCTCTTCCTTCCTGTCTGCATTCAAACCAGATAATTTCTCTTCTGTTAGCAGCAGGATCAAGCCCTGAAAACCAATAGAAGAAGCTTCCTTTGACCTAAATGGTGCAAGGCCAAGCTTTTAGGCTCCTGTTTTGTGTGTCAAAGACTATTACTGTCACGGGAAGCATAAGCAGCAGTAGCTTTCCTGCATAGTAACAGAAAACTGTGCTTCTAAAAATGCCTCTACAGAGTATTTTTGCAGAGCCGCCTCCCCAGGGTTCTCCATCTGTTTTCATATGGAGATTAATAACAAATTGTTTGGCTAATAAACTGCTCCCTGCTCTCTCTGAAATGTGACCATTTCTTTTCCTTCCCTCCCATGGACAGTTATTAGATTCCTGTCTGTCCCTGTGCTCTCACATAGGAGACATCACTAATATGAGATGCTCAGCAATTGCCATGCTGCAGCTCCACAGCAAAGCTTTTAAGGGGTGAAGATTTTGGTGTGTGGCTGAAAGAACTGGTGCTGTGGACAAGCTGCGTAGTGCTGAGGGCTGGTCTTGTTCTTAGAGGTAGTAAAGAAAAGGAAGAGAGAAAAATTAAGCTTTGTGTACTGTCATTTCTGCAAGAGTCCATTTCATGTCTGAAACTACAGAGAAAATATTCCCAGGAAAAACAGGAGCGGGGCTTGAATCTACTCTACTCACCAGCACTGCTGCAGGATGTGGGGCTGCTGGTAGTATTTGGAAGTGCTGTGTTCAGAAGCTCTGGACCAGCTGGCAGAGGGTATTCCAGCTGCTTTGCTGGGAAAGAGATGAGAAAATAAACATGTGCTATGAAAACAGGCTTAAGATCAGGAGGGATCTTTGTGATCTTCAATCTGACTGCTCCCTAATACAAACCAGAGGACTTTCCACAGTATCCCCTCTTCTGGTCAAGTACAGGTGATCAAACTGCTGCCAAGATAGCCAGTCCAGATTTGGAAGTTTCCAGTTATGATACATCAGTCATCCAATGATGCATAGCAAGTGACACCTACCCACTTGTTTAAAACACCTATCTAATGTCTGCCCTGTATTTGTATCTTTCAGCTTTTTATCTTGCTGCATCCTTGTCTGCTAGATCAGAGGGATCTCTTTCATGTTTTTGTTTTGGATGTAGACAGACTGACATCAGATTTTACCTTCTTGTGCCTTAAACAGGATAATCTGGGCTCCTTCACTTGCTTTCCCAGGGGCTCTGACTCAGCTACAGCAACAGTGTTTCTTGGGGTCTTGTCCTCCATTGCCTGTTCCCTCTCCTTTTATCAGCAAGACCAAGAAACCAATCTGCCACCCTTTGATAGCCCTGCTTTGGAGGTGTTTCTAGTCCTGATCATAATTCACAGTGGTGGTAGCTGCTATAGTGGGGGTGGGAATGTCAGGCATAGCAAAATAACTCAGGGACCATAGGCATCCTCTGGTCATTAATCATCATTCTGCCTGACTGTGAGCAAAAGAACAGGACACATTTCCAGTGCCTCTCTGTGACAGAGTCAGAAGTAACATGACCTTGCTCCTCCTCACTTAGTCAAGGCTGACATAGCTCTTTAGGCTTTGGCATCACACCGAGGACTGACGTCAGTTTATCCTCCACTGTGAATTTAAGCAAAGGCACAGCTGGATCAGCTTGAAGGGAAAAAAAAGCCCAGCCACAAATCTTTGTTGGTAGCTTTGTGTTATTTTTAAACGTTACTTCCAAGTCATCCCCTTCTCAAGTCAGTAGGGACTGAGCATGGAACTACAGACAAGAACTTTGGGAATCTAATCCCAAATCAACCTCTTCATCTCCAGACTTTTAGTAGATTATCCCAGCAGTGAGGCTTTTGGTTTCTCTGTGTTTCCAGGCCTCCTTTCATCACTTCTGGGAGCAGAATCTCACTGTTGTCCCAGGGGCTCATTAAGTTCAATCAGGTGATTTTAGGATTTCATAGATGCAAAACATGAAGTTTTACTGCTGATTTTCAGAGAGAAATGTTAGATCCTATTGTACCTCATGGATGAATTTACTACAAAGAGTAAGTTTATTCCATAGCATAAATTCATTCCATTTACCCATAAAGGCATTTTTAAAAAACCCTGAATGAAAGCTTACTTGAGTTTCTGTTTTCTCAGTGTATCTGCTAATTTAGGCATACATTTTTGCACAGCAGGTGAGATGGCAATCTAAACAGTCTGTTCCCAGCCTTGCTGCACAGTTAACAAAGACATTCTCTGCGTGGTGATCTAGAAGCAGTCCAACTTCTGGGGTATGCCAAATCTTGGGGCATCTTTAATTCCATTTCATATGTCTTCTGATCATCAGGGAAGATTTATTTTCTTTAATACAAAACCAAAAATCTGAATTGTTGAGTTTTTCAAAGCCCCACAGAGCCAACTGGTCACATTCTTAGGTGTTAAAGGGATAGAATTAAATGTTTTGTGTGGGGGTGGTGTGTGTAAGTGTGAGTATACAAGGCGTAAATGGTTGATGTAAAGTTCTGCACAAAATTTCAAAACAGATCAGCAAAATCTTAGATCTGTGGGAAGACCAGGACCATACTGCCAAATCTAAAAATGCTCAACTTTTTTCTAGCATCTGTTCAAGTAAAACAACTTCCCCAGCATTGTGTGCACTGTAAATTATGATAACTGTGTTTCTTAGTTTCCTGTTAAAGATATGACTCAGTTTACTAGGTAGAAGCTTAATTATTGGTCACGTGCATTCTTTTAAATACAAATGTTCCTGTAAATGTTCATCAGAGCTTGTCAGAGTTGTTAAAGTGTTATTCAGTGTATTCAGATTTGTACCTAAATACTTCATGAATACGTGGCACAGTCAGTTTCTTAAATGTTATGAAATCTGAGAACGATTAATCCTGCATCTTCCATATTCATGGAGCAGGATTTGTCTGCCTCAATGCATGTTTAATTATGTGGCTTTTACTTAGGCAGCTTTCCCACAGATAGTAATTTCACTTGATATTGCAGTTAGTTTTACTGAATGAGGAGCAAAAAATGGAGTCCTCATATTTGCACAAAGATTTGTGAAGATTTGTGTTGTTTTTCCTGTGCAATCAAAAGACTGCTGTGGTTCCCAATTTCCTCTCTAGAATAAAGTGATTTTAATGATAATTTTGCTTTAAATCCACTGCCTATACCGAGAGGTTTCCAAGTTTGGCAGCACTAAATATTGCAAAATTGTTAAGGTTTGAAACATCATTCATTTTGACATAATTTGATTAATTTTTTTAATATCCTTGCAATGGTCAGTAAATCAGAAGATGTTCAAGATGAGAAAGGCTGGCACCAATATAGCTGTTGTAATGCCGAACAAGTGCAGTGTTCCTCTTGCAGTTGTCTCTAATCTAGTCCCTTAAATCAATCAACTTCTTTTTTATCTGCGGTTTCAGTCCTTTATTCTCATGCATTCAGACCAAAACTATTGTCCTCTGTTTGTTTCCAGCTTGCAGAGGAATGTTAAATTAATCCAGTAAGCTGTGCTTGTTTAATCCCTTCTTGTAAATGTTAATACTATTTCCTTTTCCAGTAACTTTGGTTTGTTATATTTAAAATTGCACCCTGAGAATCAAGATTAAATTAGATACCACAAAAATTCTATGTAATAAAATTGATGTTCAGGACAGTAATAAGGATCTTCAGATGACATTTAAACCAGTTGGAAGTAATCCTTTTTAGGAAAATTCCACCAATTTTTACTGCTTGGTGAGAAAAGGACACTTTTTCAGCCTTATCTCTCATTTTAGGCTGGGAATGGAGTGCATAGTTTGGATGTCAGCAGTGGGACATCTCACCAATACCAAGCATCCATGGGACCGTCGTCTAATCAACGACTTCTAAGTGCAGGATTGGTGCTGTTACATTGGAAACAGGTGCTACAAGATGCCAAGTGAAGTGCCTGAGAGCAGCAGCGGGATGGAGGAAACAGTGCAGAAAGACAGCAAGTCTGGAGGCCAAAGCCCTCGCTGTGGCACAATGAGAAGGGGTGTGGCAACCACTGTCACCTTTGATGGGGAAGCCACTATGGACCGGAGGAAAAAGAAGAAAAAAGAGTGCCGTCCTGAGTCAATAATAGTGTATCGGTCAGAGAGTGACCATAAGGTGGAAGAAGACCAGGCGGATGAAGAAGGAGGGGAGAGAAGCTCTGAGGAAGGCTCCAAGTTCCTGGGTCAGTCTATGGCAGATGGTATGTATACCTGGGAACACCCATTTTCCGTAAACGTTTTTTGGTGCCATCTTGCTTGAAGGTCAAATGGAAGTGACAGTGGGACCAACCCTCTCCAAGACTGCAGGCAAGGAAGGTTTGAGTTCATACATGAAAATGCTCTAAAACAAAAAAGCATGACAGGTTGATTGGGGATCTCTCCTACTGTTCTTTGCAGAGTTTGGTTGTTACCACACTCTTAGTTTTAAATGTATGTGCTGGTTGGAGTTGATCCAGAAAAGGGCTATGAGTGCTTTAAGCAAATGATGCCGTGATCAAGCTGCTGTCCATGCCTGAATAACTGCCTATTAAATGAAAGGATGGAAGCAGATGGATTTAGTGTCTCTACCTGTGATAGGGGTTTTCTACTCATTATCTAGGATTTGCTTTTTATTTGCACACTCTCAGCACAGCTTCCTCTTGAAGACTGATTATTTGGCAAGTTCGTTATGGGGCACCATGGGGTTACTTTCACTGCTGGTGTCTGTCCTGGTCACCCTTCCAGGGAAGAAGTGTGGAAGGGAGGTCCTAAGACTAACACTCTTGTGAGTCAGCAGTGCAGGCTGAGAGGGTCTTAAATGGAAATGCAAGCTCCTGGTCCATCAGGCACACGAGATTCTCCCCTGATCCCAACCCCTATCCTCATGCCTTATCTGCTGCCTTCCTTTTGTGGACCACTTCAAATTGCTCGGTGTGTTTTTAAGAGTTTCTGAAGACCTCCTTTTAAGCTAGTCAGAATTAAGACCAGGAGGAAACATATTTTGGCTCCATGGAAGAGTTTATGGCCAGTATTACTATAGGGACCATCCTATACCAATGTCACTTGACAGCTAAGGCAGTCCATTTGTAACTTAAACACATACAGCAGCACTGTCGTGTTTGGTGACTTTATTGATCTCTTAAAAGGCAAATAAATGACAGTTTGTTTTTTCTAAACTTCAAAAATTAATTTGAATTGAGCTACAGGGCAAATGTAAAGTGAAATATTAGCTATTCAGGCATAACTGCATGTGTGGATGTTCTTATTCCAGAAGAAGAGTCTCAGTCACATATACCTAATATCCCAAGTGTCCACGCTTTTCAGGAATAAACCCATGAGGGAAACAGAGTAAACAGGCGTACGATTTTTGGTTCAGTTACTCTGTCTCATTTCATTCTCATGTATTCCTACAGCACTTTCCCTTCACATATTGTCTCTAGTGGAGATGCTGGAGTCTTCTCCCTTATGATTTCTGTCATCTGGAATTCCTGTCTTCTCTCTCATTAGGTCTTCTTCCATTTTTCTCTGTGATAATTTTCTTCGCACTGCATTGCTTCTCCATATGCACTATCTGTCTTTGGGGTCTTGGAGGATTTACACAAAATACATCATACAGAAAATAAATCTAATGTAGATGAATTTATCTGTGTTGTAGGTGTCTGGAACATGCCTTTAGACAGTCGGTATGTCACTTTGACTGGAACAATCACCAGGGGAAAGAAGAAGGGTCAGATGGTGGACATCCATGTCACACTGACAGATAAAGAGCTGCAGGAACTGGCTAAGTCAAAGGAACCTCCTAAAGAGGACGTACCCGAGAACAAGAAAAAATGTAATGTTGGGTTGGACAGAGGACCCCACATTGTCCTCTGGACCATCATCTGCCTCCCCATCATTTTTATAGTGTCCTTTGTGGTTTCATTCTACTATGGAACCATTACATGGTACAACATCTTCTTGGTGTACAATGAAGAGAGGACCTTCTGGCACAAAATCACCTTTTGTCCCTTTTTGATTATCTTCTACCCAATTATAATTATGGTTGTTTCTTTTTCCCTAGGCCTATATTCAGCTGTGGCCCAGGTAGCATGGTCCTTTGGGTACTGGTGGCGTGCTGTCAGGGATATGGAGAAGGGCTTCTGTGGCTGGCTCTGCAGCAAGCTGGGCTTGGAAGATTGTTCTCCATACAGCATTGTTGAGCTGCTAGATTCTGACAATATCTCAGGTAGTCTCTCTGGCAAGAGCTCTGCGCAGGGTGTTGAGACCTCAGCAGTCTGAGCCTTTGTCCTGGATGACTATTTTGGACATATGCGAGTGGTTTTCACCTAGAAAATAACACATGATTTTTAAAATATATATATATATTTAAACATGAACTTAATGAATAAAATATTGGGTTGGAAGTGCTCTTTAAATGTCACAGAATGCAAGCTTCATGTGCTCTGGGTAGGGAGGTGCATGACTCTCTCAGGATTTGTCACCTATTGTAGCTAAGTACAGCTTCTGGGAATGGTAGGAAAATCCAGGTCTGAGGGGCTCAGGCTTTTTGTTGAGTAGTAGAGATACATGATTCAAAGCCCACGTTAGACTTTTCACAAATAGGGCATAACCGTGATCCACTGACCCAGTGAAAAGAAGTCTCTGCTCGGGGAATGTGCTTCAGGAGATGGGAGGTACTTCACTTCAGAGGTGAAGGCTAAATTGTAAAATGTGTGATGTTCCTGAAGTTTTCCTAGAACGTGTCCTTTGCTAGTCCTTCCAATAACTGCAGCTAACTTAGGCTGACTGCTTAGACACTGTCAGAGTTTGACAAACAGACCACTGGAATAGTTATGCCCAGTCTTTCACTGGGAGAGGAAAGTATAGCTGCCAGCAAAGGCCTGTGTGAGCTTGAGGAAAGAGCAGGGCTTGCCTTGTAATGCAGCGCATGGGGACCTGATGGGCCTGTCACCAAGCACCTTGAGGTAGCTGTAGGTGCATAGATGTGTGTTTGGGACATACCTGCATTCCATGTCTTGATATAGGAAGGAATCAACTATGGGAGTCGTATGCAGTGTGCAGTGCAAACAGTTCCATTTTAGGGAAGAAATACCTGCCTGGAGGAAGGGTGATCAGTTTGCATCTCATTGCAATGCAGGTGATGACTGGTGGTATGTGGATTTAAGGAGGTGGAGTTGAAGGTGCTTGGGATGGGAAGGTCTCACTGAAACAAGTCATTCTGGTTTTCAAGTTGTTTTTATGGAAGAGCTGTTGGACCTCCCCTTTTAGAATGGGGGAGTCCAGGAGCCTATGTCTATTAGTGCCTCAGCTCTGGAAATCTGTGTCCCCTTCTCCCCTCCTCCCCTTCCTGGTTAATTACATGAAAGAGCAATGGAACATACATCCTCCTCCTCCTCTCAAGTCTCATTTTCATAAAGGGTTTCCCTTCTTTTGGGACTTTGTGTATCATAGTGGGCTCCCTATGGAGCTGAGGAGGCCATCATAGGCTGGACAAACTTTAATTGTCTCTTTAAAAAAATGACTACCAGGAAAGTTCTTTTTTCTGGATTGACTCTTGGGGTTTTACCTATGAAGGGCACAAGAAAAATAAAATTAGAGAGGTATAATGGATTCTAATGGGGACTGAGTTACATGTCTAAAATGTGATTAGTTTTCTGAGTGCTGGAGTTCAGCTGCTGCTGCTGGAATGTCTGTCCGAGCCCCAACCCAGAGGAGTCCACCATCTGCATGCATGTAGGTAGGTAAGTCATGGTGTGCAGTCTGTCAGCTGCACAGTCACTCATGTCTGTTGTGGGTGTTTCACTTCCCCAATCTCCCTACCAGATCTCTGGTTTTAGGATGGTAAAAAAGAAGCATTCAGAAGCAGGATTTCACAGGAACTAATGCTTTGTGTTGCATTTTAAAGATGACCTCAAGACTACACTGACTGTCTGTCCTGTTTAGAACATCTGGGAACCGGTGATGTATAAACAAGTCCATCTGATCCTCTAAGCCTGACACTGAGAAATAAGTAGTCCCTGCTGCATCCTTGGTTCCTGGAAGGCACAGCCAAAGGAGCCTCTTAGCACTGGCTGGAGGATTAACAGTGTGAGTAGTGTACAAACCAAATATCAAAAGCAGGCTTGACCCCACACTTTACTGGCAAAGCAGAGGTGCTCCCTGGCACAGGTACAGCCAGGCTGTATTTGCTTTTTCCTGCTTTCAGTTTTTACTGGTGAAGTTTTTCAAGACAATGACCAAATTCCAGCAAAAAAAAATAAAAATAAACTCCAACCTGTGCTACAATATCAGGTAGTTCGTGTGGTTCAAAGAGGCTGACATGTGCCTGGGACTGGTTCAAGCAGTGAAATGCCTTTCACAGGTCTGTCTCAGGCAGGTTGATACACCTCTGAATTAACAGAGATGCTGGGGATAAGTGATGCCAGTGCTGGCAGTCTGTAGTGACCCAGTGCAGCCACTCTGCTTAATACTGCTCCACATGGAAATCACAGGCTGCCACATGGCTGGTGGTGGGAAGAAGTGATGCTTAATAAGCATTAAGGAGAAGGAAGGTCCACTGGCAAGTGTTCTCACGCTTTGCCTGAAGGGACACTGTTGGCATGAAAGGAGTGGATTGTGTATCTTGGCCCCAGTAAGCAGCAAACAAGTTTGGGGAAAGGATGGCTGGCAAGTGTGCATTTCTGCAGAGGGAGAAACCCCAATTCAGCTCTCGCTGCCAGGCAGCAGCTGTTCAAGGCTAGACGAAAGGCTGGGGTCAGTAGCACAAAGAGCCTTTAGCTTACAGAGGGCTTGAATTATAAATACTAGCTCATTACAGAATACAGCCATGTGGAATGTCTGCTGAGCTGCAGGATTTGCTTTCAGGATTGCAAACAGCCTGCTGGAGTGGGGACAAAACCAGATCTGTGCCACTCACTGCTATGTAGACACAAAGGAGCATCAGAGGAGTCCTAGTACCCTCCCTCTGCCATAGCAGCTGTGCTTCTGGGTTTGGAGCTCACTTTTTGGGGAATATACTGGAACAATCCATCATGTGTTTTCTACTTTATACCAAGCTTGCCTTGTCTCCTCCTAAAGTCAAGGTGTTCTGCCATTGATTTTGGTGGGGGCGATTTTAAGCTTGGCATTAGTTCTGGTGCTATTTGTAAATTTAATCGAAACTTTTATCTAAACAACTCTGGATAGCTTTCTCTCTTGCCCATTATCCTCTTGTAGCAGCTTGCCTGCTTCAAAATATATAATCATTATCAATTGTAATAGAAAAAAGCACAAGTTTTTGTTTTGTTCTACCCTGCTTTCAGAAACTCACAAGTAATTTCTGCTTATGTGCCACTGTCAAACTGCAGAGAATTCCAATTATTCTTATTGTTGAGTGTGTTTCTGGCTGCTCTAGTCTGGATTCTTTTATTTTTAAGTAAAGATAATGTGTGTTTGCTGATTGTTATTTTTAGTTGCATTCCCTTTTCCCATCCTTGCTGGCCTGGGTGGAGAATAAAGATGTATGTGGCTTTACAAGAGTCTTGCTCTCATGCTTCTGCTTGAATTTGTGTTAAAAACAATGTTGTGGGATGGACACAGTCATTCTATGCTGATGATTAATTAGAGTTCATTATATTTGAAGATCCACTTTAAAGTGTGTCTGAAATGGGTCTTGATTCTACCTCTTGTTAACCAATACTCATCCACAATTGTCATATCTCTGGGTTCTGGGTTCTTAGTTTTTACCTCATAGTGTACAAATGAAAACTTTTGACGCAATTTCACTTGTTGGGTATCTGTTTAGGTTTAGCCACAAGGATCTACAGGGAGGGACACAATTCCATACCAAAATAAGAAGGACTTTTAATGACAAATATGCTCTGTTTGTCTTGGAGCTGCTGTTTACAGCTGTGCTGGGAAAATTTCTTGCAAGCCCTGAGTACTGCAGGCATATCTGTGATAAGTCAGAGGAGAATCTACCAGCAGAGTTCTTCAAGGTGTGAAAATATTAAATGCCACCCTTGGTGCTCTCCCACACAGTCTGATTACAGTCCTACCCTCCTGCTAGCACAGGGAAAACCCTTATTTAAAATCTTTCTTCTAAGAAGGAGACATGGCTCTTCGGAATACCCAAATGAAATTCTTACCTGAGGGCTAGCACAGCTTCAGTGTAACAATTCCTTGAGCCAAAACACTACCCGCAGGTGACTTCCTCAAACTGCCATGTCCAATGCAACAGCTGGAAATAGCAGAAAGGTGCTTTTGGTTTGATGCCTGCTGAAAATACTGCAAAGGGAACAGAATTCTCTTTGTGGCAGATGCTGAGGACTTTGCACCTCCACCAAAGAACGTAGTGAAGGACGTGCAGCTTCCTGGTGTGGCAGAATGAGATGGAGGTAGTAGGTCCAGAGAATTAGCTCATTAGCCTTTGCAGTTCTCACCTCTGAGGTGCAAGGTAATAATTTCATAAGATAATGGCTAGCAGTATGACAGACTCCTACAGAAGATCTTTGCACCAGGCAAAACACACCTGGTGTATGACTGCACCATGTACCTCATCAGGGGAAGAGATGTTAATTCTGCCTGCTGACTTACCCATTCCATTCGGTTTCTTTGAGGACTGAAACAATCACAGAATGACCTGTGCTTTTATCCACAACTAGTACCTTTAATTCACCCTTCTAATCCCTCAGGGCAGTGCTTTGAATCCTAAGGCTGAGATCCTGCAATTCCTCACTAAGATCATCACCAGAGGCTGCTCCATGGATCCACATAACCACCCCCATGGGCACCTTGGAAGCTGCAACCACTAGTTAAGCCACTCCAGTGTGCTCTTGCACACTGAAGCGTGCAATTACACTAGCCTTACAGAGAGAAAATAAGGATGCACAGCCCAAATTCCTATGCTGGGATGGACACAATTTTGCTCAAAATTTATGCAAGCCTTTTTTGTCCCAGGCAGTGAGTTATCTGTCAGGCCAGTGCCCTTCCTGCTTCTTTCCAAACACTTGGCAATGTGGAGGCAGTTGGATAAATGTGTTTTCATTTCTGAGTAGATTAGTCCATGCACATTTATTCTCTGCATGGAAATGGGGACTCACAAAAAAAAACCAAAAACCAAAAAAAAGGGAGAGAGAGAGGTTGATACAAATTCAGGGGGCTAATCCACTTGGAAACACAACTTTTCAATTAATTTGGTGAATTAGAAAGGACATCATGTTTGCTTGTCTTAACTATTAAAGCATGATTTCTCTTCCAAAAGCCAGCCACTTAATGATGAGAAAGGGCTTGTGGTTGTGTGTTTGACCCAGGTGAATTGCCAGGGGATTCAAAGAGCCCCCTAAACATCCTTTCACGTAACAGCTGAAATGTGACTGCATTGCAAACAAGCAGCCTAGAGAAATGAGGCTTGAGGCTTTCCCATGAATCCCCCTTGGTCACCCAGTTCCATTAACTTTCAGATTTCCTCATTTCATGTCATTACACGGTAGCTGAAGTCTGTCAGAATGCATTAAAATAAAGAGAATGCCTGAGTCAGGCCAACAATGCATTTTATCTTGTGTTAAAAAAATGCCCTTGGTTTTATTGTGCTAAAATATAAACCCTTGCCCCTAGAATACAGCAGCTAAAATCCATTGTGGTTTGCATCCATTGAAATTAGATATGCAGTGGATGAGTTTGACCCAGAGCCCTTTAAGATACAAATCTTAGATGTGATCTTCCTGTCTTAGGGCTCTTTTCCCCAGTCATTTCTTCCAGCTGGAAATTAAACTTTCCAAGATAACAAAGGATAACTACCGAATTCAATAGTATGTTCTGCCTGTAAACAGGATAAAAACCCACCTCCCAGGCAATGTGGTTTATTACAAATTCCTCCATCAGTAAAGTATATTAAGACCAATGTATTTGAAGGTGCCTTTGACTGTATATGTACACTAAATTCTTTCTGCTCCTACAGTGATAAGGTAAGGAAATCAATTATTTCTACTACAAAATAAGAGCAAACTGGCTCATTGGGATATAACACAATTACAGCTTAATTTGTTCTAGCCTGATTATCTGGATCACCTGCAGTTGCAATCTGAACAACCCCAAATATCATAAATAAACTGAATGGCTTTTACAGTGTCAGTGTTGGGCATGAACCCAACAGCTACTGGGATAGTCAGCCTAAGGAGTGCATGCCTTTTATTGAGTCAGTCTTTCTAAAATACATTACTTGTCCTAAAGTATGGAAGTGTCAGCTTCTAGTGATGTACTTAAATATATTTGTAGCAAGATGCCCTTATAATTACAGGCAATTACTAGAATATCATTCCATCATAATGGAGATTTTCCATAACACTTTAACTACGTAAAAGGTGCGTGCAGAATTAATAAATACAAGCAATTTTAACCTTCATTAATTTATTCAAATGAGCTTCTTTATGACTTAAGAAAGGAGCAGAAATAATTCCTAGTATCTGCATGTATTAAAGAAAAGACTGAAATATTTCATTTAATGAGCAGTATCATCCCAGGCACACACAGAGTCATTGCTAAATGACATCTCGATTCTCCCCAGATATGTGTTGGTGGAGCTACTTTCACTGACTCAAAGTGATAATAACACTGGCTTCTCTCTAATGCGATTAAACACCACTGAAGCGATGAACTCTAATATCGAAACAGGCTCTAAGGCAAAAGTTTCATGGCATGTTGGTGACTTCAGCCAGCCCCATAATTATAGCAGGATTGCTCTGAGGCTCCAATTCCACCCTAAAACCAAGTCTCTTTTGATGGCTAAATTTGCCATTTTTTTCAATAGGAAGTTATAAAAATTTTAATGTCTGCCTTGAGTGTCTAGGACAAAAAAACTGTAGAAATCATTGTCATCTTGATGACTCCGTTCCCTCCGAGGAATTCCTGCAAAAAAATAACTGACAGTGAAAACATGAAATTATTCTTCCCCTACCTCTACATCTGACACTGTCACATATCTCCTAGGGTTAGCATCAATTTATGCAAATAAAACCCAAATCTAATCCCTCCTTCTTTCCTCTCAAATAGCAGCTCCCTCCTTCACACTACTGCTTTGTTCCCCACAGCTGTACAAACTGGGAACTCACAAGAATTAAAAACATGAAATCCCATCCTCCATGTTGCAGTGCTCCAATTTTAAAGTGCTTTATATGGCCAGTATTTCTCTAAAGATCCAAAATGTCATCCTTTCAGTATGATTTCAATCAGCTGCCAGGTGCAGGCAAACAGATAGAATTGTAAAATGGGATCCTCTCTCCCAGCTTGGAAAGAGCCCTGTTTGGCAGCTGAAGACTCCTCATTCCCTCCCATGGGTCAGCTGGATGGATAAAGAACAAAATCCTGTGCTGTGAGGATTAAATTAGATTATTAGCCAGCGCGTGCATGCATATGTGCACGATGTTGGTGGGGGAAGGATGAAACAGGGAGGGTACTAAAGGCTTATCCTTGCGCATCTGCAAAGTAAATCCTTCACACAGTGAGTTATCCTAGCTGGCTTGTCCTGAATGATCCTGCTGCATGAGAGCGCTTTCCAGAGATGCCGCAAACACAGCTGGATTGCTAATGGCTGCAAACAAAGACTTCCTGCACAGACAGCAGTGGGATAGAGGGAAAGGCTGTGCAACAAAGAGCATGTGGAGAACAAGATGGATGAGATTCTGCTTCTGCAATAACCCACTCTGAAATAGCAGCAGCCAATACATGACTTCTGGGAAAAATGCTGTGGGTTTGCAGTGTCCTGTAATGCATTTACCCACAGTTTCTAAGGTACCATTTCATTTTATTGGTACATACTCTGTACTTTGTACCTCTTGCTAAAACACTGGTTTTAACTTTTTCCAAAGACTCTTTGATACTTGGGCTATTGCTTTCCCCAAAGCAAACATTTTTTACGTTATCTCTCTAGTCTTCTCCAGGAATCCAGGTGCTCTGCAATCAGTTGAGCCCAAATATTTCTAATTATTTCAAAGCAAACCAGACCCTATACAGCTGATAATCCTTTAAATGTAATAAATAAATAATCTGTTGAAACAGATTTAACAACTAAACCACAAAAGTCTGCCAGAGTTGTTTCAAGTGTAGAAACATGTCTCAGGTTTTCAGTTACTTAGCAAGTGGAAAATATTTCACCTCTCATAATACCAGGCTGAGTGGGCCTTGCATCATCTCCTACAGAGATCCTTTGGCTAATTCACAGAACCCATGAAGCAATCCTAAGCAGAAACCCAACTTTTAGGTGTAGGAAGAAATTTTTAAATATAAGTTCTAAGAAAGTGCAATATAAGAGTATGCGTTTTTGCTGCTGTTGTTGTCTCAGTTCTGCATACCCACCTGCAGAAATTCCTCTGCAGTTCAGTGGTGCTTGCTGGGTGCACCTTCCCTGATCCTGCGGCTCCAGGGCTGCCTCTGCTTGGTGACTGGGATCACGTTGCCCTCCAGTGGCTGAACTGAAAAACAGGGAATAAAAGCCCACTGCAGTATTTTTTTTTGCTTTAGAAAGGCATCCAAAGAAGTCTACACATCATGAATTTGCAATGGAAAATATTAAGAAGTTACACCATACTAATTTTTAATATATTAATGTAAAATTAATTCTCCCTCTCTGTTCCTTGTAGATATGCAATATGGAACAATCTTCATCCACAGGAGTTCATGCTATTCTTTCTCTGACTTGCAAGGCTTATATAGTGGGGTATGGGAAAACATTTAATGAGAAGGCAACACAGCGTTTTGGTTTGTCCCTATATTTCAAAGTGTGGCCAAACCCCATTTTCACAGATTGTGCAAAGCAATCTCTCAATAATACGTGCCACTGCAACATGTAAATACTTCACAAAAACACTTTGGGGTTTTTTTTCCAATAGCATGTTACATAAATAGCTGATAAACTAATATGTGACAACAAAGGCACAAGGATTTTAAAAGGTACAAAGGCCTGTGAAGTCTCAGTGCCCCTCTGAGATGCCTTCCTGATTTTATTTTGGATATTCAGCATAATAAGGCATTTTATGTGTTGAAAGTGAAGCTCCATTCATGAACGCCTGTGAGTGCTCGACACACATACAGACTCTCAAATTTAGCACCAAGAAAACGTGACTCACACAACAAGTGCTTACTGATGCAAGTAATTTACAATCACTCAAGTGATTTGTAAATCAGATTACATGCAACCTGCTAAGCAAAACCAGAGAGTTTAATTCTGAAAATGCCATTCAATTACTATAATCATAAGAATTTCCTCTTTCACCCTATGTCTCCCAATTTTTGTAACAAACTAGGCAAGGGTCTCATGACTCCTTTAGTGCACAGCCCTAATTTTATTCCAATAGGTATTGAAATATACTGTGGTATTGCAGGACAAAAAGTACCTGCTCCTGGTGTCGAACTTATAACATAGAGATGTGAAATACTTGGTTAAAGTTGCATGAGAAACTTTAATGTCAGAATTTCCTCTCATTTTGGATCTGGACTTTCACAGTTTTAATGGTCTCTTTACTGCTTACAGAAAACCACATTATAGAAATAAAATGAAATTACTTTTGTATAGACTCCTCTTGACAGTTACATGAGATTCAGCTGGGAGGAAACCTTTGGACTCACAGCATATGCTTCTGCCGTTTGAGCTAATTAAATAATTGACAGCTGTGGAAGACTGTCCATTTAGAAAGGTCATCTGCAATCAGGCAGCAACACAATTAACACCAGCAGCAAAAAGTAACTCGAGATGAAACAGGAAATGTCCGAGCGAGCTTAAACAGTGGAGATGTTTTAAAATCACCTGAGCCAGGTGAATTCCATCCAAGGCAAATATAAAACTGGCCAATGCAAGCTCAGGAGCAATAATGATTTCCCTTGAAAAGAAGTGTGAGATTACAAATGTAACATCTATTTTGAAAGAGGATGACAGAGTGCAAAGATGTGAGAGAGTTATAGGCTATTTATGTTCAAGATGCTGGAAAGTAGCATAGCAAATAGGTGCTCAGAGGATAATAACTGAAAAGAAAATCAGGGGTTTTTAAAGGATGAATAATCACATGCTTCTCTCTCCTTTTTTTTTTCTGGTGAGGGAGAGAGGCTTTCTAGATAGAAATTATTTACCTTGATTTTAATAAAGCTTTGATGCTGTTTTAAATGGCATTCTCATATGTAGGTTGGGAAGTGCTGTGTACTTTGGTGTACAACAAAAGAGCTGCAAAGGCAGCTAGAATTTTATATTTGGAGCTGTGTCTAGTGGTTATTTGCAGGGGTGGTTATCTTGGGCCGAACACGGTTTTTTCATGCCGTGGCTGAAGACAAACTGGTGCTTATGAAATGTGGAAATGTCACCAAAGTGAGGGGAATGGCAAGCACAATGGCTGAGAAGATTAGAACTGAAGAAACAATTACCATTTCAAATTTCATAAGAGGACTGAAACAGGAAAGAATCCAGGATTTAGCTTGTTAGACAAATGTGCCATTCACTTCATCAGCAATAATAAACAGCGGGTGGAAGAACTACTGACTGGGCAGCAATTCTGCAGGACAGCATGTGCATGCAATGGAAGAGTGTGATTGTCAACTGTGAGTCCACGATCATGTGAAAAAGATAAACATCACATGGGGAAAAGGGCTTACAAACACAGTTGCCTCGTGACTTTATGCTTTCCCCCTCTATGGCACTTGATAAGGCTTCTGCTAGTGCATAACAGCCAGTGGAAGTCTTTTTTTCTGTCTGAGAAATGTGCAGTCACTGAAAGCAACTGCTTGGAGGGGAAGAATAAGATGGAAATTCAGCAGCTGAGGTGGGGGACAGTGAAGAGGAATAGCAATGGTGATATTCTTTTAGAAGAGGAACTATGCATATGGAGCCTCAGGGTCTCTCTGCTCTATGCAGAAGATACTGGGGAGCCATTTCTCCTCTGAAGTGGTGTGAGAATAGGAGTTCTGGGTGTGCTGCTTTGAAGTAGCTTGTCTATCAGCTGTGATCCACCTATTTCTCACTGTTCAGGAGCCCCTGAGCCACAATGTGCCTAGCAAGACACACCAATATACTCTCCTAACTCATTGCCTCTCCTTACAATGTTTTTCTTTTGTGTTTTCAGGCAAGGTTGGATTGTGTGGTATAATCCTTCCTATTTAGCTTTCTGATTTTCCTACTGCAGAGGTTTGGGGTATTTTGTCCTAGTAGACTCATTTCCTTTCACTGAGCTAAACTGAAAATGGACAACACAGGTAGACCAAGAGATGGGAAGTGTAAAACCCTCTGAAAGATTTTTTTACTATTTTTCTTTTTTTTTTTAAATTAAAGGCCCAATTTTGTAGTGTGCTAAGTGCTTGTGAGTTACAGACAGAGGACTTACAGCTGCTCTTCAAAGTCAAAGACCAGTTTTGCTTTTGAGAGTTGAAAGAGTGCTTGGGATCTTTTCCCTGCTGGTGTATTTCATAGAAACAACCAAGGGAAGACAGTGTGTTAGGCTTGCATCCCTTGGGAAAGGCCATCAGGAATCACTAAACAGGCATAATAAATGCTAGTGTTGGTCTGCACCACAGTTTTGGCACATGCTTGCAAGCAGGTGTTTGGAAAGATCTCTTGGGAGAAGAAAATTGTGCACTTCATGAAGCCCAATGCAGGAAGATGCTAACATACGCTTCCAAGCTCTTCTTTGTTTTGAGTGCCAAGTTCCCATCTACTTTGTCTTCCAGCTTGCTGCCAAGCTTGTACCGGTGGAAATACAAAGCAACACAGTGTCCTTGCCCTGCTTTTTGTCTCTGTAGGAAATTCAGTTCATAATTCCTAAGTTTGCAGTTAGTGCCCACTTATGTATGAATCCAGGCAATGAATAGGTAAGGATTATGAAGTTAAAGCTGTTTTTTTGTAAAAGGTTCTATTTCACGTACCTCTTTCAATAAAACCATTGGACTAGATCCTATATGGCTATGGCATTCTTCTTTCCACCAGGCACTTATCCAAAGTTTTATCCTGTGGATAAAGAGGCAGAAAGGCCAAGTCAGTGTTCTACGTTTACATCGAAGCTGTTCACATTTTCTCAGAGCTGCCATAAGCAGCTGGGTCTCAGCTATAACTCTCTGGATAATACATTTCTTGTAAAAGGACCAGAGAAGCCATTTTCCTTACTGCCTTGTAAAAGCATTGAACACAAGGCAGGCCCTTCATTGCTACTTCCCAAGAGTGTGCTTTTTTAATCCAGGCTTGTTTTTTTGCAGGGTTGTAACCCAAAAAAAGGAGTAAGCAGAGCAATGAGTGAGAACTTAACTGGAACTGAGGTCTGACTCACTTTGGTGCAAATGAGATTACAGCTGATCACCTGGATCCTGAGTCCTCTGAGATACCACATATTTATTATTTATACCCAGAGACTGACATTCTGTAAAATGGAAATGGCCAATTAATCACAAACATCTTTTGGCAAGCTTTGACAAGCAAAGAACTTCAAATCTTCATCCAGGCTAACAAAGCTCCAGTGCCCCCAGATGGAGTTGATTAGTCAGATCTGATGATTGCCTACAAGGGAGCTCTGTGCAGACTTGCAGAAGAAAAAGGAAATGGGGATTAAGGTTTGTTTCAGGAATGATTAGCCAGTTTTCCTTTCAATGGTGGAAACAGCTCTGAGAAAATCTGGCAGCATGAAGGTGTGAAGGGGGAATGTTTGGGTTTATTGTTAGTGTTGTTATAGGCGAAACGCCATGAGTGGTTTCAGCAATTAATTTTATTTATTGATATAAAACAAGTATTAACTTTATTTAGTAAAATAAAAGAAAATAAAAAAATAAAATAAAAAAAAGTAGGTAAACTTTATTAGGAAAAGCAGCGAATGATTTCGGCTCAGTGATTTCAGCTCTACTGCCAGTGGTAGCAGCTTTCGGGAGGCAAGCTCAGAGCAACAGCTACTCAGCTGGGCAGCCAGGTTAATACCTGACTGCACTGGTTCTGTTCCAGGGCTCGCCTTTTATTCACTTTAGGTGGCCTAAGCCACACCTCTCTGAGCATGCTCTGTTTTAGCAGTTCGTAGTTTTCAACAAGGTCCGTTAAATTCCTTAGGGTGGGGGAGCATCACAGTTCCGAGGGAGGGTCTCGCTTTTGGGGTGATTATGGAGTCCCATCTGACGCTGAAGGCTCTGTAGAAATGATGTCTGTAGTAATGTCTTTGCTTTTGCTTCTTTAAGATGATTTTGTTACAGTTAGAAAGTGACGGGGGGCTCAGACACCCTGCTGTGTGCTGCTGCAGATCCGAGCTGGCTTCAGACGCTGGCACATTTCACAGAAAATTGCTGGCTTGGTGTTTACCTGCGACTCACAGCACAGGGCATTCCAGGCTATAACCGTAGTAATGTGAGAAAGCCACTGGATACACCTTTAAACTGAACATGGGGATATAGATAGCTTTCGGAGTGCTGGGAAGGAAAGCTCGGAGCTTCTAGGCACAGGGACAGCTAGGAAATCAAACTGAGAAGCCGTGCCGGGGTTTGCATTATCTCAGAAAAACACGGTGTGTTTGGGGGAAGAATGTAGCATAGCTATTTACCACAAAGGGGAAGGAGGCTTCTCCCTCTTTGTTTCTGTGTGATCTTGCTTAAGGAAAACTTTTTCCGTGGGGCTTTTAGTTTGCCCTTGTGGTTTGGGGTACAGGGGGGTCTCTTTACTTCAGGAAAAGGGGGCTTCAGCCACAGGGGTTGGGGAGCGGGCTTTTCCCAGGCTGAGTGGGGTTACAGGAACCGAGAAGTAGTTTTGATCTCGGCAGGGAGACAGAAATTAGCATGCTTTTAACTTCAGGGTGTTTGAATACACAGATTCTTAGTGAATGTAAGTTCTGAGGAAACAGAGCCAGGATAGGGAAACAGAGGTTATTAAACCACAGCCCCCATCAGAAGCTGGAGTTGTTCAATGTTTAAAAAGTTTTAGAAAACTTTTTAAAAGGAACTCAGAAAAGTTTTTGAGGCACAAGCTAAAAGAAAGGAAAAAGGGGAAAGGAATGCTGAGATAATAGGTAAAGGAGTGGAAGGAAGGGGAAACAAACTCCATAAATTCCTGATTGCACTGGTGAATATCAAAAGAGACAAGATAAGGTTTTAAAAGAAACAGATCTGATGTTGTCCCCTTAAATCTGTTAATTAGGTTTTATCACAGGACAGTTTTGCTTGATTTAGTGAGGATAAGGTTTTAAAAGTAACAAATCCCCGGAGATGCTGTTCCCTTAAATCTATCAATTAGGTTACAACTTTGCTTGATTTAGTGAGGAAAAGACAAGATAAGGTTTAAAAGAAACAGATACCCCGAGATGGTGTCTCCTTAAATCTATCAATTAGGTTTTTAGCAAGGGACAACTTTGCTTGATTTAATGCTACCTTGAGAGATAAAAATTTAGCTTCTCTTCTTTCTGGGCAATTAACAAGGGGATACAAAGACTCCTTTTAAGTGTTAATGCAAACAGAAAACCAAAGAAGGGAGGGAGAGAGAGGAGATAACACTTTAGGTTAAATCTGTTCTAAACAAAACTTCAACATTTTGTTAGTTCTAAAACTATTCCTAAAACCTCTATTTCAGTAAAATAAAAATACTTAATTCGTTTGATTTTGGCAAATTATAAAATCTATCTATTACAGTGTATTTTGCCAGACAGCTAAAAGGCCCCATTTCTATCAGACAGTTAAAGGGCAGGAAGATTACAGATGGAGTTCGATAGTTACAGGTGTCTTTAGTTTTACTCAGACTTTGTGAAGAAGAGAGGTACCTGGGCTGGGCATGCAAACTTCCTGCAAAGAAAAGGTTCCCACTTCTGGCCCAAACTGGGTTTTCTTGAGTAATGTTTGCAATTACTGCTCTAGCTGTGAGTGTTTGGACCAAAGGTGGGGATTCAGCTTTTGTGTCAAATCTTGGATTCAGAGAGGATTACAAAGGGGGTTGTGTCAATATTCTGTGTCAGCAGTCAGGGCAGCATAAAAATAAAATGTTCACTGATTATGATGCCTTGCAAAATGATTCTATGGTGGTGCATGAACAGCCATTGCTGATGAAACTGATCAGTCCTTGGTTCCCTGTTCTTCCCATATGTGTGTGCACATCTGTGTCTCATGCCTAGGTTGCAAGCTGTGTTGGAAATCAGCTGGAATGAGGGTCTGCCTGTTTTTGAGCCTAAGGGAGGGCTTTTGGACTAAGATAATACCAAGAATAATAATGATAGTAAGCAGATCTGATTTTCTTGGCTGATTAATCTGAAATCTCCTTAGAGACATTCAGGAAGACAATGCATAGTTTTCTCTGGCAGTAGCTGATTATGTTTTTTTGTCTACTGGTTTTCCCTAAAATGTTTGTCACGTTGCCAAGCTGTTCTGTTCCTTTGATATGCAAAGTGCTTTGAAGAGAGATTCCCTCAATTACCAATATTCCCAAAGCATGACAATGTAGTAAGGAAGGAAAGGGGATTTTTGTCTTCAGACGTCTCTCAGTATAAAAAGGAAACACTTGTGTTTGCAGGGTTGTTTTTCTGGTAGAAGGTTTTTGAGTGATTGTGTGAGATTTTCTCTTTTGTAGCTATACTAGTATCTTTGCTTTGTGCTCTGTTTTGAGAATAATTATAGATAATAATGTGGGATTTGAGCTATATGCAGAAGTGAAAGAACACTGGTAATGATATGCTTAGAGGATAAAGGGAAGGTAATGCAGAACAAGAAGCATTCAATATATGTGATGATGTAATATCCAACAGGCACCGAGAGATATGTGATATAGCATCTCTTATACTTGGACTTTTTAAAGTCAGCAGGTTCTGGTTTGACCAAATAGCCTGGTAGTAGTGTGGTTGAGAAATTCTGTTGCTAATGGTGGGGGAAATCTAGTGTTTAATGAAACAACCTTGACCCGCTGGGGATTCATGGGCAGGGTGCAGTTTGAGATGGTTCCAGCCAGCCCGGGGCCGGTCCTGGGCAAAGGGGATGGATGGCTGCTCCCTCGGCAGGCTGGGACCCGGGGAAATAGAGCTCATTTTCTTCCTCACAGCAGCTTGTGTGGGGCTGTGCTTTGGGTTTGTGCTGAACACAGGGCTGAAAGTGCAGATGTTTTTGCCATTGCTGGGCAGGGCTTAGGCAGAACCAAGGCCTCTTCTGCTTTCTCAGCCCCCCGGCAGTGAGGAGACAGCGGACAGGCCACCCGAACTTGACCCAAGGCATGTTCCAGACCATTGGAGGCCATGCCCACTATACCGAGTGAGGGGGAAGGAGAAAGGGCGAGTTCGGAGCGATGGCCTTTGCCTCCGTTTGCACACAGCGGGGCCTGCCCTCGGGAAGCTGTCAATGAACCCCCTGTTTCACTCTGCTCCTGTGCGCGGCTTTCGCTTGTCCCTTCTTATTTCAGCCCAGGAGTTTTCCACCTTTTACCCTTCCCGTTCTCTCCTCGGCCCTGCTGGGCGGGGGGGGCGCGCCGAGCGAGCGGCTGCGGGGCTTGGCTGGGGTTAAACCGGGACGGGCTCTGGGGCAGGGCAGCCCGGGAGGGGAGCCCCTGTCGCTGTCCCCTGCCCCCGGCACCGCCTTGTGCCCTGTCCCCTGCCGTTGTCCCCTCTCCTGTCCCCAGGGCCCCCGCCGGGCCCGCCCCGCCGCGGAACTCGAGGCGCCGCCGCCGCGTTGCCGGGGGCGGGGGGTGGGGAATGTCCCGCGTTTCCGGCCGGAGCGCTGAGCGCGGCGCACCGCGGAGAGTGCCGGCAGCAGCGCCATGGCGCCCGGCGGGAAGGTGAGGGATTGGGGGGATCGGGAGGGAACTGTGCGGATCGGGGGTCCCCCGGGGCCGGGGCACCGCGTGGCTCCCCCCTGTGCCGTCCTCCGAGCTGCCGCCGCAGAGCTGGGTAGCTCCAAAGGGATTCGGTGTTCCTCCCTCACTGCAGGAGCTGCCACTGGCCGTGCTAAATCAGTAGTGGAACTGGTGTTGTCCCGTTGAAAATGCGGTTTGAGCGTGTGTTATGTTTAAGGATTCCTGTTGGTGAAGGCTGCATTAAGGTCTGCGCTAATACAGGGCAGTTTAGTACCAGTTGAACGCAGGTGCTCCCAGTGCTGCTGCATCCTTATCTCTCTTACAGTAACTCTTTGTTACAAGTGCTGCGGCACCGAGGGATCAGAGACGGGGGCAGGCTTGTCCCGTGCCCGCCCTGGGCAGGGCAGGCTGATTTGGCCCAGGGGTGACACTCGTCCCGAGCACCCGGGGTGGCATCGCTGGTGCTCGGGGTGACATGCGGGGCTGTAACAGGGGAGGGGAGGGAGGGATGGAGAAGGGTTCCCGAGCGAGACCTGCCCTCTTCCTGGAGGAGGATTCCACGTACCCGAATGGGCACCGAGCTGGGAGGTGGCTGCCTTCCAGAGGAGCAGGTCTGCACTTGCCACTGTCGTTTCTTTGTTAAGCAAAACAGCAGCTCGTCACTCCTGCACTTTTTATGGGTTCTTTGCTGTCTTCTTGCCAGCTGTGAAGGGAATTTTACCTGTTTGGGGCAACAGGATTGATTCAGCTGCCGGCTATTTTGTGTCCTGAGGCAGGACAGCAACAAACCAAGGGTCTGTAGTTGCTGATGCAGTGATCCCCCAGGCTGGCAGGTGAGCAGCAACAAGGCTCAGTGCGGCCTCAGTTACTGCCTGTGTTCCACTCTGAGCTTCTGTAGACCCAGCTGACTCCACAGACGTTCATTCCTGGCTCCCAGACAAGCCACTGGTGAAGGCAGAGTGAGGAATAGAGTACGAAGACCGAGTATAACCTGCTGGACAACTTGCGGAGCCATGCTCCTCAGCCTTCATCCTTTCTTTTTCTCTTTCTTCTGTCCTGTCCTTGCAGGATGCAGCAAGTTAAACCAGTGCTTGTTAAATTGACAGGGGAGGTACATAATATATTCTGTGAGAAGAAAATAGCTTGAGAGTTGCCTCTACAGAGCATTAGACACCTAACATGGGAAAATTATTCTTAACTTGATATTAAGAATTATCTGTTTGGATGACAAAAAGAATCATGTTCTTTTGTTTAGTGTTTGAAAAAGTACTTGGAGTTGCTTGCAAGGCTGTATGCAAAAGAGCTTAGACCAGCACCTTTTCTTTCTGTTCATCCCTTTTGTTTTGCAAAAGCAGACTGTGCATCTCGTGTCGCTTGACAGTCTTCTGATTTATTGCCCACGTCCTTTTGGTAGCTTCACTTCTTATGGAATTGGATGTATTTTGTATTTTAAAACAAGGTGACTGGCTCCAATCTAAGTAATACCCAATTTTCCTGTGTTCTGTCAAGCAATAATGTTTTGCAGGCAGTGTAATTTAAGCTACTGGTAGCCCACCAAGCAAGATTTTGAGGCATATTTGGGGAACCTTGGTTTAATCAGTGACAATAAATTTGAGCTGGCCTTGGTGGTGCTGCGCGTAGTTTTGGTGAATTCCTCTTGCAACTACATTCAGATGGATGATAAAATTATTTAGATTAATCAAAGCAAGTGGAGTCTGTGGAAGAACTTTAGAGGAACTTTGCAAGAGTTGAACAACAGAAATTACAATAAGCAATTTTATTGTATTTGTATACTAGTGTATGAATTGATTTAGGGGAAGACTTGGGCAGTGTTCTGTGTAAATCAGTTAAAGTGATGATCAGAAATGCAAAAACATAGGCTAGCTTGGGGGATTTGAGCCCCTGAATTGAGACTGGAATTCATCCTTGCCATTGTCAACTAAAATATCTCTGTTTAATTTCCAAGTGTAAAAGAGCCTTTAGAACCCTAATACATTTGTGGGGTTATATGCAAATTGTCCCCTTGACAGATTGTGTAATGTAGGATTTTTTGTATTTTCCACTGAATGGTCTGAAATGTGGTACAGGATTAAATAATTTTCTGTTCAGTGCCGTTATACCAGTTCTGTTTTCCACCATTGTGTCATGTTAACAATTACTGTAAAAGAAACCAGTATACAGTTCGATTTTTAGGTTTTGTGTATATCCTTTTATCTTTTTAAGTACTTATGCTTGTATTAGCCCTTTTACATTTTTATTCAGTGTTGTCTTTCCTTTCTAGGTGGCAACAGTGCTGTGCCTGGATGTGGGCTTTACAATGAGCAATCCTTCCCCTGGTGGAGAGTCCTCACTTGAACAAGCCAAGAAGATTATGACAAAGTTTGTGCAGAGACAGGTATGCATGACTTCATATGTATTAAAAAAGATGTTAGAAAGGGAGTTGAGGCAATAACATCTGCAAAACATTTTCCTCATTTACTAATAATTGAAATAAATGAGAAATGACTAAGAATTGTTCTGTTTTTATGCAGAAGTAACAGTGCTCTTTGTTTCAGCTATGTTTTTTGTGCATGAGATTGGGTTGGTCACTCTTTTTCTTCAGGGCAGAAGAAACTTTTAGGGAAAACAAATATTCTTCTCTTTTTCTAAAACGTTTCAACAGTACTTACCACCCTGAAAACTCATTTTGTGGACCAAATCAGCCAGTATCCTCATGTCAATTTGTTAGTTTAATTATATCTATCTTAGCGAACTCCCTGTAAGATAACATTTTGAGAGACTATCATGGAAAAAGTAAGGAAAAGTAAATCCATTGTATTTGACAGTGTTTCAAAACCAGTTCAGCTTGCTGCATCTGCCTGTAGTTTTATACCCGTTTTGTATTTTCTGTATCTCCAGGTTTTTGCTGAAAGTAAAGATGAGGTTGCTGTAGTTTTGTTTGGCACTGATGGTACTAGGAATGGCCTCGCCAGTGGGGATCAATACCAAAACATTACTGTACATAGGTCACTAATGCTGCCAGATTTTGATCTGCTGGAAGACATTCAAGATGTGATTAAAGCAGGCTCTGAACAAGCAGACTGTATCCTTTCGGTGTAGAGCACTTCTTGAACTGATTCAGCTATATAGGAGATGGGAAGCCAGTGGTGTGAAATGGGCTCAGATTTGCCTCCTAATTTTTAACTACTATCAGAGCTAAGCTAATTTGTGATTGTAAGTTTGTCTAAAATCAGATTAACTGCTTTTTGACATTTTTAACGCTAGCAGATGGAGTCTTGGCGTTTGGAAGCTATTGCTCTTATGAAGTGTTCTGTTAATTAAGGAGATAATATAATTTTAGGCCTCAAATAAGGCACGTGTTTTTAAAAATAGTTGGAGAATTTGGGTTATGCTTTTTAATGAAATAAAATTATTGTTTATGAAATGTCAGGAGAAGTACCAGAAATCAGACTGTCATGGTTTAAGCCCAGCTGGCAGCTCAGCCCCACACAGCCACTTGCTCACACCCCACCAGCAGGATGGGGAGAGAATTGAAGGGGTGACAGCTGGAAAACTCAGGGGTTCAGATCAGAACAGGTTAATAGGTAAAATAAAAGCTGTGCGCATGAGCAAAGCAATATAAGGAATTCATTCACTGCTTCCCACCAGCAGGCAGGTGTTCAGCCATCTCCAGGAAGGCAGAACTCCATCACACCTTAGACCTGGGAAGACAAACACCAGAACTCTGAATTTCTTCCCTTCCTCCCACCTTTATAAGCTGACCATGATGCTGTGTGGTGTGGGATATCCCTTTGGTCACTTGGGGTCAACTGTCCTGGCTGTGTCTCCTCCCAATGCCCCAAGCCTCCTTACTGACAGGGTGGTGCAAGAACCAGGACAGGTCTTGCCTCTGTGCAAACACTGCTTAGCAATAACTAAAACATCTCTATGTTATCAGCTCTGTTTCGAGCAGAAATATAAAACACAGCCGCATAACAGTTACTGTGAAGAAAATGAACTCTGCACCAGACAAAGCAGAATAGAGGTTTATCAGATTGATTTATATATAAAATACTTTACCAAAATCACTTTCTGATTTGAATGTATTCTTTTGTTAGTTGCATAAGGTGGAGAGTTTTAAAAGAAGGTGATCTATATAGTGTTCCTTTGTGTATTTCATTAACATACAGTTCGATTTCCTGTGTTGTCTTCCCTCTTTCTGGCCATAAAATGGTTGCTGTGAGCTCTACTCAGGTAGTCAGAGCTGTTACTCTGTTACAGACACAGCTGTCAAGTAGACAGAGGTGTGTGCAGCCAGTCAGCTGGCTCACGCATTCCCACTTGTGATGAGGAAGAAACTGTCAAGAGATTGTCAGACGCAGGTGGTTTGAAGAAAAACTTGCATGAGACAAATGCTGTCATATATTGAAAGTACAAGTAAATTTTGTTGGTGGATTCAAAGTAATATTCTGAAGACTAGATAGTTCCTTTGTTAAACTTGAGCCTCTCATTGACATTTAAAGATTGGGATCTGAAGCAGCCTTTTTGCTGTTCCATCAGATAAATGGGGCAGAAATGAAATACAGAAGTTATATAGGAACATATTGCACGATAGTTATCTTAAAAGTACTTATTTCAAAAGAGAGTGCCTTAACTGAAATGCATGTTTGTCAGTGTTTGGGAGAGAGTGAAAACATTAGATTGTTTCATAGGAAAAACACTTTAAACATTAAAACATTGTTCATGTTTTAAATGAATTTTTTCTTAAATATGCTTAGTTCTGGATGCAATTATTGTGTGTATGGACTTGCTTCAGAAGGAAACAATGTGAGTATATCACCCAAAGCCTTCTACAGAATTCTGACTTTGCACTTTGAGGCTGACCTGATCTCTTGTCAGTATTATATTTCCAGTATGTGTAAATACTGGAAATGCTTTCTTTAAAGAACCAAACACTAAAAATAAACAGCACAGTACAGGAGTCTGTCTTTGAGGAGTCCTCATGAGACATCTCACTTCTCCAGACAATCTGAGAGCTTTCTGAGGCAACTGACAACTTTGTAGTAGAGTCATGAGAATACTAATGCCATTATAGAAGGCACAAAGGTTTCACTTTCTCTTGCATTTAGTGTGATCTGTTTTCAAAAAACATGAATTTGAATGTTAAAATACTTAGAAAAGGTCTATCAAACTAATACTGCATATCCTATAAATTAAAAAAGAAAACTAGAAAAGTGACTTTGTTAGGAAGTTAAAGAGTGTTGGAGGTAAGGTATGAGTTTGTAAACATGTGGACTATGGGAAATAAATGTGTAGCAAAAAACACTTTCAAGCTGAGAAAAAAGTGTTGGCAGAAGTGTTGCAAAGTTGTCAGTGAATGTACTTAGGCTGGAAATGTGTTTGTAACACTCAGTGAACTAATGGTCCAGGGAAAGGAAGGTGACTCTGTTTGCTCTCAAACCAAGGATTGAACATGTTGCTAAAAAGGTGTTATGATCTAATTGTGAATGCAAAAGGTGAGACTTAGTGATGCAATTGGTATTTTTGTGAATAAGGTCTAATCAGTTTGGAATGCTCTATCAATTTAATGATTAAAACTGACTTGTGGATTAAACTCACTGTAGTTGTTGCAGTATAACCTTAAATACCTATAAAGCAACTGGTTTTGGTTTTTTGTAGGAAGCTGCCTGTATACACCAAACCCTTTGGTATGAAGTTTGCCTTCAGTTTAGAAAATGCTGTCAGCTAAAAATTCAAGAAAATCACCATTATGCTTGAATATCCAGATCAAAACTGTGTCATTTTAACTGAATTTTGTTCTGTCACTGGCAGACCTTTTGGATGTGTATTGTTACTACGGAATTAGAGTACTAAAACAGAATCCCTACCAGCAGCAGTAATTTAAAATACATTTTCAAAAGAACAGACTTGCAGCTGCCAAGTAGATATCCAGTATAACCAATAAAAACCGTAGTGTATTTTATTAGCATTTATCTGCATTGGTGAAAATTGATAGAATTCCATTTGTTTAGATGCAGTTAGTGATTTATGCAGTCACAGGGCTAGAGCCCTCAATTTTAGGGGATAGGAGGAAGTATGATAAACTATGATAGAATAGCTTCTACCAAGCAGGTTTACTTGATTGGGCATTTTTCTTTTGCAAGTGTATTACTTGGGTAAAGCATCAGTTTTGTAAGGAAATATTTAGCAAAAGGCCTTATAGACGTTATTTTCAATATATGTAATTTTTTTTTTGTATTTTAAGAGGAAAGAAATATGAGAAGAGACACATTGAACTATTTACAGACCTTAGTAGTCCTGTCAGTGAGGATCAGCTGGAAATTATCGTTGATAATTTGAAGAAAACAGGAATTTCGCTTCAGTTTTTGTAAGTATGGAAGTGTCAGTTATACACCGTGCCATTTCCTTAAAGGGAAATTATTATTCTTAATAATGGTCTCAGAAGAGCTGATGATCTGTTGGTGTATGGTTTCTATAGAAGTGCATCAATAAGCAATATAACTTAAGTACTTCTATTGATAATACATGCGTTGAATTCAAATTATGGAGTAAATCCCCTTGATTAAGTGATGTGCAAATAAATGTTTAGACGTTGGTTTCTTCTCCACTTAAGCTTATAGCTTAGGGCCAAGTTCAAAATGGGAGACAAAATGTATAAGCAGAGAAAAAGGAAACAATGATCCAGAACTAACCTCAGAAGCAGTGGTTTTACCACAGCGACAGCTTAGATCCTTTTAGGTAAGGAAGCTACTGGGAAAAAATAATACAGTAGTGTTGCAGATATTTAGAGCCTGATTCTGGTCTGAGTAGACTAGCAGGTCTGAAGCGAAGGGTTGTATTCCCAATGATGGCCTTGGAAAATGGAAATGATGTTTTAAGTGTTACAACAGGAATCCCTTGATTGTCATGGTATAGGTATAGACATTGATCTGAAGATTCAGAGTTGGTGCTGAGATGTGTATTAACTGTTGCACATGATGCTGACATAGGAAGCCATAGACCTTATAGAGAGGTTTATTTAAAAACAAAACTGTGTGAATGTTAATGTTTGCTGTTTATAACAAATAATTTCATAGGAGAAAGTTAAAGCCACAGTCTTACGTCTCATCACTTTACTATTTACTTTTACCTAGATCCAGCATTCTGTAAAGAACAATGTTTGAACTTAATATATTCATGTAAACCATTTGCCAATCTATCTGCAGGTAACAGAGGGGTTAGGTAGGAAAATATGACTGAAAATCATTGACTGATTCTCCACAAAAAAATTTTTTTTTTGCCTGTGCTTAGGGGAGGCTTAAAGTAAAAGTAATCAGGTTCTGTCTACACAGCAAAAGCAGATATGGTTGTGATGTGCCTTGACATGCCCCTCCTGGCTTGTTTGAGCTGTTATTGGCACTGGAGGCAGTGGAGGTGCAACATTATGAATCTGAGTACCTCCAGCCATCAGAGTACATCTTTTGGAGACCTGGTATTTAGCTCCTGCTCTCTTGTCTCCATACCTGTAGTTTGCTGTGCAGCCTAGCACAGGTGCTGCTAACACAACTTAACGTCATGGTTTTATTCTGAGAGATTTCTGACATGTCAACATTTTCTTTGTAATATAGCAAAGAAAAAGCCCCTTGGCTAAGAGAAGCACAAGGGAAATGTTGCTGTTACAGCATTGGCTGCAGATTTACACACTGTCTCCCAGCCATATGAACAAAGGATGATTTGAGAAATACATGTACAAATGTAAAATACTCAGGGTACTAGTTTAAAAATAATTTCTTGCTGAACCTTGTCCTTGTGTTATAACCCATGCTTCCATCTCTTATGCCCTGTTTATAGATTGAGTTGTAACTTATAGCAGATAGTTGGGTTTTCTCCCTGTTTTCAGGTGCCAAACACATGCTGAGCACTCTATAGTGTTGGGTATTACACAGTTCTCATCACAGTAATCTTTAGGCATTGTACAGTGAAAATAACCTAACTTTTATGTATCAGAGGTTTGAAACTTTTTCTGTTGTCATAATAGCTTTAAAATATAGTTTCTCTATATATCAGTGGATGCTGCTCCCTGAAAAGGTTCCAAACGCTTTGCTGAACCGTGATCTTTAATTTTGCTGTGTGTGACATTGTTGTGTATATTAACTCTGCTTATTACATGTTGCTTGACAGATGAGCTTAGTGAGGACTAATGAGGTGGAAGTGTGGTAAAGATCTATAGGCTGCTTTTTTAAAAACATAATACAATGCTAAAGTTATTTTACTTTGTGGAAATGTGGTAAAAGGCATCATGTGGTTTATTCAAAATTGAATCAGATAAAAGACTTGAAAAAACTGCAGGTGTTATGAGTGGCACAGTGTAGAGGATCTTACATACTTCTCTTTTCTGTGTTTATTATACTTAGTTAACTCTCCTATATTTTGAAGAGCAGCAAAATCGATTTATCTATAACCCCTGGCTAAAATCTTTTAATCTAATTCATGAAGCAGGAAAATGTGTCATCTTCAGTCAGAAATTCTACAAGTGGTATAAGCTATTGAAATCTCAGAGAGTAATGTTTATTCCAAAAATATCTAACAGCCTCACTGTAGAGAGTGTCCTGTTTGTTGGTATTTGGAGCCAATGCAGAATCACAGGCCTGGAATGGCCTTTAATGAGTCACCTAGAGCAATCTGGTTCAGACTGGGTTGGGTGTATGCATGTCATTACTGAACAGTGTTTGTCCAATCTTCCAGTAAAGATTTGTGGTAAGAGTGGAGACTCTTTTCTCTCCTCAGGCCGGTGATTTTAGAGATTGTGGTTTGAAACGTCTTTATGAGGTTTTTGTATATCTGACCTGAACTCCATGATGTGATTGGAGTGCAGGCTGAATATGAAGAACTCATTGTTTCCTTCCTCTTGGCAACAGCCTTTAATATTTAAGGCTGTCTTGCCATCTAATTCCCTCTTCTGTGGGCTTTATTTTGTTCGATCTCTTTTCATACATCTTGCTTCCTAATCAGCATTACCTTTACTATCTAATCCATTGCTGTGTGTGGATGTCTTTATAGAAATAGTGTATCACTCTGGTCAAATTGTTACCAATGCCAAGTAGCACTGAATTACTACACTGGTTTTGCAAGCAATATGGCTCTTTGTACAACTGACTGCAGCTACGTAGAAATTGTTGATCCTATTGAATTTTTTTTGTTTTGATTGGTTATTTTAAAAAAGAAGAAAGTCAAACTAACTGCTTCTGCTTGTGTTCTTAGTCTGCCATTTCCAGTGGTTGTTGATGATGGGAGTGGAGATACAAGTGCCAGTGTACCTTCTGATATGCATAGGAACTTTATTCCAAGAAAGAGTTTAACTGAACAACAGAAACAAGGTATTGATGTGGTGAGGAAACTCATGCATACTTTGGATGAAGAAGGAGGGCTGGAAGAAATTTATACTTTCAGGTAAACTTGGCTAATCCTATTCATTGTACTATAAATTTACTTTATGATTTCTTCTCTGAAAGATGAAATTGATTAAGTCATCAGTCACTGGACTTGCAGTTTCACTGAACTCAGTGAGTTTATAACTTACTGTACACTCAGTCCCTTTCATACGACTTCTTCGGTAACTTTAGAATAAGAGCTTACAGATTTCAGGGAAAAATGAATTTTCTGTATCTGAAGAAAAAATTGGTTTTCTCACATCTTCAGTGTTGGAGTATTTTGGAGGAAATGTTTCTATATATGACATTTCAAAAGTATGTTTTGGAAAGAGATGGGATTTGTGACATAGTATAGGTAGACACTTGCCTTTAGTGGCAGCCTGTGTTCCTTGGTCAGAGACTTCTTTTAGCCCAGTAGTTTGATAAGACTCCCACAAATATTTTGAGTAATGTTGTTTGTTGAATGCTTCTCTCTAAACACAGTCTGCTGTGCCACTGTGACAAACAATATACTTTTCCAGCAGTGTTCCTAATGCGAGAATTGAAAGACAATTTTTCACTTCTTGTTTCCCCAATGAAAGAATAAGAATTTGTGTGTCTCTGAAAAACTGTAGCTAATTATATATCCAAGACTTTTCCACGTAGGTGTTGCCTCGGTTGGGAAACAGGCAAAATGCATCTATGTGCCTTCCTGAAGTCTGATGTTACTCTGAGTATTTCTATTCTGCGATTTCTGAAGTGTGGTCTTTCAGACAATGTGGTTTTCAGGAAGCTCAGTAGACTATAGCTGTAATGTGATTATCCAATGTAATTTTTATGGGAGGGTGGTACCTGTAGGTTTGCATGCTGTTATTCATCATTTTATTTGTGGGAGTTTCCTTTCCTCGCCCTCTTGGCTAATTGGCTTTGTGCCTTAGCGGCCAGTTAAACTACTACTTGAGCACTACTGTGCATTAGTGAAGGAACATGTATCACTGTATATCTGTTCCATACTAGTCAAGAGAGCAGTCTAAGTCTCTAGAAAAAAGCAGGCTTTGTCATTGCATCAAAAGACTGCACAGAAAAGCAGTCTCTTTCCTGGCCTGGTTATCCTTTAGGATAATCCATATGCATGAAGATACCATGTGGCTTGGCCTCTTCTTTATACTTTTTTTATCCCAGGCTCTTGCTACTGTATAAGCTGTGCCATACTTACAGGGGAAATCCAAAATCGCTGGATAAATAGGCATTTGCCTAATAGATTAAAGCTTTAATTGGAAAAATTGTTTAAGAATATGTGAGGTTTTAAATGCAGTTAAGTTGCTTATCAAGCTTTAAGAAGTCAGCTTTGCGAATCTGTTGTGATAATTGACCAACTCAGATATGCTCTCCATTTTTCTAGATTCATTATTGCTGCTGGTAAAAATATTTCACCACTAGTAAACATAAATTAGCTGTGCCAGGAAAGTGAGTGAGGGAATTTTGTTGCAATATTTTTTTTACTCTGACTATTGGACAGGGAATACTTTTGCTGCCTCTACAGAAAGGGACTGGAGAGCAGAGGACAAGGGCCATGTCCTTAATATACAGGTTGAAATGTACATTTACTAGGGGTTTATTTTATGAGTTGTCTTTGCTAACAGGCAGCATTTTTCTTCTATAAATATAAGAAATGAAAGGGTAGAGTTAATAAATTTAAATTACTTTTTTAGGCATTTGGCACTTAGGTTTTTGGTTTTCATGTTCATCCTGGAATGTATATGTTGCAGTACTTTTAATGATGTCGTAACAGATTCTTTTTAAAAAATCCTATATTGATGTCTTTATTGGTAGGAAAAAAAATCTCCTTCCTTTCTTCCTTTCCCTAAGGAAAAAAAAACACAAGAGGAAATCCAGTGTGTATCTCATTATAAAATTCCTAATGCATTTTCTCCTTTCACTGGGCTTCTGTTAGAATTTAACAAAAAAAAATAAATCTGGCTCATCTTAAGAAACCTGAAGAGTAGAATGAATTCTCTGCTGATGTTTTTAGGAGTTGATCTGGATTTCTGCCAGACAAGTGTTTTAATCAAGAGAGAGATAGATTTTGGGATTTATTTTAATATGAGAAAGATAGGGTCAGCATTGTTTTATTTTTGCTTCATGCAATAAAAAAAAAGTTTGAGAGCTTTCTTTGTGTTGGAATTGTACAGCAAAATAGCCAATGCAATTTGTATTATCAGAAAAAAAGCTGTTCTGGAGTGCAAGCCTATTTGAATTCACAATGATATAAGTTACTGTAAAATTTTAATTTTTGGACTCCATTGCTTAAAGTCATGCAATTAAGTTAATAATTTTTAGTATAAAATCATTATAGTTTCTTTTTTTGTATTTTTTTCGAACTTGTGTATCTACTGTTTGGATTACAAATAGTTTAAGTAACTTCATTGACAGAATGCCCTTAAAATAATGAGTTTATTAGTATTGTATTAAAAAAGTGTCAAAATTAAGTTCTGCACAAGCAAAATCCTGTTACTTGAATCTGGATTCTTTATTTCTTCACCTTCACTGTAGAAAACATTTTATGACTTAGAAACCCTTTTCTAATTTGTGTTGTTCAGCTATAACTACATGCCCTGATTGGGTGAGTGTGTAAATGTGAGATGCTTAGTAAGCAATTGTGTAGTTTAATCGCAAGACCTAACACAGTGTCTTTAAGCCTTAATGTCACACCATCATAAAGGCTTAAGGTGGGCATAATCTACTGTACCACCTTTTTTCGTTGCCTTTTTTGTCAATGTTTGATTAAAAGATTATTGATACAGTCTATTTTCTAATACTTTATGCAATTTAAGTCGAAACAGTTGGACTTAGGCATTTTCTTAAAGAGTGTATTGTCTATTATTTTTATTTATTTATTTATTTTATAGTATTTTATTTATTTAGTATTTTTACAGTTCACCAGAGTTCATTTGTTTTCCTGATTCCTTCATTTAGAGAGAGTCTAGAACGTCTTTCAATGTTTAAGAAAATAGAAAGAAGGCCTATGGCTTGGCCCTGCCAGCTCACTATTGGTTCTAATCTGTCCATAAGGATTGTGGCCTACAAATCAGTAAGTTCATACAATCATGTTTTAATGTAACTTGGCAGCAAGCTAGATGCAACTGCATCTTTTTTTCCTTAAAGCTAACAAAAAAAAAGATAAAACTACATCCAAATAATTAGGATAGACATTTCTATGTGCTTAGAAGCCAGTACATCTAAAACTGTGGTTCCCACATCAACTTTAACTTCACCATATTGTATACATGCTAAATAACTAAAATTTACAATGTACAGAAATAGAAGTAATTGCTGTCTATGCTGTGACACTCAATGTTATTGAAGTTGATGAATCTGATGACTAATGTTGTGATTGTTGAAGTTTTACATTTGGCATCAGTGATATGTCTGCAGCCCCAGTGAGACTTACGTATACCTCTTAAGCCCTAGGCATGGGAGGAATTTTGCATATGTGTATGTAAAATGGTGGTTGTAAATGCCTTACCACACATTGTTTCAAATCCTATCTGTTGTTACTTCAGACTTGGGGAAAAAAGATTTTCAGCTTTTTTGTCTTATACTGTTTGGCAGAGCTTCGCTCAGTCTGTTTCCCTTACATTTTATATGGGTCCTTCACGCAGTACTAGGAAGAAGTAAGTGTATTTAAACACAGAAAATGTGCAAATTTCCCATTACATAATAGTTAACAGGTAACTAAAATGTGGCAATATTGATGGATCTGGTGAGATGGGGATTAGTTGGTTTGTTATTTGAACCCAAGACTAAGAATCTGGTATTATGAAGTTGAAATATATCTGATTTCTGAGATACGCATACTAACCTTGAAAGATATCAGCTTTCTGTTTATACTTATAATTTTTTTATTAGGTTATTTTGACAGACCTGTGCAAATATGCTGAAAGAGTCCGCTCCCAAAGGTGTTTACACACGAAATAAACTAAGTTTAGGAGAGTAACCACCATGAACTGAGTGACGGGGCTGAGGTCATACAGCAGTCCTGCTGATGTAATCTAGTCTTCCTTTATTGTTTCTGCCCAGCTCTATACTTTTCTTCTCATACGCTAATTATACCATCAATTGCACTTAAATAGAGAGAAAAAGAAGTGGGTTTATTTCTCTGTAGTTGGGAAACATTCACTCTTTTCAAATATTTATTGCTTCTTTCCCTTCCCAGTCCCATAAAGCAACTAGATTGTTTCTACCTTTTGGGGAAGTTGTAGTAATTCAAGGTATTTTTATCCTGTAGTGGAGTTAGCCTGGTGGAAAACTTGGGCAAACAGGCTGAATGAACATCGAGTCTTCCTGTATTTATAATATGTATCCTAATGCTTTGTCACAAGTATTTGTATAGGTGGAGGAAGTAAAATATATAGCAAGCAAGTTGCATGTTATCCTGTGACTTTAAAACTTTCACAAATGACTTAACCAAAGGGTTTTATAAATAACCAAGAGAAATATACAATCAATGTGCTACAGTCTGTGTGTTAGGTCTTATACAGATGAACCAGTATGGTGAAAGCACTGTGCTAATAGCCAGAGATACATATTTGGTGCTGTCATTATTTGTCCTTTACTGGCAAAATAGTGCAGTGCTGCATTTCAAGAACTTTTTGGTGTTTCCAGTGAGTACTCTGGGTCCCACTGAAATGGGAAACATTCCTTTTCTTTGAATTCTGATATCAAGGTCACAGAAGAGAAGGTGAAAAAAATTTGGACAGTTGTGGACGCTAAAACCCTTAGAAGAGATGATGTGCAGAAAGAAACTGTTTACTGCTTGAATGATGATGATGAGACAGAGGTTCAGAAAGAAGATACTATTCAAGGTATGACCTTTTATGTGCGCCCTGAAGGCAAACTGATGATAATGGCTTGGTGCTCTTAAATCACCTACGTGCCTTTTAGTTTTATACCTTGATGCCTAGCTGTGATCTTAGAATGTAAGCTCTGTAGGCTGATGGAACACAGAGGTTGGTATGTGAGACTCTTTGTCTTGACATATTTTAGAAATTCTTACTTTTGCCAGTATTAAGAATAATAATAATACCACCAGGTGGAACTTGGAGGGCACTACAGCCTCCTGAGCTATACTCTCTGAAGGTCCATACCTCAGTTTTGTACTGAGTAGTGCTGCTACCTCTCTTCTGTTTTCAGATCTTCAGTTGTACTGGTAACATGATGATTCCAAGCACAGGAGTTTTTTTTTTCTAAACAAGCTACTGCTCTAGTTATTCTGCAATTGAAAAGATGAAACCATCAAAGGAAGGTTTAATGTTCAAGAGTCTTTCAGCTTTAACAGGTTCAATCTGAAGTGGTGGTATGCAGAATACTCTTATAACCTGCAGCTTCTTTCTGAGCGGATTAATTTCCTTAGAAGACTAAAACCTCAGAAACAGCAGGAAATAGTGTCCTTGTTTTTAAAAATGGGGTTAAGCAAATCTGCTAAGTTTTTTGCAATTGTATAGACATATTTTGTTACTAGTTTTTGTCCCTTTCCTTTACTATTTCAATCCCACAAAAGTAGGGCAAGTATAATAACTATAGAGGGCAGAACTAGTCAGATAATAGTATAGAAAGTGCTGTCAAATAAATAATATAAATTGAAAGTAAAGTACTGGGATTTTTTTATTTAATCTCTTTCAATTGTAGCATTCATAGGTGTTTTGTAGCAGTATCAGCTAAAGTCCCCATGACAGTGTTATTTCCTCTGTTTCTTTAAGGAGAGATGATAGTTAAAAGTTAGTAGTCTATTTATGTTTTATAAGTTTAAAACTATGTATAAAAACCCCCAGACTTTTAGTGAATGTCTTTTGAAGCATTTGTGACGGTTCTCAGCTAATCTTTTGATTGTTCAAGTTAGTAAGTAGTTCTGGGATACTAGTAAAATAAAATTAAGAACAGTTCAATATGAACAAAAGAAAACAAAAATTTCCATTTCAGTGGTGTGATATTTCTTACACTTAAAGAGCTGCTGATGCCTCCTAGACTTTTAAAGATCTTTTGAGAAATGTCATAATTAGACAATATTTTGTATTTGCAGCACCCATACCAAAATTTCTGTCGTTCTGCCTGTGTGTTTGCTTTTCAGTTTCCAGGAAAATGTATCTGCTTATAGGTTTTTTTCTCCAGGGATTTACCTCTGTTCCTTCTGTTTTCTTCGCACCTGAGGATATCATCCTTAGTCTGTGGCAGTATAATAAAGTGATGATGTTACAGGGAGGATATTGAAATGTAGGGTAGGGGAATAAGCAGTTGGAACAGATGATACTGCTGAGAAATTACAGCTTCCTACGTTGTGGAGATATCCTTGTAATGTAAAGCATGGGAAATAAAACACAGAAACACATAGGAAGACCAGTTCTGCATACAAGAGTGTTCTGGTTTTCCATTATGTGAAGGTGTACTTTGCTTTCACTGTTAAAACATTTTATTCTCTGAATCTTTTGTGGTGTCATCTCCTGTGTTATGATTTGTGGTATGTTTGAGGTTTTTTGTATTATATTTGCAGGCAGTGTTGCAGTCTGTTGACGGAAATCTATTCTGATTTGCTTAAATCTATTCTGTGAGCATAACTTTGGGCAAGATGTTCAGTTCCCTTATTTTCTTTCCTGCTCTCTGAGGGTACTTGTGTTACATAAAATGATGTACAAGGAGTGCAACTGCTGTTCATGAAGTACAAAATGTGTCTTATTGGTGTGTGGGTTTTTTTTGTTAACAGGGAAAGTAATTTGATGAGCATGTGTGGAATGTAGCTGTGGGGCATGAATGCATTGTTAAAATATTCAGAGAGCTAATTTTGGTGTTAAAATTGTAGGCCCATATGCTTACCAGATGCTCTTCTCTTGTTCTCCAGGTTTTCGGTACGGGAGTGATATAGTTCCTTTTTCCAAGGAAGATGAAGAGCAAATGAGATACAAAACAGAAGGAAAATGTTTTTCTGTTTTGGGGTTCACTAGATCCTCTCAGGTATGCTACTAAATTTCTTCTTATCCAGTTTCCTGGGTTATTCAAGACAAGTGATTTTGGTTTGAATTCACTAAAGTTGAGGCAATGTACTGGATTTCAGTATTGGAAATTGAGCATCTGCATTCAAGTATGCCTGTTTGCTGATTTGAATACATGTAAGCAGCTGGTCGTCTTGTGAAGGAGAGAAGCTCATAAATGTGGCCATTGGACCCTCAAATGAAGCCAGAGCCACTGAACTCAGATTTCTGCAAAGCGAAGACAGATATTGTGGACTCATTGCATCTTGCAGACTTAAATACTGATGAAGGACCTGCAACAGAAGATGGTCTGTCTTCTGTTCAACTCATGCAGCAGCATTTCTGGCTTTGTCCAGGCATGAGTGTGGCTTCTTTTTAACAGAAGCCTCTCCCTCAAAATTAATGTTAAAGAAAATATGAGGACTGACTGCATTCATTCTCAATTTCTTAAGGATTAGTTTGTGAATTGTAACGTGCTTCTTGTTTCTACTGTAATTAAAGCTAAATGTTGCAGAGACTTCTTAGAATTTAGACCAAGTTAATATAATTCAGAAACTATCCATATTTCCATGAGATGCTTGATGTGTGTATGCACTTATCTGTACTTGGGGTGTTGGCTTTGTTATTCTTTTTCCCTGACATTTTTAAGAAACTTATGTTGAGCAAGAACCCTAATAAAAATTATCCAGCACAAGGTGATTTCCGGCAGGAAATCCAGGACTTAAGCATTAGGAAAGCCTTAGGCAAAGGCTTAACAAAACTATTATTGAATGAGGAGAAAGTAGAGAGATGTGAGTGCCAAGTAAGTGCTGGCAATGTTACGCTGCTCCCAGTCTTTTTTTCTCCAGGGTATTGCATGGGGTAACTGATACTGACTGAAACTTTATTCTTCTTGGAGTTCTCTTCACCAGTCAAAACTGAAATGAAATCATAGGGCAATTCTGCACCTTCTGTTTTGACAGCTCCCAGCCCTCCTGCTCTTTGAAGTGTCTCAATGCCTGAACAAAGTAGAACCCTTGATAAAGGCTGGGAAATCATTACCTTTACCAGGAAGAAAATATGTTATTGAAATAGGAAGTATGTGAGAGTGCTTACTCAGAAACAGATGTAACTAAACATCTTTACTTTACAGTACAGGTGGCGCAGAGACTCCTGCATGTTGCTGGAGGCGTGCTTGAGCTTATGTGCCCTAAATTGACCAGGGCACGAGAGGTGTTGGGAATTGCTACATCACATGCCAAGAACTGGATCTGACAAGGGAAATATGTCCACATCCAGTGTTTCAATGAGACAATTTCTTGCATCTCTTCATATGTTATTAGCCTACAGCTGAGTCATACTGCCTTTATTGAATTCTGTAGGATGTATTCAACCCGGTACAGAGTTTTCTTATGCTGGAGGCTGGCCTCCTCCTTTGACTTGAAGTCTGACTTTTTTTAAAAATAGAAACTAAGAGGAAAACAGGTGAGGAAAATCATGCTTTAAGTGAGCTATTATTTCACATGGGCCTTTTTTCCCCACCACTGGTCAGATAGTGCACAGTTACTAATTATAGGAATACCATTAGTTTTAGGAATATTTTTGATTCACATAAATATGCATGGAAGAGTTAACAATTTGGGTTTATAATTTTTCAATACACAAAATATTGATTACTTTTGATTGATTTTCATGATGGGCTTTTCTTGTCTGTGCATTTCATATTGAATAGAAGTTATATCTTAAAGTGTGCTCTGGTCCTGTAGGTAGGAGTGTGAGTAGTTATGACCAATAGTAGCTGCATATACCTCAGTGGAATAAAATTATTCAGGTGTGATTGCAGAATTAAAATTACAGTGTATAGATAATGATATCAGGAAGTTTTTGACTAAAACTGAAATTTTCAATATATGTGCTTTCCTTAAGTGTTGACTCCTAAATTTTACTGTTTGGAATCATAACGCTGATGTCATTGAAATACATGTTTTATATTAAGTTGTTTCTTTTTAAAACTTTGGAGAAAAGACAATTTATTATTAACTAGAAAAACTGGAACAGCTCCAAATACATAATTAAAGAAGGAATAGAACCACCTTATATTATTTTCCTGAGTTACTCACATCCCTCAGGAAAGAAGATCAGAGGGCGCTTAAACTTTGATTTTTAATTTATAAGCCATGCCATGTAAATTGAGAAATAATACTTGAAAATATTACAAAGGGGCCATTTTTTTTGCAAACAAAAAAAGGTGTAGTGGTACACACATCTAGTTATTTATACCATACTGAACATAAAATTTCCTGAGCTTTTAAAGACAGAACAACAAAGAATGATCGTAGATAGAATAATCTGAGATGAATATTTGTGCTGTAACACAATGAAGAGATCTGCTCTGCTGCAAGTTGTTACTGACTTCAACAGCTTTATGGTAATTTGATAAAGAAGACAAAATAAAAATATTAATGAAAAAAAATTTTAAAAAATTAAAATATAATGAGATTAGTTTTGAGACTGCAGTTTGAAGAGTTTTTTTATTTAACAGACAGAGGTCATGTTAAACAGTGTTCATAGTGGTGTGCAGTCTTTGCGGCAGGTTTTCCACTGCAGGGTTTTTCTGTGTGTGTGTATCTCAGCCTCTGTAGCTCCAGCTATTCCAGTGATACCCCTTCATGAGACATATTTTGTGTCTGGTTGGTTTTGAGTCAGCCATGTTCATGAACAGAATAAACAGAAGTGCTTCTTTGCCAGCACAGCTGTATATTCTCCATCTTGCTGTTAACAGTAGGTTTATTAATTAAGGATGTGACTTTTTCCAGCTCCTTTTTGATGTGTATCTGCTAGAAAAAGATTAATAGCATAGATGTGGTGTCATTTAGGTTTTGGTCTTGTATCAAGTACTGTGATTTTTCACACTGACTTTTGAATTACTGCAGTATTATTTAGACACGTAACAGCTGCAAGTTCTGCAGTCTTTCCTTCCTGACCATCAGTAGGAAGGTTTGAGAATATTATCCAATATAACTGAATATCCATATTGAGTGATAAATGGAGATATGAAGCATATACAGGGTCTTAACCTCTATGCACAGTAATTATTCAAGTGAGAAGCCGCAAAATTTGATGTTGTTTCATAATTTAACTGATCAAGTTGTATTAGTGACATTTTCTTTTGATCAGGCTAACTCTTGACCATTTGTGTTTAGATCCAGAGGCATTACTACATGGGCAACCAGGTTCTGAAGGTCTTTGCAGCAAAAGATGATGAGGTAAAGTGAACTGAAGTGTAACACTCTTTAATGCTGAAGGTGTTTGTTATGCAATAGAAAAGAATAGTAGCAACACTTGAGATTGTAAAGAGAAAGTAAAAATACTTGTAATGCAGCTTACAGAAGTCTTGTTCCATTGCCCGGTAGGGTGAAGTTAGATTAGACCCCAAATGAATACCGTATCTCACAAATAATGAGAAGGTGGTAGATACTATGTTTGTGCAAGCGCATGTGCAACCGTGAAATTGGTCCTGCAGTCCATTCTCATACAGAGTTATAGTGTGTCCTGTCCTGTATCATTTAGAACAATCTTCCAAATTATTTTAAGTAATGAAGGTAAAAAGCTCACTTTAACGAGTTCCTTTAAGGTTCTTACTTCCCTCCCTTTCTCTCTCTTGTAATACTTCTGAGAGCTCTTCACATCTGGTGAAAAAGGTGGAATATGCTGGATATGAAGTTTACTCATCTTTGAATGGATCCACTATCCTGAGATTTGACCTTTCTGCTACTTCAATTTTTGAATGTGAAAAATGCCTGTGTTCAAGTTGTAGCTGAAATGGGAACTAGTCTTGACTAAATCAATGCTTTTGAATTCACTATGAAAGATGTATTTCAGCAGATGAATAAGAACTTGCATGATTCTATAGACTCTTTCTTTCCCCCCCAGAATGCAGCAGTTGCTTTTTCTGCCCTTGTTCGTGCATTGGATGAGTTGAAAGTGGTAGCTATTGTGCGTTACGCTTATGATAGAAGGAGCAACCCGCAAGTTGGAGTCGCTTTTCCTTATATTAAAGATGCATATGAGGTAATTTTTCACTCTTACCCTTCTGCAGAGAGCCTTCTGAGAGACTCAGAAGCAACACAGTATGTCAGAATTTTTGCAGCATATGTTTCCACTGGTCTTTCTTACGAGAGACTATTGAAGGAGCTAAATGTATATGGCTGAGCAGTGACAGAGGAGGGGGCGGATACAACAATCCTCAGACTTCTGAAGGGGTAAAAACATAAAGGATAGAAAAGAGTTATTTAGGGTGGTATGAACTGGGGGAGGTATTTGAATAAAGTAAAAATGAGGCAGAGAATGTTAAAAAACCAAAACCAACTTTTGACTTTGAAACACAGTAAGCTGTGATAAAACCTTCCGAAGCAGTAATATATAGGTTATTTAAAGCATGGCTGGTTGGAACTCTGCACAAGAAAAAGGTATCAGATGGCCTGGGACATCTTTATTGCACCAGTAGAAAAATGAGGAGTGTAGCCATCAGTATGTTTTAAAATCTAATGCTGTGTTTTGTTCTGATTAAAAGTGTTCCTCTCTAAATACTTTATTTAAATATTTTGATGCACACAGAGGTGAGATCTTCAGACTATTTTTGTGTTTATATTGCCCCGATATGGCACTCTGGGTATACAAATGTTTTTTCTCTTCTGGCTCGGTTGTTTCTTCTTTCCTCTTGCTCAGTGTCTCATCTATGTGCAACTACCCTACATGGAAGACCTCAGACAGTACATATTTTCATCCTTGAAAAACAATAAAAAATGCATTCCTACAGGTAAGACATTTGCTGGTCAACTGGAAAGGCAACCTGCTTGTCTTCTCAGATGCTCTGAAAGAGTTAGAATATTTGGGTGTCCAATGAAAAGATAAGTTTTGTAATTATTTCGGCTTAGGAAAAAGACCCCAGCCATTTGGGCATCCATTATGGCAGTGTCATCTTGAAGTGTAAACATGTGTCAAAGCTTTGCCACTTTAGTTGCAGGCTCAGCAGCTGTTCTTTAAACTGTCCTGTTAGACTTCTGACTTTGGTTATGGGATCATCAGTCTCACAGGATCTGTGTGACAGATCTGTGGTTTAGTCCTCTGTATTGTTTGTTCTTTGAAGTCATTTGTGAGACTAAATGGCCAAACTTTATGGGATCTGCAGTGTGTGTGATTAGCAGATGAGTTAGAACAGAGGCAGCTGCTTTGTTGGTGCAAAGCTGGTCCTGCATCCAGCTGCAATATGGCCTGTTAATACAGTGTTTGCCTTTGTACATTTGTATTTTGTGTGGTGTACTGTTTAGTCAAGCATGCACTTCCTGGTGTCCACATTTAGGTCGAGGGCATCTTTGGAGAACCATAAAATGTTCAGCCACACAGAGCTTGACTTGCTGTTCTGAGAATTTTGCACAGCAGTGAATCTAAATGGGTGTAGTTTAAAATCCACTCCCACTTCTTTCAGTTGTTATGAGATCCATTGAATGGGCACCTGCACATCAGGCTATACATACCCTGCTCGTTTGTTTCTGAAGCAGTTTCTATTTTCATGCCTGTAACCAGCAGTTTGAGAACAAATCTAAAACCTGTCTTACCAAAGCAGTAGTTGGCTATTGTGAACTGTGTTAATTTGCAATCATAACTTTAAAAATTTATATTGTGCCATTTAGTTTCTCAAACCAACTGTTTTTCTTATTTTCTAAGTGGCCTATAAACCTTCTGTTGCAAACAAAAACATCTCGAAAAAGAAGAAGAATTAAAGCAGAAAGGCAACAATAACAGAGGTCTTGGGGGGTGGGGGAAAGGCTTTATGGCTTTACATTGTAGTCCTTAAATACAGCAGAGGTTTATTGTTCTGTCCATTATCCATCTTCTTTATTGCTACATCTATAACTGTAGTGTATTCTGTGGCATGTAATGACTTAGTGAAAATCTCATGTTGTGAAGTGAATCTTCATTTATAAATTGTTTCAAGAAATGCATCCATGTGGAAGTGTATTTAATTTTTCTTTGTGTGTAATTGCTGCCTTAGCGGATCAGTTATCTGCTGTTGACTCACTGATTGATTCTATGAATTTGGTTTACGAAGATGAAGAAACTTTTGAGGATCTGTTTAAGCCCAGCAAAATACCAAACCCTCATTTCCAGAGATTATATCAGGTGAGGTGAGCTATATGACACTTTTTAAAAACCTCTTTTGTTAAGCCTTCATCTTTCTGTCTTTCTCTGATTCGCATTGTTAAGATGCAGATATAAAATCTCTTGCATTTTAAGTAAGGGGTAGCCAGTGATTTTTATGTTCTCCCTGACATAGATTTATTTTTAAAATTTTCAGTTCCCAGGAAGCAAGGGAAATTATACCTGCGCTGAAGTCTCTGCAGCAGCAGCAGAGATATTCACAGGCACTTAAACTAGACAAATAAAAACTTGAATCTTGAGGCTGTATTGCAGTGATCACAGTGTGGACATAGACTGAGTCCTGCTGTTGGGCAAAGAGAAAAATCATCTGAAAATCATGGATCTCTAGCTTCTTGTTCTGTGTTCCACCACTTTTCTGTGCATTGTTGCGTCTAGCAGTGGCTCCAAACTAGGTCAGTCTGAGGTGAACTTGATTGGTAGTAAATGGTTAACATTGTTGACATTTAAAATGTTCCGTTTGGGTGTTTAAGTTGATGCACTTTATAGGCAAGCAGAACAGTTCACGCTTCTTGAAGTTATTATATCAAGCTGTCGACATTTGGATTTACATCCTTTCATATCATGAAGACTTTCATTGCAACTGTGAGGATGAGGAACTTAATTATACATTGGAATTCAAGTGTTCAAAAAAATGACACAGCAGATTTAAAAATAAGGAAAATTATGTTGCAATTTATGCAGCTGCAGAATTGTGTTGTATACAGAACTGTGGAGATATATTGTGTGACTCTGCTCTGAAAATTGACCAAAAATGGTATTATAGCAATTATGTTCATCATCTCAGCAATTCTGAGTTGTTTATTTCAGTTTATAAGTAGGAAGTAGATGCTTTTCTAAGTTAAGAAAACTTACCCTAGCTTCCCAAAGCCTTGCTACCACTATTGTCAAAAGAACCAAAGGATCTGAAGGTCATTGTGTGTTTTGGGAACACGTAAGCCCAGCGTTCAAATCCTGCTTTGACTGACATGTGAAGAACTCAGTGTTCTCTTCAAATTCTGCCAGTCATATTGACAAGACAGTGTGTGACTGAATGCAAGATTTGATCAGTAGAAGGTTATTGCAGGGCAAGAGCTTAAAATGAGTGGACCTCTGCATAACTCTTGTTTTAGGAAACATTGTTAAGCTTGGGTATTATGAAACAAATATGGCTTTGCTTGTAAATGAAACACATAGGGGATAGAATTTTCTCTATTGTTAGATACGATTTTGCATTTTTTTGATTTAGTGGATATCACCTATCAATGAAAGAAGGTGTTTTTTCTGTGTGCTATTTCAGTTCTGAAACAGTATGATGGTGTTGTCCCAGCATTTGAGTCAAGTGCTGCTGGAACAGAGTAACTGAGTAACTCACCAATTTCCTTAGAGAATAATGGGATTTTGTAAGAGTGAATGCTACTGGTATAAAAAGCATTTATTGACTGTTTGAATGTACAAGGTAGGGTATAGTTCCTGTCCACAATGCTTGCTGTTTAGAAAGCCCTAAATTGCCAGTCCTCTAAGTGGTTTCTTTTACTATGCACAGCCCCATTTGTCTTATTACAAAATTGGTATCAGTCTATATAAGTTGTTCTCTCCTTTGCTGCAAAAATGTTCAGTATTAGTATTTTGCTCTTAGGCAAAGTGACATTGCTGGTTCCTTAAGAACTATGAAGAAAAATAATACACGATCTTTTGATTGTACCCAGTTAAATTGATTAGGCTGAACAGGACCTATAAATGATTTTGAAAAATAACTCTGAAGAAAAGGATGAACTCCTCCTTCATTTCCTTGCTTTGTTGCCTCATGAAGGTATTTGGAATGATAAGTGACAAGAGCCGGAATTTAAACAGAAACATCAAGCTAAATTATATCTCTGGAAGTAGTGGTAGGCATTAGGAAATGACAGAGTGGGTGGAAAGTAGATGCTAATGTTTGCTGGAGTGGAAGAGGAGGGATATCCTATATCCAGAGTTTCAACTCTTATTCCTTGCTTCCAGAAAAACCTAAGTGAACTTCCATAGCTTTTGTAGCGATAGACTTCCAATATTATTGTTTAAGTTGTCCCTCTTAAATACAGGGATTTGGAGCACCTAAGACATTTGGGGACTGCAGTGCATTTTATTTGCTAGCCAAATACATTGTTCTGTAGAGAGGCAAACCTGGGGGGAGGTTTGTTGGGGTGGTGCCCTGCACCATCTCACAGTTCTTGGGATCCAGCTGCAGTGTGTCCATGTGAATGTGCTGTCATGGCTCTGGTTAGACCACAGGTAAGTGACCTTAGAGGACTAAGCTGCTTTATAAGTGGTTGGACAGTGTGGATATTCTCTTTCAAAACACAGAGCAGCTGGGGACTTGAGTCTGCTCATGGATGTCAGTGAGGGCGTTCAGCACAAGTAATCTCATCTTTGGTTGAATGTGGTTGATCCGTTGAAAGGTCATTTTGAAATTGTCACAAATTAGGTGTAGACTGAACTCTGAAGACACGTGTGTCGGAATTCAGTTCACACAGGTTTAACCTCAAAAGCCAGCCAACTAGTGTAAACTGAGTTGTCCAAATCTATTCCATAATTATGAAAAAAGAACCTTGGGAAAGGAATTGATCCTTCTTACTTTGGAGATGATAGTTGTGGTGGTGTAGAGTGAGTTGGTGACTGAGAGAGACTAAATGTTTATCTTTTAGATAGCTGAATCTCTTTCCCGTGTTCTAAAGCTCTAAGTACTGCCTGGTTTCAGTAGGATTTACAGATTTGCAAAAACATGATTTTACAAAAGTGTTCCTATATGCTGTTTGAAAGGAAACAAGATGGAATACTTTCTGGCAGTAAATTTTTGCCTGTTTGTGCATTTATGCCATTACTTATGGAATTAATGATGTGTAAAGCCCGCTTCATTACATCCATTGACCAGTGTCTGAGTGTTCCTGAAAGTTGGCTATGTCTCTAAAGTGGAAATGTAAGGAATTGAGGAAGAGCAATGAGGAGGTAATGCATTGGTGCCGACATGCATGAATAGAATGGTGAGTCTGGAAGGCAGTGACAGTGTGGGTTGCCTTCTAGCCTGTGAAGGTAGGAGTGGTTCTTGCTGGGCACAGAAGGAAGGGGAAGCAAGATCAAGAGGGACTGTGTGGGTTTAGAAGGTCCAGGTTATCTGTTTAAGTTAATCTCCATTTAGTACCTGAGTTTTGATGGTACTTGCTGTCTCAGGTTTCAGAGGTAGTCATCTACTTGAAAAACAGATACAAGTGGAGGCTGTGGCTATTTGTGTCAATTTGCTCAGTCTTACAGCTGCACACATAAAGATTTCAGATGAGAAAGCCTGAAAAATATATTCCCAAGGGACTTAGGGTTTTTGCTTTGTCAGTTTAATTCAATTCCCTAATGTTTTTTTTTAATATTGAGGGGTTTTGTATCAGAAGAGCCATTACCGCAGCTTCCAGCAACATTTTTACTCTCTTTTAAAATAATTATGCTTTAAATCATTACAAGTGTTTCCAAATCGGTAGCCTTGTGCAACTGCCTCCTTTTGACAGTATGTTCTAACATGGATTGGAATCTTAATGGCAGCATGAAAACACATTAGTATTGATGTGTAGCATATGGTCTGGATTTTCTTTATTGGCAGCTTTTCAACATGAATATGGGGTTTTGTTTGCTTTGATTTTTTTTTTTAATTAATGTCATACCAACAGGGGAGCAAATCTACTGTGTTCCTAGTTTACTGAGTAGTTACCTTCATGCTGGTGTCTAATGCTCCCAGTACAATAGGCATGGAAAAATTTTGCTCCCATGTATTTGATGTGTGTGTGCATACACTGGTATCTGTGTATGTATTTGCAAATGCACATACCTCTCTACTGCTTTCACACACTTCATGAAATTGTAGAGATACCTACTTAGCTTTTAAAATTCACAATGTAATTTCTGTAGCTTGCCTCATTAATCTCGTCTCTCTCCCTCTGGCTCCCTGACTCTGTGCATTGACTTTACACTTTGGTGAAAGAGCCTCCTCTCTAGCTCCTACCGTCCGTTCCAACTTTGATGTACATCTGTCAGTCTCCTTCATTCCCTTCTCCTTTCAAAGCTGAATTCTAAACATACATATATTCTGTGCCTCACCTGTGCACATTTAGCATTCTCTTTTCACTTGCTCTTAAACTGGTGAAAGTTTCTCCTGTATTCATACTGAGTTTTACTGACCAAGAAGAAATATTTTCTTTGAGGAACAATGGACTGTGACAATAACTGGAATACATGGTTGGGATAGATCTCACTGCCTAATTTTGGACTGTTCTATAATAGAGTTGCGTTTTAAGGGTAGTGTGAAGTTAAAAATACGAACAGTTGTAGATGACTTTCATTCCTGGGATTTTCCTAATTATTTTGATAGAACTCATTTCAGTGAGTGCAGGAACACTCATTTGTGTTGGTATTCCTGTTTAATATCATTACTTATCTCCTTAAACAACTGATCATAGACTTTCAATCCACTTGTGAGCTGGAATATTTTTCAGCAATACAAAGGTAGTTTCTTTAATATGAATGATATTTTGCATGTACCATGTAGTGTCAGGCATAGAGGTTTTATATTAAAAGTACATAAATTGAAAGTTTTATGTTGCTCAAACTGTTTTGTTTCTTGCAGTGTTTGCAGCATAAGGCTTTTCACCCTGATAAGCCATTGCCACCAATCGAGCAGCATCTTTTAGAGATGCTGGAGATGCCCTCTGTGGTAAAAGAAAGGTGTCAGGCTCCTCTGGAAAGAGTAAAAGCACTTTTTCCCCTGAAGGAAGTTGGCAAGAAAAAAGAAGAGAAGACTGCTCAAGACATCTTCAAAGACAAGTAAGTTGGAGATGTATTATGGATTTTTTTGAAACTTTTTTTTTTTTTACACTTCAAGTTGCTTTTGCTGGATGAAGCAGGCTCAGAGTCTTTTGAACAGAAAATCAATGAGTTGCACACTGGAAAAAGTGCTGATAGATGGAGAAAACTGTGGTGCCACAGTATATCTGGAGTATTTTGTGAATAGTTATGGTCATACTGTTACGGTACAAGACACACCAGGAACCAGCCTTTAACTACCACGTCTGTATTTGCTATCGCAGAATCACAAAATCCATCAGGTTGCAATGGACCTCAGGAGGTTTCTTGTACAATTTGCTGCTCAAAGCAAGACCACCTGTGAGATCTGAACAGGGTTTCGTCCAGTCTGGTCTTGAAAACCGTCAGGGACGGTGACTGCACATCCTCTCTTAGCAACCTGTTGTGTTGCTTACTGTCTCCTTTCAGGCAGTTTGTCCTTCTGGTGGTTATAAAACAGTTCAAACAACACTAACAGGGCGTCTAATTTCGGTCAGAATAAATACCATGAAGCTTTAAATTAGCATGCTTGATTTAGGACATTCTGTAGCTTTCATTTTGAATACCAATCAAAAGAAAAGCAGCTTCATTGTTATCTGCTGTGCAATTAATGTGGTTTTCATTAAAAAATCGAACTATTATGGGCTCTTCTTGGAACACCTCTTGTTTGAACTGTTTTAAGATATTTTTTTTGTTGTTCAATAGATTATGTTTATTTATGCTGCACATAGGAAGAACAAATGCTGAATTGCTACAGCATTGCTACTGTCATCCCAGCCAAATCAATTTGCTCAAACAAAATCTGCTTCTTAGAGCTTAACTTATTGAAATTTGTGATATAACTAGTGGGGCCCCTGGGATGTTGGAGTGTTCTTGGTTAGCTCCTTCTCTCTTCTTTTTATCACTTTTGGTTCAGTCCTTTCAGCACCAGGAACAAAGTCTTTGAGGTGTTTTGAGCTGTTACTTAGCTGAGCTGTCATATATCCTTTACCTTGGGTTGGCTAGAGCCTCCTTCCCAATTATCTTTGGGGAAACATGACATAGTACTCCGCACTTTATTGCTCAAGATTAATGACCACATTTCTCTATACAGACTGGGAAACACCATGCTTTTTTTGTTGTTAATTTCAGTGTGTGCCTGTGTTACCTTGGTGTGTCTATGAATTCATACTGATTAAATTCTCTTTTCTTTACTATGTGCCCCAGTTTCTCTGTGTGTGTACATACATACATTTATATGGGTATTTTAAAAAGTGATAAAACCAGTTAAAGAAAAAAAGGCAGATTTTGGGTTCAAGCAAGCTAGAGAGAATTTAAACAAAAAGCAGTGACCCATAACTGGTGGTTGCATAAAATTATATCTTTCCAAAGGCATCTATTTGACAAGCAAGAAGGAAATCTATTTTGTTTCAAAAATGGTTTCCTTTAGATAAGTGATAAAAACAGCTGTATAATTTAGGTTAATTGAGAGTAATTGAGATAGAAACTGATGGCGGGTATTAAAGTGATTTTTAAAAAAGTCTAAGGAAAGTGAAAGGATATAGACTCAACTATGCAAAGAAGAATGAATGGTAGTATGATTTTAAGAGAACTGCAAAAAAATGGTCTTGCTGTAGTAATGAATAGGAGCAGTGGTATTGTCATTGCTACCACAGTAGTGTTAACTTTGTGGTTTGTTCTGTATTTGGGGAAAAGCTGAGTGATGCAATTTATTCATTTGATAAAGAAGAGTGCATCACTGCAAGTCTGCACTGGCACAGGTTGCCCAGGGAAGTAAGTTGTGGATGCCCTGTATCTGGAGGTTGGATGAAGCTCTGAGCAACCTAGTCTGGTGGAAGGTGTCCCTGCCCATGGCAGGCTGTTGGAATGAGATAATACTTAAGGTCCCTTCAACCCAAACCGTTCTATGATTCCAAATTATGTTTTCTGAGATGCAGCTTATTAAAACTATCATATATAGATAGTTTGCACTGAAGTAATGCAAAAAAAGGTTGGCTAGAAGATCTTTTTACCATTATTTTTGTTTCTGAAAATGATTTGTCTCCTATCGTCATATTGACCAGATTCTTCTCTGCTTAATTTTTTAAGGTTTAATGGGACTAAGACAGAAAAATTGTAGACATGGTATCTTAATACAGATTTCAGTATTCAGCATTTGTTTGTATCACTTTTGCTATGCTCTCTAGTTTGAAAAAAATCCAGTAAAATAGAAAGCATTTTACTTTTTCCTTCTTACGTTGTCTGTGGAGAGGCATGTGAGAGCTTCTGTATTAATGCAGAAGTGGGTGTTTTAAATTAATCTTGTATTTTATTAATTTCTCTCAAATAGTAATTGCACGTTTTACAGTTTAAAAATACCGCTAATCAGTGCATATTCTAAATGTCAGATCCTTGGCTGGTATAAACGGGTACGGATTCATTAGTTTCTGCTGTGCTGCACTGATTAGTGACAACTGTAGATCTGGTCCTAGGCAGTTAAATGCAGCGTCATCATTTATTTTCTCCCTCCTACAATCCCAAAACATTTTGTATTGGTAAAAATAATGTAGGAAGAAAAAGATTTCAAGACGTTGCAATTGATTGCCATACACCTTTGGAGAAAAATATTCTAAAAGAGAATTTTCGTTGTTCTTTGCACCTTTCATCAAACCATGTCAATATACAAGTTTTTTTTTTCAGTAGAAGTTGTAAACTCGCTGGTATTGATAAATATCAGTTTCTACGTTTTACAGAGAGACAGAGGCTGTTCAAAACAATCAAGCAACTTGTTCAAGGTTAGTCAGAAAGTCAGCAGAGTTGAGACTGAAGCAAGGTATCCTATCTTTGTCCTGAGGCATAACTGAAGCCATCACTCCGCCTAAAATGATAAGTAAGGTTATGCTGAATGGCAGGAATTGCTGAGGAGAAGGGATTTCATTTCAGTGCTGACAAAATTAAGTAAAGGACAGAGAAGACTACTGAAACAAAGTGAGATAGACACTGATTGTAAAGTAGAGGATGGGTGTGCTACAGAAAGCAAAACGGAAGACTGTACAAGTTCTTTCTTATAGTTGATTGCTTCTGTAACATGCAATGCAATTTTTGCAATCAGTTCTAACCTTGTAGAATGCCAAGTGTGGCACTAGTCCAGGATCTCTGGCTTTGCCCCTGTGTCATCAAGCAGTTTCTTTTTTTCACTGTAGTAGTAGAATTTTTCGTAAAAACTTCTTACTTGGTTTTGGGATTCCTTGAACAAAAGTCCTGCTATTTGACTGAAAGCTACTCAGCAACCCATTCTTAAACTGAATTCAGTTCTTCTGTGTCAGTAGGCTATCACATTTTGTGACACAGAGCACAGCATGTGACTTTCTTTCCCTTTCGTGATGATCTTGATAAGTCTCCTGTTGCCAAGATGTGCTCTAAACTCTAACATGTTACATGTTGCAATTAAGTTCCTAGTATGAATGTACACCTTGGTGTATGTTACCTGTAAAGACAAAGTGAGAAAGTACCTAAAATCACAATTAGCCTTTTAAAAATAATAAATAGTCCTCTTGAAAGCATTTTGAGATGTAGCTTAAAATGTCCGAAGAAAGTTCTGATGTGCTTAATTGGGATTTGTCTAGCAGATTTTGATGACTGTAAGTGGAATCTTATAAAGCTCTCGTGTGCTGATGGAGAATAGAGGTTGTTAGACTCAAAAGCCACTGTGTAAACAGGTTTGTATTAGCCATAAATTCCAAGACAGGAACTAGCAGGTAGTCATTGAATGGTAGAGTAATTGGTTACTTAAATGTTAAATTTTCATTGCCGTTTCCTGTTTAAAACAAATGTGGTGAGAATAACAAATGTCATATTGTAAAGTATCAAGATTAACTCAACATACAGGTATCAAATAAAGTGATTGGAGGTATTTTGTATTTTAAAAGGTGGAGAAGATGTGTATAAGTAAATTCATACCTGAAATAAGCATGAATAATCTCACACCTTCAACAAGTGATGCCTTTGCTTTATGCTAAGATAAGGTTTGATCTCTGTTTCTACTTACTGCTTTTTGCAGCCTGTGGGGAAAAATGAGGCATGGTTTAGTGCTGATTTTGGAACAGGTACATAATGAAGTTTAGTTCAGTGCTTATTTCATTAACTTAGTGACTCTCTAGTTAGTAGACAGGGCAGTTTACTTCAACTATATTCATTTTTGTCCTTCTCATTTGCAGCAGTGAAGACGAACCCAGCCTCAAGAAACCAAAAATTGAAAATGAGGAAGAGAGCTTTAGCATCATGAAACTTGCTGAAGGCAGTATCACCTCTGTAAGCATAATTTTACAAATCTGATTGTTAAAGGGGAAGATTAATTCTCTAAGTCTATTACAGTGAATATACAGAATTCCTGATAAAAGGGGAATTTCTAGCTGACACATGACTGAAATACCATCTACTTGTATATTTGAGACTCTGCTGGAGATTGTAAAGACAACTTTTTCTGCCCTTAGGCATATGTTAGCACAAGTTTCTATCAGTCTTGAATACCTTAGGACAGAATTCTCTCCTGGTGTGTAGAACTTTAAAAGGCAGGCCCAGGGATCTGCGAAAAACAATCTCAGAATTGGAGTTCAGTGGTTGAATTTTGTTCTTGTTATCTTTCATATCATCTGCAACATAGAGGTTGCCTCTGTATATTCAGTCATAGGTATTGCTGTGATTTTAGACACTGTTCTCTGCATTAGCTGGGGTTTTAAATCAGAAGTTTGGCTTCTATGAGTAAATGAAACCTGTATCATAACTGTGTCCTTTATTTGATTTTTTTGTTTGTTTTACTATTATGGGACAGAAGAAAGATTTAGTATTGAGATAACTTGGTTTAAAATGTGTTATTCTTTAAGGTTTGTTTTTAAAAATGCACTATTGATATTTATAAAAATACTTAAAATCTGAAAAGATTTCAATAATCTGTACTCCTAGTATAAATTTCTGATATTTCCTGAAAAGTGGCATTGTCAGATTTAAAAGAAACATGATGAGACCAAGCAAGCTTACTGCAAGGTCCACAAACTATTTTTACAGCAAAGCATAAAAATTTCAAAAAAACTTAACAGAATTTTGATTCCTGATAGGAAATTTTAAGCAGTGTAGGTTTTTTTCCCTAGAGTCAATGCATCTGGTTTTCAGTAAGTGTTTATTTATATTTGACCTGGTTTTAGTTCCTTTCTAAGGTTTCTGTGCTTCTATGCCCATTTAGAGCTTTGGCTTTAAGATGTCAGACTGTGCCAGAAAGGGTAGATGACTTGAGTGCAAGCTTTTAATTTTGGGCTTCCTATTGGAGTGGCAAACCACTGGTTCTGTACTCATGTGCCTGGGAGCTCCCATTTCTCAGTAAGCATGTGGCAGGGTTAGGGAGGTGTAAGAGGTGTGTGCTGCAGAAGGTCCTCAAAGCTGAACTAGCAGATAACCTGAATCACTGTACTTCTGTCCTCTCAACACCAGAGAACGTGATCAACTTCTAATGCTGCAGCATAGTGAGTGTAAGTTCATTTTGCTCGTGTCATAACTAACCTTTGCCAGGAGTAGTGTGCATTAACACATGTTGGAAGATTTGCATTTCACGAGGCTGCACGCAGAGGAGTGTAGAGCTTCTGTTTCCGTACTAAAATCAGAAGAAATTCAAAGATTCTTATCTTGCAAGGAGAAAGAGATGGATATTGGCAGCCAATTGTATCATTTTTGTACCTTTTGTAGGTAGGCAGTGTTAACCCGGCAGAAGATTTCCGAATTCTGGTGAGGAAGAAAAACGCTGACTTCAAAGATGGTAAATTACTTGTCTCTATCTTAATGATATTAGTTGTATTTTCAGGGTTTGGTAAATGCAATCCCTTTGTCTAAACATAAGTTTCTACTGCTCTTTGAGATGCTTTGGAATTCACAGCTTAGTTTCTAGTGCCGCTCAGCAAAGAAAGGTGTCACTTGTAATTCCCATGTCAATACTTGCCTTCCCCAACTAAAAATCTCAGGTACCTGTGTTTGAGTAAGACAGCATTAGACAACTACACTGAGGCACCTGAGCAACCCCTCAGGTGTTTCTAACAGAAGATCCTTTGGTACTCACTGACTGCCTCATTCAAACTGAGTCTCAGCTTCTCATTCCCAGGATCTTTCTGGTGTGATGTGGAGTGCTGCTGGCGATGCACAACGTGAGAAACCTGTCTTCTGCAGTCTACTTATTCTGTTCCATGTAGGAAAAAAAAAAGACTCCGATGCCTGGGTTTTAAATTGTTACATGCAAAGATCATTTCTTACTGCTTGTGAGCAAAAGAAAGCACAGGTGACTTTAGGGTGCTATAAACAGGTAATATGTGCATCTGAGAGATGAGAGGAGGCCCTGTGTTCACTGACTCTACCCTCAGCACACAGCAGGACAGGGGTTTGATGCAGAGGGGAGGAAGAATGCCAAGTACATCTGTTGCATGCCCTAAGTCTGAAAATGCAATGGCATGTTGTATGAATTTGTTTGTATGGTACTTTGCTAGTGGAATAGCTGTACAGAGATATATGTAATCCAAAGGTATCTTAAAAAAGAATGCACAAGATGGATGGGGTCCTTTATCTTCTAAAGGGTGGTTTGAAGGTTGTAAACATAAACTTGATCTGCCAAAAAGTCATTAATGTAGCATTTCTTTTAAAAGATTTGCAGAGGTGCTTAAGTGAGGCACTAGGAATTTCAACAAGGCCTTTGGTTTGAGGATTGTGTTGAGTAGTATGTTGACTTGGGATACAGTCTGTTAAAGCCTATATAGGCATTTCTTTCCAGGATTTCCAGACCTGTAAGCCAGATAGCTAGCTTTTTACATGGATTTTGCATTAGATCCGGAAGAAATTGTTTATTTAAAAAAAAAAAATTGGAATTCTCTTCTTGAATCTGACATGTTAACATGCAGTAAAAAAGCATTGTACAACATATTAGAATACAGAAACTGTGAAATAGTTGACTACTTTGTTATGGTAATAAATTTTATCATGTAGGAAAGCTTTAAGGCAGAAATAAGTACAGTGGTTACCCTTGGAAGTGGCTTAACTAAAGAGTGCTGAACTATGTCCACTTGGTAGCTGTGCTGGAGATAACTGCAGTACATGTTCAGAAGGTTTTGAAATTTTGATCAATTTGCTTTTATTCTGTGTGATATGCTCTGTAATGATAACGTGTAGTTAAACAGAATCATCCATTTAAAGGAGAGATAGAAGCTGCTATAAATAAAAACATTCTCTGCATATTATTTCTTTCTTCTGGTTAATCATTTTTATGCTTTAGAGCCTTTTAGGTAGTTTTATACATAAAACATTGCAGGTGTGTTTTTAATGGCTTGCTGTATTACAGTCTGGTTAGGTAAATAGTAAATTCTTCCTTAAAACTATTCAGTGGTTCTAATGGGGTTTTAAGTATAATTTTATGTCATTTAATGATAAAACTTTTTTCCCCTCTGCTAGAACATGTGAAAGACAAAATGGCTTTCCAGAAAAGGATAATTTGTGGCGTTCAAATAGTTTATTGTAGAAAAATAGCATTTTATGTGTCAGGATGCAGAGAGGAGAACTGCTAGGTTGCATTCCATTTTTCTTTTTTGTATTAAAAAAGCATCCAGTATAGTCTTCCAAACTGAACAAAGCTTACATTTCCATTTTAAAACAAGACAGCAACAGAGTCCCTCTATAGGGAGGAGAAAGACTTTTGATTGGGGGTAGATTTTTTTAGTAGAGTGGTTGTAGCAATAGGGAGAGTAGTACTTTACATACTGGCCATACAGTTGCTTTCTAATTAAACTGCAGGTTAATGGCACACAACCTGTTCAGTCCACAGCAAGTTTCTCACCCAAATTATAAAGTTGGCAGTACCCGAGGATGGCAAGGAAAATTTTTCTTCTTTTTAAAGAGCTTGGTTGAAGTCCTGATGGTATGTTTATCATAGAAAATGAGTACCAGTACATTTCCTGCAGTGGCCACAGGAACTTGATGTGGGATTTCATGATCAGGGTTTGTGCCATTCATAGCAGAAGCCTAAGTTGGCCCATGCCTGATGCTGTGTCCCACAGCAGATCAGAGCAGGGGAAATGATGTATTCATTGTTAGAACTGGGTCACGAATGTGTACATACATATTTTTAGAAAATCAAAGATTGTCAAATTGGTGAGGATCTTAGGGATAGATGTTCTGAGAGTGGCAGCTCAATTCCTGAAGCAGTAATTAACTTTGGTTTTAACTGACAACAGTGTAGTTTATTATAGGAGGGACCTGCTTGAAGGTTACATAATGAGTTGTGTTTGGTGTCACTTTACTGGTTAATGTAGATGCTCATGTAACTAGAATTATGTTCCCCTATAGGTATTTTTACTTTCTTATTTGCATTCATGGCCAGAGAGATGTCATTTTTCTGCAGGTCTTATTCTGAGCAGGTTACAAGTGCACAGTCATCACAAAGAAATGTCTTCTGATAATACCTTCTGATGTTGTTGTCAATGAATGCACATAAAATAGATTAGTTTACCTGAGCAGAATCTAATCATTGCTCCCAAGGATGTACAATGAATTTCTTCGTTGCTGTGGCTGCAAAGAAGGTTCTCAAATGCAGTGAGTGCTTGCCATCTTTGTAATGCCAAAGGGGTAGCCAGTGATCACCAGTTCATCCTGTTGGTCTGTTTGTTTCCATCCATATCTGAATCTCTGCAGAGCAGATCATGTCTGATGCAGTGTGTTGTGTTTTCTTAGGCTTCTGTGGAAGATAGGATCAGGGGAGTAAAAAAATTTATATTGACATGTAATATTTTCTTTGAATAGTAAATTTTCTGTGGGACTTTATAGGCCAGATTTCAATGCATCTTATAGGACTCCTGTCTGAGAACATGATGTCTGAAGTCCTGTAGTTAAAAGAGCTTTTTAAGAATTTTGCTGATTGTCACTGGGGAGAGTAATCTGCAATGACAACTCTACTGTTTATGGACATAAGAAAAAATGTCCAGAGGCAAACTGTACCAAACTCTCATTTTTATATTTATAGAAATTTTGTTAATATTTTTATTCCTAGGCACTTCTAGACTAATATAGTTAAAGGAGTCAGTAATTGCAAATAAACAAGGATGATATTTTATTGCAATATTTTCTGTAGAAATAGGTACAGTTCATTACCTTTCTAGACCTAAGTTAGCTTTTTCAAAAGCTAATATTTACTTTCGTTTTATGTTGGCATGTTTTTGCAGTTTGTCTGCGTTTTTATCTTAGTGGATGTTTTTATGTATTTTGGAGACTATTCATGCTCTATTGCTAGGTAGGCCAAATGCAGCAACTGGTTTGATGAAAATGATTCAGTCATTAGAAGGGTATTTGCAAACCAAATACCTGAGTATATAGAATCACTTTGAAGTTTTCTGTGTATCTGCTTCACAGAAAAGATGAAGCCAGATTCATCTTTGAAGGGTACAGCAATTGGGTGTGACTTAGAGTTCTGAGTTGCAACAAACAGAATTTGAGTTGGATGTTATGGGAAAAAGAGAATAAAAATCACAATGATGGTACTCAAACACAGAAAGAGGGGCCTAGAGAACTTGGAGACTCTCCATCTTTGGAGGTGCATGGAGCTCAAGTCTGTGGACCACTGAGCCACTTGAGCCCCAGTGACCCTGTTTTGAGCAGGGATTTGGGGGATATGTCCTTCAGACGTCATCATTCTAAATCATTTTGATCCATATTCCCAGGCCACTTAGAGAGACCATTTCAAAATTGAACAGCACCTCATTGGACACTGGAGTAGTTCAACAGCTCTTGATCTTAAAATTCATATTTCTTGGCTTAAAGATGAAGGAAGTCCTTAAAAATGAGGGCAGTTTTCACTTCAGAAGTTCTTTCTTCTTTTGAGTTATAAAAGGTGATATATACAGAGCAGTATTCTAAAATTATCAGGTGTTTTAACTGATTTGTCAGTGATTCTTGCTGTAAGCACTGTCCATGAATACAAATCATTACCACCACCAGCAGATAAATCAAATGATTGACACCAACAGGAGTCTTTTGCCTAAAGGAAGATTTTCTTAACCTGATTTATTATTTTGGGAGGGCGGGGGAGAAAAATCCCCAAGGAATTGAACTTGGACTGTAATAATAAACAGTTTTGTCTATTATTGTTGTGTAATCTTGTTGGCATAGTGATCAAGACCAAGAACTGAACTGAACAAATGTGAAAATATAACTACAGTTTTGTACTATAACTGTTCAGAAATAGCAAGTGAATATAATTGTTCATGGCATATTTCAGAAGAAATGACAGCACTAGTGAATGTATTTTAGAGTAGCAAATGTATCTGAATGCCAGCGGGGAAGGGATTAAATTCTGTTAGAACTGAAAGATCATCTCTTCTGTGATTTTTTTTTTCCCCCTGCAGTTCTTCAACCTTTAGTAGCTGTTTGTTATCTAACCAGTCAGGTACAGTAGAAGGAGGAAACAGGAGATTAAAATTTCTTGGGATGTTCTGCTAAATGGGGTAGTTATTAGGAGTGCTGGAATTCCAATTAATGCAAAATGTAGAAGTCTGTTAGTTCATTTCCTTAAATGTGTGTGGAATAAGGTAAGTTGGGAGGGAAGGAAAAAAGTTATAATTACACAGCAGTGGCCTGAGTAAGCTGTCAGTTTGTAACTCAAGGACCTACTCTTCAAAACCTTAATGCCTGAAAATTTGTCTGGGACACATCAGAGTTAATGCTTATCACAGCTTACTTGGAAAGACATCTTTATGCAGAATATGCCTTGCTCCAAAAACAAGGACTTCATTTGTTTTCAGCTCCCAAACCCAAAGATTCAGACTAATGAAATGGAAGTGGGAAATCAACAAAGTTCTTGGACCTAGAAGTGTAAAAGAACAGAATTCACTTCAAAAATTTCCAGTTTTAATCCTTTTATCTACTGTCTCTGGTATTGTCTTTGGCCCCTTGAAGTCATTTAGTAGTCTAATCAGAACACAGGTATTTTCTTTATTCTAGATTCATTGGCCTATAATTTAAGGAAGGCCCAATGGACAGAACCAGCTTTGGCCAAACTGTTTCAACATGTTGGAGGAATCTGACTTAAAATACTGGTGCCATGTAACCTGTTTGTTGCATGTATTATGGTCTTTGAATGCCTAGTAAAATATTGTAGGTTTCCTTTGGTTCCTTACAAAAGATTTCTAAAGGAGGCAGCTCACAGTCAGTAGCAAGAAAATGTCTTTTCTTCTGATGACTGTCAGGGCAATCAAATGGAAAGGGATTTTTAAAAAATAAATACAAAACAAGAAGTAGAGTGTCTGATAATTTGAGACAGTATGTGCTGGAATCATTCTGACAATAAGGACTTTTATTGCACCCTCATAGTGCCTGGGGTTTTAATTTAACACATTAATGAAATGGCAGTGTTTAAAAAAACCACCACCACCACTGAAAACACCAGCAGGACTTGCTTTTATTAGTGCAATTCATAAGAAATTAGAACGTTTAATGAGAAAATCATTAACCATGAAAAAAATGGACTGACTTAACTTGGGAAGCTTAAATAGTGAGACTTCAATTTAGTTTGTCAGCTATTGCTGAAATAAATAGAGAATGAGCTGATCACCTCTGGCACAGTAGGCACTTCTACACACTTTCTTGTGCTATTGCTGGTGTTGGCAGAATGATTATCAGCTTCCTTTTCTAAAAATTGTCAAAAGCTAGTGGGAGAGTATCAAACATGCCTTGTTTCTCTCTTTTCAGAGGTGCTGTTCTTCAAATTCAGTTCAATTAGGCATTTTATAGAAAATAGTTTAACAGCCTGTGCTGTGAAGGCTCGCAGTGACCAGAGTGGGATACAGTACTTAAACAATGCCTCCTTCTCTGTGTGTTTACTTCTCTTTGTCTCTTTTACCACTCTGGGAGATGATATTCTTTGTTGATATTTCCTTAGCTTGAAATACTTGCAGTGACAATTATACCCATAACATCTGGACATAGGAAGGGCTGTAGGTCAGGCAAAAGGTTCTGTTAATCGAGCAACTGGTCTTTAGCAGTGTAAGAACAGGACAGGCAGATGCTGTGACTTGTTCAGAATGGTTTCCTGAGTTTTCTTTCTCAATGGCAACATCACTGTTAATCTCCCTTGACAGAGATCCTCTTTTAAGAATTACAGGAATTTGTTCAAACAGTTTTTAAGCTGTTCAAACTTCAAGCATCCCAGAACAGCAGTGGTAAAGGGGTTAACTGGTTTATGTTTAAAGAGCTGCTTTTTTGTTTGTTTGTTTTGTTCTTAACCCAACACTTGGCTCTTGTTTTGAGAGAGGCAGGGGCCTATCAATTCCCTATTCATCTCTCACAATGCTTCTGAGTTATTATAGATTGCTGTTTTTTCCTCACACTTGTCTTTTCCCAGGCTGAGGTGTCTGCCAGAGGGTAAAATTGGACAATTCCTCACTAGTAATTAAACATGAACAAAGTAAAGTACTAAAATGCAACAGAAATTAGTTGAGCTTGCAGAACTCTTGGGTGATATTTTTACTTGTCTTGTTTGCAGTGGTTTACACCTACCTACCTCTCAGGAGCTCAACAGTGAGGATAAAACTGGTATTCCCCTTCTTGTTGGTACAGGTCTCACTTTTTACCTCTTCTTCATTTTGTCAGGCATGCAAAGCTTGTAATGCTTTTCTCTATAATCACAAACAGTGTTTCCCTGATGAAAAACCATCAAACTACCTCTGTAGGGACAAGATATACTCTAATGTCAATAACAACAAGGTAGTCTTTTAGCTGCAAGCACTCCTGTTGTTTTGACATTATTATACTTCCCTTGTAAATTTAATGTTTTTGTTGAAATATGCATCTATTTCAAAGTATGTTTAGGGGATATGCTTGTGTTGTAGAACGTTACCTCCCTAAGCTTTAGGATCCTGAATGTTCTGTTTTTACTTTTTAATAAACAAGCTAGTGTTTTTTTAACTTGGCTTTCAGGGAAAAGACTTTTGCCTTGGACATGCTTGGGGTTCTTCCTAGCATATCTAGCTATTCCAGAGAGCCTGAAGTTATTCTCAGTAGCTTAGATAACAATAATCAACTTGAGTAGCTTGAGGCATTGTGGGTATCATTAACTATTTAGGTGCCCATGGAATAGAAAAAGAGAGATGTAAAAGAAAATTAGGATTTTTTTTTTCTGTTGAAAGTGTGCATCCTTTGATTTATTTATTTATTTCTCTTCGCCTTCCAGTGAGTCAGCAGTTGATAAATCGCATAGATCAGTTCCTGGAAAATAAAGGTTCACAGTACTACATGAAAGGGATCGATTGTATCAGAGTTTACAGAGCGGAGGCCATGAAGGTAATGTTAGTACTCTTATCTCTTTCAAATTAAAGGCGTGATGGGGCTGCTTGCTGTATTAGAAACTTGGTAATTTATTGCTGTAGCGAAAAGAATTGATTTTTAGATTAAAATATGCTTGAAAATGTAGAAATGGAGTTGCATTTTATGGGTTTTCTTTATTCTTACAGGGATGGCTTCTAGCTTCTTTGGTATTATTTGCTGTTTGTTTTCCTTTAAACATAAATGAGAAGGCCTGTGACCTGATGCATAAGGAAAATAAGCAATCCTACAATTTTTTTCTTCAATAAAGCTAGTTACAAGAAAGTCTTTCTAGCTTTCTGAAAGGCAGTTTTTGTGGCTCACCTTTCTTTAGAACTCCTCATGGTTGTAATAGAGATAAAAAAATTGCTGTAGTGACTTTTCTATTCACTGTGTTAGAAGACTTAATGAAGACTTAAGTTTGCACAGCTCTTTCATAGTTTTAGTATTTCTTGTTTACCATTGCTGTTACTTTTTTTTTTCAGCTATCCAAAGTGCAGTGCTTTAATGACTTCCTGCAGGCCCTGAAATCAAAGTTAGAAAATAAAGGCTTAGCTGATTTCTGGGAGATCATGATACAAGGTAGGATGGCATTTAAAAAGAAAACAAATAATTTCTAGTTCTATTATTCATTATGTAAGAGGAAAACTTTGTTAACAGTGGGACACTTAAATTACCCCAGGTTCGTTCCTGCAGCCTGTTTGAAAAAAAAGTCTAAAAAAATCTTTCATGTTGAGGCTTACTTTTCTGCACTAAGAGTTTTATATCAGCAGTATTCATAATGCTTTGCCAAGTCTCGTTGAAATGGTAGATTAATTGTGGAAAAAAAGGACAAATTAAATGTTACAGAATAAGGAAGAGACACAATTTCAGCTGAATTTCAGAATAAGTGGAAAAAACTCATGCAGCAAAGATCTAAAAAGATTTTTCAAATTTAAGCTTAAAAAAAAGCATTGAAATATGTCACTGATCATTTTGTGTTTAAGTAACCTAAAGGACAGAATATGTGGTAATATGACACCTACCTATGATTAAACCAGGAGATACAAGGCAGTGCCATTCTTGAAGACATTCAGAAACTACGCAAGTGATAAATAAAGGAACATTTTCACAAATACGAAACGTAGTAGACTAAAAAAATCATCTCTTATATACTCTTGTTTTTAATTGGAACCAACGCTAAGAAAATCTGTTAAATGCCCAGCTGTATCTCTTAAGGGTGCATGGTATAAAATGCAATGATGTGCTTTTGTACAGTACCTTTCAAAGTGATGAACTCCAGGCACACTGTGATGTCTACTTCATCCAACTTTTTCAAAATACAGGGAATTTGTTTACTAACCAAAAAAAACCAGCACAAGACAAAAGGCAACACTGACAAGAATATTACATTCAGTAGTGTTGTAAGGGACCTTCCCTGAAGAAACTGGAGAAAAGAAACCAATAAACTTTGCAAGTAGGAAATGTGGATCTTTCAAAGCCATGACAGAATGATTTTTAGATAGTACAAACCAGACAAATTGGACAAACTGGAGTATGTTTTTGAGGAAAAACCTCCATCAGACAAACAAAGAGATGATATTTTCATAGAAGATAGAGTAGCTTCCTTTGAGAGCATGGCAAAATGAAATCATGGTGCTTTATGCATAATTTAGCTGCTCTTAGTAGGCAGCTGAAATTGCTTTTTGCTTGCTGCTACCAAGAGCAGAAGTCCTGTTTTCCCTTCTTGCCACATGACCCATCCCCTCTTTTCTACTAAATGTGGTGTGCATTTGGCCTTGTCATGAGTGACTGCAGTCACCAAAAGAGGATGGATGTAAGTTAATGAGTTAGTGGAACAAAGCAGATCTGTTTGAAAAGTGTATTTATTTCATGAAACCCTGCCATGTGGTTCTATAGGCATTACACTTGTGCTGCTGCTGAAACCTTTATGAATCTACAGTTCTTTGCTTGCACACCCACAGCTGCTGATTCAGGCACAAGCATTTGTGTGGCCAAGTGGTGAGCTAGACTGGAAGAACTATTGGGGTCAAAAGCAAAGGAGTTGGTTTTGGTGGCTTTTTTTGATTTGCTTTTTTTTTGGTGGGGAGGGTGAGTTCAGTGTGCAGAGTGGTGGTACTGGCACAACCAAGGAGCCAAGTGGGGCAGGACCAGCACTTTGGTGGTCAGACTCTAGGTAATCCCAGCATGAGTGTCTGTATGCTAGGAGTTAATTTTTTCTAAGGACCTAAGAGCATGCTATGAATGACTGAAAGTGTAATTTCTAATAGATCTTCAGCATTTCATCTGTGATCTATGATTTCAATGTCTCATTAGTTTGATTGTCATAATATTAGCAGTTTCCTAAATGCATACTTCCACAAGCTTATGAATATACTCATTAATTTATTTTTATATCATAGTTTATACCATAGTTGACTCATTTATGCAAGTCACATTTTCCTTTGAGCAATAATTCCTTTTGCTGGTAATGACACATTCAGAAGTTGGAATTTGGAACACTTTTTTCATTTGTACCATTATATGCATTTTTGGGAAGCCTTCTAATGATATTTTCATATCTCTTTTTTTTTCAGACAGAATTTCTTTGATCAGTAAAGATGAAGCAGAGGAAAGTTCAGTGACTAGTGAAGAGGCTGAAAAGGTATCGTTTTTTTAATGAGCATCTGTTTGTATAGAGATCTTGCTGTGGAACAGAAGGACTTTCTTATGTGGATAAACCTTTAGATGAATGAAATAGGATCAGATAAAGGAATAAGAGTGTCCTTTTGCCACTCAATCAAAATTGCCACAATTCAGAGCAAAAATAGTTTCTTAGCATGTAGCACAATGTTTTACTTCAATTAATCTTTAGAAAGTAACATGTATTGACATTATCTGAAAATATCCTCTACAAAGAATAGCAGCTTCAGAAACTCAGTGTAGTGCAACAGCAATATACAATTTACATATGTGAGATCACTATTTGAACTTCATAGAAAGAAGTATCTTCTTACTGGTAGCACAAGTGTGAAAATCAAATACTTTTTTTTTTTTTGTCTGAAGGTGGTGTAAACTCTAGCGATTAAGGTTGTTATGATTGGTTTTCACCATGTATGCAATGATACTGATATTTTCCTCTTTATGCAGCTCTTGTGGATTGATGGGCATCATAGGTGATGCTGGTGTTACTGGTGATCATATTAGATCCTTTTGGAAATGAGAGTTTTGGGGTACTTGCAGGTAGAATTTCTGCAGTTATATAGCACTTCAGTAACTGCAGTGAAGAATGAAGGATGTCACAGTTAAAAAGGACTGAATTCTAACAGGCAGAAAGATGCTTTCTGTCTGGAAGAGAGCAGAATTCAGAGCTGCTGTCAAAAAATATATTTGTGTGGAGAGGGTAAGATGGGCATTACTGTATCAGGCTGCTAGTTTGGGAGAAAGAAGGTCCTTTTATTACAGACCCCTGAAGGTAAACTTGTGGCTAAAATCACTAAGAATTTTACAGAGAAGTAGCTTTTGTAAAAGATGCCACATTGATTTTTGCAACTTTTCGGCCTTCCATTAGCAATAGCCAGAAGTGGGTAGAAGTAAGTTCTCCATGAGTTAGTTAATGAGCAGGAAAAGGTTGTATTTTAGAAGCTGCTTTTTTCATCTGTAACAATTTACCTCAAGGTGAAGAAGGCACAGAAATGTCATGAAAATGAAAAGCTAACAAACTAGGAGTCCAGAAAGCTGAGCACATGTGCAGGGTACAAATATCAGCATATGGTGATTTTTCTAGACATGAAGGACCTACTGGCTGTTTCTCATTACCCCTAAATGTAGAGAGCAACTTTTTTCCCCAGCGGTGGTTTTAAAGAGTATCAGGGGGTTTTATGTATTTCAAGCACTATGAATATACTTGGAAACTTCTTAAGACAACTTCTTCTTGAGAACTGTACTTTCTAGTCTGAAACTACCAGTGCTAATGCTGTGTGAAATAATAGCCACTGTTGCTTAAGGAAATATTTATTAACCATGAAGACCTCACAGAATATCTTTGTTTTAACTGTGAGCTTGCGGTAGCTAAAAAAATACTGTGCCTGCATAGGAATGCAGCACAAATTACAGAATACCAAGGACTAATTTACAGCTGCCAGGCTAAGCTGGAGTAGAGCATTTGTAGACTGACTTCAAATTTACATTTCTGTTTGCCATCATCCTACAATATGGTGCAATAGAGGAAAGTATTTTGTGATTGATTGAAGGTTATACTATGGCCATATCTTCCCATTAAATTGGGAGAATGAGAGTGTGCATGAAGTCATTTCTGCAGCAGAGTTCTCTAACGTGGCAGTTACCTGAACTTCCAGGGTAATTGGGTTGCATCTCTTTGCTAACTAGGCAGTCACAGTTATTCACTAGGTAACCACCTCCCACACATTGCCCAGATCCAAAACCAGAACCCTAATTTGCCATTGTCTGTCAGGAGCTCATATGACTCTTTACTTAAGAAACTGGAAGACTACATATCCTTTGAGTAAGATCTACAGGAATAGAAAATTTTATCTTGAGGGTACAGTGTTGGTCTAAAATCTAGTCTTCTTTGGTCCAGTTAAACCCAGTCACAGGTTTCCTGTGTGATACAAAGTCAGCATTTTCCTAGGTCTATAGACAGTTGCAAGAGTGATTCGTTTTCTGTACTGAAGGTGATATCCTTAACTGACGAGTTGTATTGGATTTTTCAAATATCCCCCAGTAGGGTAAGATGCAAGTTTTCTTCACCTCTGTAATAGATGTGCAAGCCTGTAGGTGCCAGGGTTGGCTGTCAATGTGGTCCTATGTGACACAAAAGCCTTTCCTCTTACATCCTGGTTCCTAGCTGATAGTAGTTTCAGGACTGTTTTGGGTATAAGATTTCAGGTTTTATGGGGTTGCTGTCTGCAGGAGAAAGGAAGAATTACAAGTCTGCTTATAGGAGAGGTAACATATAAAAGTTTCCTTTTTCTTTTTGTTTCAGGTAGGTTATCCATGTGTATTTTCCTATCCCTGAGAAAATGATTTTAGGTAGTTTCGGGGGTTTTTTTGTAATAGGGGAGATAATCTTTTTAGAGGATGAGGATGATAGGTTAAAAGAGCAGAAGATGTCAAGTGCTTTTTCTAGCTGCTTTGGCGAAGATAATGGATTTCAGCACAGCTATTATAAGTAATTTTCTTTTGCATAAATGTAAAATAGGTTTTTGGAGAAAAACGCCAACTTTGGATGTTCCGCATATGATGGAAATTTCAGGTTTCAATTTATTGCAAGTCTTCATTGTACATTTCTCTAGCTTTTAGCTTTCTTTACCTAATTTACTGTGAGAAAGTTAATTTTGAAAACTTTGAAAAATGTGCTGCTTTCAGAAATGCCATTTGACTCTTAATTAAGTGTGTAAAAATGAAATTTGATCTGGCACAAAAAGCCTTCCAGAGCTGACAATGTCATTAGCTTTTAGTTTCATAGTATGTACTTTATATTACTGCTAGATTAGTAGATTAAGAACTCTTCCAACAAAAAAGATACACAGACATACAGCATCTTGAAATTCTAATTCCTTCTGTCCTTGTTACATTCTCTTTTTTCAGCTACAAAATATATATGATAAGTTGAACTCAGCATGTTGAAAAGTGTGTTATCTATGGAGTGAGCTTTCTACATTCCTCTTGGATGTTGCTGTTTAGGATGTATCTTTGTCTACTGGGACACTAGGCAGAGGTTGTTTACAGCCTCTGTCTTTGGTGTTAACCAAATGCAAAGTATTTGCTTTTCATCCTAGTACATACGCTATCTAGTTCTTTCCCACAAACAGGATGCAACAGGTAACATAAGTGTTTTACCCTGTGTCTAAGGCTATCACCAGTGCTCTAGAGAAGGATCAGAATATTTAAAATAATGTTTAAGCTTTTCACATATAGCTATATTGTCTCAGAGATTGGTGCTGGTAGGGATGCCATGGCCTCTTACACAACCTCCATGGCTGGTACAGTTCAAGACCTCAGCTGAACAGCAGTTTACTCTTAGAGGCCATCTGTTTGCACAAAAGAGTTATGTTAACCCTAAGCAGGTATTTATTCCCTGTTTAATGAAGTTATTCTCTAATTAGCTGTTCTCTTCCATTATCTGGAGTTACAGTGAAGTTGTTTCTGACTTAAGGATAATGGAACTCTAAGTCATGGAATGAGGCTTTTCTACCACCTCAGCTTCACCTCTGTGTTTTATCTGGGGTAGGGTTGTTCCTGACTCCGTGTGTTTGTTCTGGTGTGTTTTAATAAGGAAAAAAAATATATTAAGGTTATTGGTAAAAAGATTGTAACTAAAACTTGTAGACAACTGGATGCTTTTTAAAGTAAGAGTCAAGTATTGGTATTTTTCTACCATTCTAGCTAATTATCTTATTTTAGGCTAAGAGAAAAATAATTCAGGAGTGGTTGTACTCCAGATATTGTCTGTATGTGTGATTTCAGTTGTTATAGTATCTGAGCAAATTACCTTTCTCTTCTGTTTATGAATGGCATGCTTTAAGTGAAGGGCATATGGTGAGTTCTATCAGCAGCTATGGCAATACAATTTTACATAATGAATTTTCTAATTTTCAAGACTGACGTTCTAACCATCTTGCATGTTTGAGGGTTTGTTTTTGGGTTTTTTGTTTGTTTTTTTTTAGTTTGTCTTTGTTCATGAAATAAGTGTTAGTTGAATTAAACATGGAAACTTCTAAGTTGAAGACAGAACTAGAATGTTGTACATAGGAAATGTCTTAAGACATTGGTCAGCTCAGGTATGTATTTAGGTCAGTGGGGGGTGGTTTGTTATCCTTGAGCATATTGTAGCTACACACAATATTACTTCTTTAAACGGTATTTTTTAGGAACATAAACATGGCCAAACTGTAGTGGACAAAGTTTCTGTGTAACCCAAAAGCCCATGTTTGACAGCCGACAAAAATGCCAAGGGCAGGGGAAAGTGTACAGTCCCAGGCTCCAGCCACTGATATCTCAAGAACTTTTTGTGCTTCAGGTTGCTTCTGTGAACTCAGTATACTTCAAATGATTTCTCTTTAATGAACTTTCCCTATCTCGCCCTGAAACTAGAGACTAATGTTTGTAGCATCCTTATTACAGGGTGTTCTACAGCCTTAATCATATATTGTCTGAAGAACCATATCCTTTTGTCTAGTTTTTGACACATTTCACCATAGAATCCCTTAAAAGCAAGTCTTATGAAATTTCTTGCAGTTAGGATGATTTTGGAATGTGAAAACCAGAAAAAACTTTCTTCATGATATTTAATTACAGGTGGATTTGTTTTGATACACAGTGGAGACATTCTGTTGATTTAACCTTAAAGGCTCTCAGTTTTGTCAGTATCACATAAATACATTTGTATTTTCAGTTCTTGGCTCCAAAAGAAATTAAAAATGAAACTCTGCCTCCCTCAGATGAAGGTGGTGATGTTGATGATTTGGTGAGTACCATAAAGATATGATGTGGCTTTAGAATTAGACTGTAACTGAAAGGTGCAGTGAGAGAGCATGAGCAGTTTAGAGTGCATGGCTTAGAAAACACTAAAGGAAGTGAGTCAGAAAAGAGCCATGTGGAATTACTTGCTATTGTACAACTTACCCAGGTGTGTAATTTCATGATGGCAAATACTATTTTATATAGTAGCATAGGTGTTTACATAGGCAAAATATGTCCTCTGGTGTGTTTCAAAACAGCCAGTGAGGCTGCTCATTTGATAGTGGATTGTTATAATTTACTACAATAACATTTAATAAAGCTTGTATTTTTTGATCAGCTATTTGTGTGCATTGAAAAATAAAAATCGTTTAAGAAAAGTTGTTTAAATCTTCTCAATTAAACTTCTCTATATAGACTTGCTGAAATTCAAGGATTTCAAGAGGGTTTTTTTATAAACATTGTAGCCATCTTTTACAGGCTGAGTCATTACAACTCTGTCTCTAAGACTTAAGCTGATAGTGTAGATGGTTTTAAAGAAGCTTCAATAACAGATTTCTACTTTTGGACTGTACTTTTTAAAATCTACAAATTGCACATATGTTTTATGTGAAGATGAAATTTTTAGTTTTGTTTTTTGTACTTTATAGAAGCTTAGTAATAAGCTCTGTTACATGATAAGGATTTCCAAATTCACTTGGTATTCTAAGCATTAAATGCATGTAAAGAAACCGAATGAATTCAGTGCTGCTTCCTTTAAATCTGTTTCTTCTGTTTGCAGCTGGACATGATGTGACTGGATGATATATGGTGACTATACAAGCAGAGTGTTGGAAGAGATCTCCCTGTGAGATGGGGCACAAAAAAAGATGCTGATGAGAAGACAGTACATCATCTTTTATTTTCTTGAATGAGAGCAGAAATCCCAGAAACGCTTCCAGTTGGTATAAATGTCATCTGACTTTCCAAAACTAGAACAGAATACTGAAATTTTCTGAAGTATTGGGGAAGAAATTATAGCTTTAAGGCATCTTTTTTTTTCCTTTAGAACACTGAATCTAGCTTGTCCTTGGTATTGCTTTCAGCTAAACACTACTAAATTTAATGAGAATCTGTTCTGGTGCCTGAAATTCTTGTTGTAGGAAAACAGAAATGTCACAGTGAGGTTACCAGGTCACACTGAATCTTTAGTGGAGTAACCCCTTAGCATTATTGTTACAGAAAGGAAAAAGTCTTTATTTTCATGCTTTAAAAAAAAACCCAAACAAACACCCACAAAAAAAGCCAAAACCAGCTAATCCATAACAAAAACAAACAAATGAAAAACAAAGTAGAAGGTAAAAAAAGAGGGAAAAATTCTAGGCCAGAGACTCACAAAGTAATAATCTGAAATACACAACAGAATCTAAAGCACATGGCAGAGCCAGGTGTGCTGATTTTGCCACACTGTACTGGCATCAGTAATTCTAGTGGTCTCTATACTACAGGTTCTCTATCCTGTCAGCTCAGCAGCAGCCCTAAGTCTCTGTCCCGTTCTATTATACATTTTCCTGTTTCATGTGCTGGCATTTTTGATTTGTTTAGACTTTTTAGTGCAGTTACTGCAGGCACACCTGGTGCTAAAAGGAAGAATGAATCAGTTATATCTCTGTTTCATACACTGCTGATAACTGCTAACATAGACTGGAAGAATCCATGACAGCTGTACACTGACTCCCGTGGTAATAGTTAACACTGGTAACCAGGATGGAGTACTGTCTACACAGAGCAATCCAAAGTAGTCAAATGCTGCTTAGAAAGACATACTCAAATTTGATTACAGATCTGCAGAGACAGTAATGACACCTTCACAGATGCTTGTTTGTTACAACCAAATTAATTCCATTATGATAAATGTATAAATGTACAGTGAAAAATGGTATTAGAATCATTAAAAAAGAAAATATCATGACCTGCAGTTACAAAATGTTGTGGAATATCTGCACTTTATACTGACCAACAGCTCCCTTGTGAAAACAGCAATTGCTTTTTGCCCCTACCTCCCTAGACAGCAACCTGCTGTCTCCTCTCATGCATCCTGTCCTCGGTTCATTGAAAGGGTTTCTCAAATGCAGATGGCAGGGAGTAAGTGATCTTTGTATAGCATTTCTGTCACTGGAAGGTATTTTTCTCAACTGTAAATAAGAAATATTTGTTCAATGTTTTGAATGTCTTTTAAGGCCAATTTATGGAGTACAGCACTGGCTGGAGTTTTTTTTTTGCACTTTTTTGTTTGCTTGATAAAAATATTTTTAAAATTGTTTTTTTGTTGTCTTCAGAACCATGTTGGCTAAAATCAGATGACCAGCTATGCACTACTTAAGAGAAATGATCTAAAGCCCCTTTTCTGGGCCTACAATGCAAATACTGAATATCAAAATTTCTCTGCAGCAGCAGAATGTAATTACTTACTCTGTTCTTTACAAACTCTACACTTCACAACAACCCAATAAAATTATTTTTACTGTATTGCAGATGTAATGAGAAAATCTTGGTCAAGACAAGGTAGAATTACTCTGCAAATCAAAATAAGGATTAGGGCTTTCTGTTTTTTTTGGTACCAGTTGACCATGTTTCTAGAGTGTATTGCTTCTGTCAGGCAATAGACATTTAGGTCATGGAGAATTGCTGCATAGATCTTATTGCTACCTGTACAGCACAGTATGTACAGGTAGGCTCAATGTGGTAATTGAGTTGCTAGTACTGAAGAGAGGAATGTGAATTTATGACTCAAGTGAAAGAAAATTCTTAGAAGGCAAGCAAAGTGTTTTTCATTGTGCCCAACCTTCTGAGTATCACTCATCAGAAGTTTCTGATCTGTCTTACTGAGCGTCTATCAGACGGCAGCCTGATTTTACATTTCTTCTTTGGTAGAGGGCCAGCTTTTAGGTTCTTAATGATTGGAAGAGATCTTGCACTCAGTTTAAGCTTATCTTTTAAGTTATAAAGTCTGACCTGCTGTTCAGTAGAAATGACTTGCTGTTTATGTTGAGAATACTCATTTTGAACTGCAGTACTGACCACTCTTCAGAGGCACTAGAGCAGTTAGTCATCCACTTCAGAAGCAAATGCATGGGAAACACCACACAACTTTGTTTTCTTGCAAGCAGGAGAGCATCCCTTGTCCTGTATTTAAGAGCCAGAGAAATTATCAAAGTATCTATAATAAAGAAAGTACTGTCTGTGATTCCATTATGTTACTGATTGATTTTCTCTTTTCCCCTGGAAGTAATGCCTCTGGAAAGCTCTTTGGGTGCTACTAACATGGGGCAGTCACCTTGGTTAGCCTTGTTTACCAAGAGATCAAAGCTTATAATTTTTGTGTCTTTCTGTTAATCTACTGCTTGAGCTCTCTTTTACTCTTTGGGCAGAATCAGCTCTGGAGGGGCAGTGATTTCAGCATTGTCTTTTAAAAGTTTTTTGTGAAAGTCAGTGCTGGGGAGAAGTGGAAAGGAAAAGAAATCATGCATTCAGCCTTTTTTCCCCTTCTTTGGCTGGCTCAGCTGCTGAGAGTACCAGCCAGCAGCCTAATCGTCCTGTCACATCAGCCATATCATGTGTTGCCTAGTCTGCAGGTCCTCTTCCTTAATTAGGAGTGTGGACTAGAAAAATTCTGCAGTGTGGACTTTGGGTGGTGAAAAGTATCCAGAGGTATTATACCAGGAAATGTAATTAATAGGGGAGGGATTTGGGATATCATGAAACTCTTGAGTACTCCACAGAAAGGAGAAAATACTGATTTTGAGAGTCCTAGAGAAAGAAATAGGCTCTTGTGACAACGTGCTATCAATCTGTCAGGATCCAGGCCATATCAGTTCTACAAATGAAACTGACTGCTCTGTCACTGAGCAGTGGGGTCTACTGACTGTAACAGTTCTTGAATTTGTTTGCTCAAATTTTTGTGCTCAAACCCTCTATTTTTGCTCAGTTGTAAAAATGCCACAGAGATAGTGGAAAATAGCTTCCAAAACCTTGTGTAGTTGAAGACTTGTGATTTGTGTGATACTAATCAGCTTAAAATGAATGTCAGGTTTGTAGAGTTCTGAAAGTAAGGCTTCATCTCTGTCCTTGGAATGTGGCATAAAAGTAATACACATGCCATCAAAACACTTCTAATGTGAGGAGATCTGTTCTGCTGCACTGTGATCTCTTAGTTGCCAGGGTAGGTTTTCATCTTGCTGATTTCCCTGATGTTTTGGTTTTGACAGAATTATCTGTCTGATGCTGGAACAGGGTCTTTGGAATTAGAAAATGAGGAAGGAAAATCAGTCATGTGTGGAAGACTGAAGAAGCTATTTTAGTTGTGATTCTACAGACAGGGGCCATCTTTATATTCTGCATTTGCACATGATAGAAGACAAAGGAGGAGTTCCCTTGTGATCTCCTGTGTGTTGGGGATAATCTGGAAAGAGCTTTGGCTTGCATTTTGTTAAGCTGACAAATACATTGGTAGATATTCTTGTTGGGTTTGTAAGCAATAGAATGCTCTTAGGTTTGTTCCACCTCACCGCCCCCTTGTGAAATAAGCTGTTAACTTTAGCTGTTGGTTTGTGGCAGAGGAAAACTCATTTCCACCCAACTTTCAGCTTTGCTTCCTTTTCCCTTCTGTCTTAATTCTTCTCTTGGTACCAGGAAAGTAATGGAGCACAGTGTGGGGCAGCACTTAAGCATATCAGATGTAGAAAACCTCCAGGTTTTCTCATGCCTCCTTTGAGATGCAGGTTACAAAGTTTATTTAAAAAAACAAAATGTTCTCAGTACTAGCAGAGGACTGGAGGCCCACCCACACTTGAGTTTCTAAAGGATTTGAAGAACTACTGCAAAAAGAACAGTTCTCTCTGTAAGCCTTCACCACTTAAAGGTGCTGGTAAGTGAAGGCAGCATTGACTTCTGAAAGAGGTACCTTGTCTTTTTGGATGGTGAATTTTATGTATCTAGCATTTAAGTGCACTGTTTTGAAGGCACCTTTGGGAGAAGTTCTCCACCAGTTTTGACTCTTCTTGTGGTTATTGAATCTGAAAATTTTAGAGAAATAGATTACCACGTACTAAAGAAAATAATGGAAACCAGAACAGGTGAAGTTTTCTTTTGTAATACTGTCATAATTTCATACGGAGAACTAAAATAGATGCATTTAAAAAGGCAAGGGTGTGATTCTTAGCCTCTCCTACCTTTTCCAAAGGATGAAAAAACATACTGAACTCTGCATAAATGTTTGGCATACAGGCAAAGATACTTTTTACTGTACAAGAAAATGACTTGGAAACATTTGAACAAAGCTTAGCCTGAAGTTTGATTGTATTTTTCCATGCAGCAAATTTTAGTTAAGTAGAAAGTTAGTGTCCCCTTCTAACCTCCCCCTTTTACTCCTTTGGAAGAGTACTTTCATATATGAAAATACAAGAACTAAACAGGAACTAGAAAACCTGTTCCTTGTTTTTATGGACCAGACATAACGTTAGTGCATCTGTGAGCTCAGAGTGCCTTACAACAGCACCTTCACTCATCTGGCTTTCTCTACACATACTTACTGTACTTCAGTGACTTAAGTTGGACAGAAGTTCATCTGCTGCTTTTTCCCAATAGCTTTGTGAAGCCAGCATGACTAAGGCATAGTAAAATGAATTCTGTGCCTTCTGATGCCTCCCAGTACAAGTCTCAACTACTGACCATCAAAACCAGCAGCCTGAAGTACTCACAGTAGTTTTTGCTGTTACCAAATAAAAAATTATTCCACACCACTAAAACATCCTCAAATTTGGTTATATATATATATTTACTGGTATACTGATTTTTAGGACCCTTCTGTGTGCACCAAGTCAACTGTGTGCACTCCTATGAGAGTTTGGAAAGCCTCTGATGGACTTAATAGGTTGACCATAAAAATGTATTTACTGTTGCTTTAAATGTATCAAACCAAAGAATTGTTTTTCTTCATAATCTTACTGAGTTCTAAGTCTATCTCATCCTTTCTTCCTATTTTAATGTGCAATAATAGGCAATAATAACTGTCATTTTCTTTTCCTCTAGAAGGGAGTGAATCTTGTAGCTTTCAAGGTATTAACAGAAAAGAGAAATACTTCCAGTGTAGGATATAACTAGAAACATTTTCTATCTCCTGTCTGAGACAATGCATAAAGGGAGCACAAGCCCCTGAGGAGACCAACTGGTGCAGATATTTTTGCCTGTAGTGTGTGGATCAGACAATGCTTGGTAAAAGAAGGTAAAATAGCTGTTAGTACCTATGGCTTGGATGTGTGGGAATTCCTTCTCCAGCCTGCCAATGCCAGGAGTCAAATGACAGAGGTTCTCTCCCCACAGAGTCAGTACATCCACGATGTGGAGAAATAGCCCCCTGTACTCTGTGACTTTTCGCAAGAGTTATAGGAGCTATATCAGATGCTTAGGGACCCTTTGCTTACTAAAAAAGACGGGTGTGGTGGGGAGACAATTTTTTTCCTTCGGTCCCAAGCAAGGCAGCACAGAAAGCCCTGATCTGAATGTGCTCTTGCTGCCTAGCAAGCAAGGAAAACTTGAGGGTACTTGCACTTACAGGGACCATATGCATAGCTAAGCTGGTTGGGTTTGCTGCACATTGTTTGTAAGGGGCCTGTGGCTCTCTCAGAAGGGATGATTCAAAACTTCGTGAGATCTCCTGGTCAGGCCTCATAGGATATAAAGAAGGTTCACTAGATGAGGTGTGTTCTATAGCAGGTGGAATCCTCAGTGATGTACTAATACTAAATCAACCCGCAACCTGTAAGTTAAATAGAGATATGTTCCCTGTAGCTCCATTAAAATTTTTTCATTGTCTTATTTCCTAAGAATCTGGTTCATTAGTGGAGGACAGCAACAGTAGGGTTTTATTCCTAGCTCTGCAGAAGACTCATCTGGGGCCAGTTATTCAATCTCTCTACCTCTTGATTATCCTCCTTTTGCAGTTGGGGGAAGTTGTTCACTTTTGGTGTCTCATAGGGAAGGCAGTTGAAAGACTTTTGAGGGACTTCATTTGGATGAGACTTCGTACAGAGAGGGTATGTCAGTGCTAAAGTTTTATGGCAAACGATTTGGGAGGTGGGCGTAAATGAAGACAAAAAGCAAGTTATTCTGGTGCTCCTTGGGACTTGAGGAGAACGTGACCATTAGTCTTGAGGAGAAGTGGAGCAGCAGGAATTCCATTAAGTGTCTTACAGGCAGCAGGAGGAATATGTGAGAGGCAGACATTAAACAGACAAAGACCAAGATATTCTGGAGAAATGGAGGATCAGTTATTCCACTTAATGACTTTGAAAGGCAAGGAGAGGAAACATGAGGTTTCAAAGCTTATTATTTAAAAGAACAGCCTTTCTATATCTCTTTCACAGTCCAGAAAGAATGAGCTGTTTTGCATAATGGACATTTACTTACAGTTCTCCCAGACACACACACACTGACCTATTTAAAAATGCAAATGGTCACAAAGTTCCCTTTGGGCAGCAGTGACAAAATCAGTGTGGAAGGAATAGGGTTAGTCCAGCAAGACAATACGTAATTGGGTTGTATCATTGTCTGCAAGAGATTTCTCTGCAGTCCTCAGGAACTGGGAGCAATAGAGGCTTCAGCATTTGAATGACTCACAGCTCAAGGTTTACACATGAGATTGTGTATAATCTCTGTTAACTTAAAGCTGGTGATGACTCAGAAGGAAGAACTGTGATGAGACCTAGGGCATGTGACAAAGAACAAACATGAAGAGAGAAAAACAGGCAGGTATGTCCTTTTGTTACCAACAGGTCCCTGTAACTTAAAACATAAGAAAAACACATACCCAAGGGGACCACTGGAAATCAAGGGAACATAAAATTATGCATAAATGTTACAGAGTGTGTGTGTGCTGGAAGGGAGGACAGTGAAATCTAGTTATTCACAGAAGAGCTGTGAGCAGTTTTGGAGATTTACTGTGGGGTCAAGACTAATCACAGCTACATGGAGAAATACATGTTAGGCATTCGAAGCAAATTGTTTCCTTCCCTTAACTGTTGGAGGTTTTGTGCAGGAATTTCCTTGTGATGGAATCTGGCCTTTAGGTTGCCAGTATCTGGTCTTGAAACTCTAGGCCAGGCTGCAAATGGTTTGAGACTGGTACAAAAATTCCTTCTATGGGATGAGTGAAACTGGAGAAAATACGATGCTATGATTCACACTGTAGCTGCAGAGTGACCAGAATTATTGGGATGCAATTCTACATTTAGTTTGGCTTTAAGTCATAGAATAGTTTGGGTTGGAAAGAGCCTTTAAAGGGCACCTAATCCAAGTCCTCTGCCATGTTCCTTTAAAGAAACAATCTACTCCACTTTCCAAATCCTAGAAGAGCAAATGCATCTGAAGATAACTTACCCGCATCTGTAGTCTTCATTGTATAAAGATTTCCTGAAGTCTCTGAGGATTTCCTGTGTGCTCTCAGAGACAGCATGAAAGCAGCCAATGGGGCAGTGTTGATGTCTTCATTGTACCACAGTTTTTCTCTGGATAGGAATGACTGCAGAGGATACTGAGGCAAAATCCCCACGTATGCCTAGAACTGGCAGCCTGGCTGCTCAGGTTCTAAATGCTCTGGCAACAGGGTGCAGGGAAGCTTGCATGACTGCTGTGAATGCTGTTCCTCTGTGCTCTTCTGGGGATTTGTTTGGTACTCAACAAGCCAGACATGTCTGTAGAGCACAAATTGCTCTTTGCATGAATTAAAGGCATCAAGGGAACTGAGAGAAAAGGGAAAGATAACTCAAAATATACATACACAGTTTGGGATCAGATAGTAGCTGAAAAAAATAGTGCTTCAAGACAAGGAAGGAGGAAATTGAATGGATGAGGGAATAACATTTACTATGAGAAGTGAGCAAATCATACCAACTAGCACATTCCCTTAAGATTCATTTAAACTGACACACACAGGTCCTAAGGAACACAGTACTGCAGAAAGGAAGAAAAAAAGTTCTTTCTTGGACTTTCCCTAGCTTTTGGGATTTAGCTGTGTGTCATCAGCTCAAAACGCTGTTTGGTGATAGAGAGTTCTTGTAGCTGCTGTGTGTGAAGCTTGTCCATATTTGTACCATATAAACCAGTCGGTACTGATGCACATTAGCTGTTTGTAGGTAACACCCATGCATCCTAGAGCTGCAGCCCCTTAATGGGATGCTTTTAATAACGATTGCCCAGGCTTGCATTGCTTGCTGAGGGCATTTTGCAAAATAAAAAGTCACAACATAATGCTGCAGCATTTCTCTAATACACTAGACATTTCATAAGCAGTCGTGCATTCTGGACCAGACAACTCCATTCTCTTGCATTTTTCCAGTGGACTAATTGAAGCCAAGTTTGTCACTTCTACTAGCCTTGCTATAGAAGCCTTGAAAGGTGCATCTGGCCTGTCTGTATCAGTGGTGCAGATGTGGGGATCCAGGGTGGGGTATCATGGTTATCCTGCCTGCCTGCCTCTGTAGCCATCGTTGGGAAGCTGCACCTACAGCAAAACAAGACTAACATATAGAAAAAGGTTTATGAAAACGATGATGTAAACAGCCTTCACTCCCTCTGCAGTTGTTTCTTCCGAGTTTGATATGGTGGGAAATTTCTGGCAACCCAGAGTCACATTCCGAGTGTCTTCATTTCCTTTGGGAAAGTTGCCTCTGTGGTGGTGATGCCTGCGAACATGGGAGCACATGTGCACAAGTGACAGATGTTCCCATATAAGCCCACAGTTTCATAGCAGTACAGAGCAAACACTGACATCCCCCAAATAAATTTTTAAAATATGAAATAGATGGGTTATGCCCTTCTCCTGTCTTTGCATGCTGTTTTAATTTGAAGTAAGAAGAAATAAGTGCTTCATGAGGTGCCATAGGCTGTGTGTGCATGATTTATTTTTTTATTTTACTGGTTCCCTGAGATCATTAACAGGCTCATTTGCTGACCAGCTGACTGTTAACACCCTGAGATGAGAAGTATATTTTATATTTATTAAAATAACTTGGGGATAATCTCACTTATCCAGAGCTCAGCAGACCTTTGGGCATAAAATGTGTACACGTACTTTGACTTTCATGTACAGAAGAGACAACAAAGCGACCCCTTTAACTGGGTGATACTCCTCTGTGAGATTTTAAGGGAGAGACAATGTGTTGAATGACAGTGGCTTTGCTACTTAGTGTGTGAGCAGCTCCAGACTTGAATGCTTTGATGTGAAGAGACGGGGAAATGCCATCACTCCAAACTAGCGGAGGTGAGTTGGGAATGAGCTGGCCTGGCTGTGTGTGCTGTCTCCAATGTCTTCTCTTTCTCCCTTACCATTGCCATAGCTCTGTTACTGTCAGCACTTTAGGCCTCTTAAACATCTGCTGTTCCACTGCTTTTGAATATGTGTTTGGGAATGCAGAGATCCCGAATCACAGTTAGTGGATCAGAAGCAAGGAGTGGTTTACAAACTGCCTTAGGCTGAGTGTATGGAGACTCTTACCATAACCATCACCATCTTGCTGGTCAGCAGAAAGGGAAGATGTGATGATTCCTGGGGAAAGGACCTCACATGGAAGTACTGGAACTTTTTATATCACTTTCTAAGCACTGCACCCTCTCAGTGTGTTCCCCTGCCTCCTTCATGTGCCATGTGCACATACAGAGCACTTCTGAACTTGACTCCAGGTGTCTGTCCAGCTTTGCTCTCTTACTGGGTTGCAGCTCTAGCCATATGACAGCTCCCTCCAGCCTGTTTTGCTGCTGTGCTCCAATCTCAGCTTTTATCTTCAGATGAAATCAGCAGTGTGTGCTGCACTTCCAGGTTTGGGAGTCACAACAAGTGGCTGCAGGAAATTGCCGTCTCATTCTGACCTTTGGGGGCCGGAATGAGACCCCTCAGATCCTTCAGTCTTAATGGCTTTTTCAAATTCACCTTGCCAGAAGGGTACCAAGGAGGCTACATGGCACCATTCTTTGGGGGCGTAGCGATTTCTCCAGTGCTGCATGGCAGACCTCTTGCCAATTTGTTTTCTTTAGCACTAGGATGGTCCATTTTAGTTTCTCATCTTGTTCCTGCTGTAAAACTAATCTCGGCTTTCTGATGCCAGTGTCAACCTGGTGACCTATAATTATCTCTCCCTGGGTTTTCTTGTGATCACTAGTTCCTGAAAATCATTCTCGGTGATTAGGTGAAAGCAACTTGCATTAGGGTGCTGCTATATGAGCCATTCTGGTCTTAAGCTTGTGTATTTATTTCATGTCCAGAAACGGCTATGAATGATGAACCAAAGATTCAGGTTTCCCTGCTGCTGAATTTCTAGCATGTACAGGTGGTAGGGCTTTTTCTGTGAGAATCTGCTAAAAAGATTTCAGGACTTTGTGTGTTTATTAATAACTTAGTGGCACAGAGAGTGCTGTAATGGCTTACTTTCATCCTGAGGCTTTCAAAAGAACATTGTGTTGCTCCTATTTTTCAGATGAGTGAGTTATAATGTAGAGGGGCAGTATGAACACAGATAGGTCAGTATTGGTAGAAATGTATATGTAGGCAGGGCAAGATTGTTTCTGTGGAGCATTTTGAAGATGTCCCTTTTGGACTGGGACACAGTGGCAAAGGCTGTGCTCTGCCTGCACTGTGCATGCTACAGTGTCCCAAGGCTGCATTGATATCCTTGCAGAATTAACAAAGAAACTGTTCTTCACCCACAGGCCTTGAAGGGATGTGTCCTCAGATGATGTCTGCAAAAATAGGTTAGGTCTGAAAAAAATCCAGTGGAAGCAAGCTGCTTGTGCTGTTTCCTTACCCCCTTATTGTATGTCCTAGTCAAGAGCTTAAAGCATTTTCTAGCAATAACAGAGTTTCAAATTCACATCCTTTCTCCACCTGATTCCTCTTGACTGTTAATCTCTAACCTTAGTCTTTGCCATTGAAGCTGTGCTCTTTTGTGTAAGTGTAATATTTACCTGGTGAACAGCTGGAAGCTGCATCTGCCCAGTGACTGTGAAGTACCAACCTAGAGCTGCATTTGCTGGGACACTCTCAGCCCCCTTGCAGACAACATCCCTTCTGTGCTGCCAGATACTTAGTAAAGAGCCCCTTTGCTCTGAGGACACTGTCTATCTGACTGCGCTATAAATAAACAAGCCCTGTGTTTTGCACGTCAGGAGGGATATGTAGTAGGAAGGTGGAGGGGGTGGACTGAGAAAAAGACATTTTACAGTAAATGAGAGCTAGACTTTGTTCTGCGTTCTGCCACAGATACTCTGGACCTTATATTCACTGTACTTCTTGCTTCCCCCCCATACATGATTGCAGAGTGCCCATTTATCTATGCAGTGGATAGATCCTCCATCTGAATCATAGTGGAAGTGCTGCATTTACTTCGTGACAGCTTCTCTTCCAGCTGCCCTTTGGAGCTGGACTCTGCTCCCTCTGGGCTACAGCGAGTCATTCAGCTTTGCGCTTTTTTCCAACAGTTTGTATGAAAAAGGAGTAGGTTTTATAGCTTAGATAAGATCGAGCATAGATGATCTTTTAATGAAGTGATCCTGTGCTTGATTGTATTAACATCACAGAGAGACAAATGTACCTGGGCTGTGAAAAGGTCCCTGCAGCTATAATTAGATAATAAAGAGGTTCATATTGATCTGTAGACAAGCACATCACCTGTGTATGCTTTCAAGACCAGAAGCTAATGCAGGCTGCAGAGAAATCAGCTTAGAATTGTGATCCTAAAGCACAAGCTTCAGCTATCTCATCTGGTACGGGCTCCACTTAACTGTGCAAAAGAAATAGCCTTGAGCTGAGCCCGTGCCACTGGGGCTTTTGGGGTCACTGTGTTTCCCAGAAGGATCTGTGTCTGAATTTGTGTAGTGCAGCTAAAAGAGCACCTGCACTTGGTTGATCTAGCAATGAGCAAGGTGGTGGCCTGGTATCCTAAGAAAACTCACTGTGGAGCTTTCCTTATTTGTTGGCACCAAGTTGGCTTGTGAACTGCTCAGTGTTGCAAACAACAGCAGGGGATCTGTAAAGTCACAACTCCAGTGCTGCCATCCTGTGCCACTGTTACTCCAGCCATATCTGTTGGAGGAGGGAAGGCACAGTCCTCAGGTAGGGCCCGAGGCTGGCAGACAGGTCATGTCCCTGCCACAGATCTTTGTGGACTGGCTATGCACACTGGAGCTGGGCAAGTCAAAGCCAGTGTGGAAGCGATGCTGGTGACGTGTCTTCATGTGTGCAGTACCATTAATTGCTCACCAGTTACAGACTGGTGCCCAGCCAGTTCCCGAGCAGCAACTGCTGCCTCCCAGCCAACTCCCCCCCTTTATATTCTGAGCATGACATTCTGTGGTACTGAATATCCCTTCTGTCAGTTTGGGCCAGCTGTCCTGGCCGTGCTTTCTCCTGGCTTCCTGTGCACATGCTCACTGCCAGAGATCAGAAACTAAAAAGGCCTTGATTTAGGGTAAGTGCTACTTAGCAACAACCAAGGAATCGGTGTGTTATCAACATTATTCTCATATTGAATACGAAACACAACACTGTACCAGCTACTAAGGAAATAATGAACTCTCTCCCAGCTGAAACCAGGACACTGCTGTAGCCCAGTGTGTAGGGGTTTGATGTCTCATGCAGCTGCCTGAGATCCTTGCTCCAAATGGAACAAATATGCTCTGTTTTCAACTAGGCCTTCACTCCCTTGATTGCTTTTTAAAATGCCTAAAAGAACATTTTCAAAACTATCAAAGGAATCTAATAATCTGTTTATGCTTAATTTCATGGGAGCTTGCAAGAAGGCTCCAGACACAATTGCTTCACTGCAAAAGATTGTTCCTGCACTCTTTGCTGTTTGGTGCAGCTTGGCTGACAGAGGAGACAAGGCAGGAATGTGTCATCAGAGTTGGTGTTGTCCTCTTCCTGGCAAATGAAAGTGTATGAAAGTATTTCAAAGATCTTATGTGCCACCAGCCATATTTTATCTGCTGGTAAGTGATTGGTAGTACTTGTGATTAGGGCCTATGAGTTCTACGTTTAGTTTTGGTCTGAGTTCTATCTCCAGGAAAGGTAGTTTAGGTCAGTTGTCTGAGCAGAGCTGTAAGCAGGACTTTAGCTGCAGTTTTCAGTGCTGCTCAGCACATGCACTGGTCTGTCCTTGCTGGCACACCCTTTGCTTTGTTCAGGTTTTGTGCAAGAGGGACAATGCACTTTCAGTGCTCCTTTGTTTGAGAACAACTTACTGGACAGTTCCTGAGCCCTTTGGTAGATGCAACACATCTTTTACCGTTTCTTGGACAGACATCCTTCCCCTTTCTGTGCTTCAGAAGGGATATTTGGCTCAGAGGCCACCTGTGAAGGAACTGTGAAAATGCAGTGTTAAGTACATGAGATGGAAAGGCATGAGAAAAGTGTAATAATTTTTTTGAAGGGAAGATATTAAAAGATGTACCTTACACATGGGTGAGGGGAAAATCAGGTCAAGTTAGAGTGGAACCTCAATCAAAAATTTGTTGTCTCTCATTCCTTCAAACCTAGATGGTACTTTTGTCTCTTGAACTGAGTTCTCATCAGCTGAACTGGACCAAACTGCTCAACCCCAGACCTGAGTGAATACTTTGAAACATCATCTGTGACTGCAGATCTCAGACGAAGATCAAAATGCTAGGAGCGACATGTTGCATTTTGATTTTATTTTTGCTGGATTACATACCAATACAGTTTCATTGGCTTCAGCAGAGAGGTGTTTATTTTGTATATTCTTGTGGATAAAATCAGTCCCTCTGCATATTTAGATGCATACAATGGTCTATGATAAAAATAAAGCAGCTACACTGCAGTAGTTGACTTGCCAAGAACTACAGAGCACCAGAGAAGAGAAGGCTTTGTTTTCCCCTCTTCCTCCTCTCACAGCTTCTGAAGGTACAAACGAGAGACTCTCCTGACATTGAGAACTGAGGATGTAATTAACAAGAGTCTAATATGCCAGTCTAATTAATTCTTCTTTTGACTGTCCATGACAATAGTGCTGTGTAATTGGAGGTATTAATTGATTTATAAAATAGGACTTAGAAAGTGATATTTTATTTTTTTTTTTTATTACACTTCTACTACATGCCTATTTGTGGATGAACAGACAGAAGTGTAGTAGAGAATTGCTAATTCAATATGACACTTGTTTTGCAGTGTGGCAGTTACACCAAGTAGCTCTGTAGCACCTGGTCTACACAGCGGATAAAAAGAACTCTGGGGCTTACCTTGAATTGATGGTGGTAAGAAAGAAATCTGAAGCTGAAGTTATACCCACATCCCCATCTTACCTTGTAATGACCAAATCCTGCAGGGAGCTTGGAATGATGGTTCTGCTTGCAGTATGCTGGAAGGTTTTAATGTTGTTATGAAAGCTGTTTCTTCTAACCTGATTTTTTGGAGGGAGTTATGGCTTCAACATTAAAAAGTCGATATGTGAAATGGGCTTAAACCTATTGAAGAGTCTTTTCTTGGTACCTTCCCTGGATGTGCAGTCTTTGGGGGCTGGGCAAGAGGGGAAGAACTTTTGGATGAGTTAAATGTGTGACACTGGGAAGGGAAAGAAAGTAAAAAAAATGTGAAAAATCCAAACCCCCACACCATCCTTGCTCTCTGGGGTTTTTTGAGTGGTCTTTAGTTGAGTTGCGGGTGAAGTCAGAAAATCTGACCCAAATCTTAGGCTGAGTGATGGATTCACTCCACAGTGGATGCACATGTCTGTACATATCTGTCATGTCAACTGATCTGCAGAGACATGCTGCGTTATCTGCTTCCTGAAGACTGCTTAAAATGCACTGGCAGAAGATTAACCTACTCTTGCCCTTTGGGCTCAGGGGATCACTGTGTTCTGAAGAGATACTTGCATGACTCTGACTTAGCTGGCTTTTCTGAGATTCCTAGGGCACATCTGCATGCTTCTGTTCTGCATGGTATAGACACACCTTGGGGCAGCTGGGGCTCACCTGAGCAATAACAGCTCCTTGTGTGTTTTGGTTACTCGTCAATAATGTTAATCCTTGAACATCTGGTCTGTCCTAATTTCTCTTCCATTCTTCTCTTGGGAAATCTGGGTGTGTATGTGGCATCTGTCTCTCGCCCTCCTTTGTTTAGATGAAGACAAAGAGTTACTAGTATTTGCAAATGGCCACTGCATCTGTTGGAAGGTGCCTTCCTACCACTGCACTTTCAGATCTGTTTCTTTGCTTGATTATTTTCCTCTTTTTCTGTAACTGGAAAAGGTCTTTTGTTTACTCTACCTGTATGTTAACAGTCCCTTTTGAAACACTTTAAGAACCATCTACTGTAGTTCGAAACAAAAGCCCTATAACTACTTGTCCTCTGCTTACTTGCTTCTGTTTTACTCTTTGATAAGTTGTTCCTTTTCAACTGTTGAGCTACCCAGCAGTAAGCAAGAGCCATGCACCCAGAATATAATGTGAGGATGGTGAGACACTGGCACAGTGCCACAGGTTGCCCAGAGAAGTTGTGGATGCCCCATCTCTGGAAGTGTTCAAGGCCAGCTTGGATGGGACTCTGAGCAACCTGGTCTAGTGAAAGGTGTCCCTGCCTATGCCAGGGGAATTGAAACTAGTTCATCTTTATGGTCCCTTCCAACCCAAATCATTCTATGATTATAGAGCAATGATCTCTGTATTGACTACATGTTTAATTCCACTGTTTCTTGCCCCATTCCATTATTAATCCATTAGTTATGGGAAGTTGCAGCCTGCATCATGCTCAGCTCAGGCTGATGCTGCAAAAAGGATTCTCCTCTTGTCCTCAGGAGAGAGGCATTGTTTAATGAGAGCAGCTGTCATGCTTCAACGGACTGATGCCTAAAATTGACTGGCAGGCAGTGGGATTGTTGTATTATGGTCATATTAACTAATCACTGCTGATAATTGTTCATAATCATTGTCTTGGATCTGTAATATGAAGAAGCTTTGGTTCCTCAATTGTTACTGTTCGGGGTGAAATGCAAGAACTGCTTAACAATGCATAAGTAGGATAAAAATGGAAGAAAAGGCTTTTTTCCCCATCTTTCTGAAAAAGCAGCACCTTGTAGTGCAAGGTCTCCAAACTACATGTGTGAGCTGCACTGGCTTTGAAGATGATCTGGTGTCATCTAGGCCTGTTTGCTGCAAAAGAAAGTGCTTTTTTATGGTGTTCCCTCAAAATCCCATTGTGTCCCAGCCAGACTTAGTTTGCAAGACTGATGACTAGTGTAGACAGAGAGAGAAAAATGAAAAGGACTAATTGCTTCCCTCTGGCTGTGGCTGGTTTTTTCTGCAGTAATGCAACCATTTTTTGCATTTAAATGGTTGTGCATCAGGACTTTCCCCTTTTGCCTTCTTTGGAAAGCGGTTCTGGAGTCTAGGATTTCTCACAGTAGAAGGTCCTCTGTTCAGCTTCATCTCGTTGGACTTGATAAACCTTGTGGGTCCCTTCCAACTCAGGATGTTTTGTGGTTCTGTTCCTCGCCCCAGACCAAGTCAGGACACACAGTCTTTGTCTGGTTTCTCAGCCTTTCCCTTGAGGTGCCCACAGGGGAATTTATTTGCCACCATTTTCTGAGCAACTGCTGCTTTTTGTCATTCTTTGGATGATGAACACAGAGAGCACTGGAAGAGTTCAGCTCCCCATTGCATTTCCAAAATCCTGCTTTGTGAGGCCTGGTTACAACTATTCCAAGGAGAATAGAAACTCGAGCAAAAATTTAATCCATTCATTACAACTTGGAGAGTCTGGACAAAGGACAAAAAGGGGCAAAGCCTCCTTAATTTCCTCAGCAGTTCATGTCCTTTACTGAGGCTGCACCTTCCACTGATGTTGAGAGGAAAGAAAGAAAGGGAAGAGAGAGAAGGACATTAAACATGAAGTTAAAATTGCTACGCCCCAGCTCCCAGTGTTACATCAGATTAATGCATCATGTTGGGGGTGCTTCAAACTCCATGGTATGCTCTGCTGCCTCTGTTCTGGGGCTGGTTGAAGTGGTTGCTTCTGCCAGTTCAGGCAGTGATGCTGTTGGATTTATTGAGGACTTTGACAATTAATTGCTTTCAGTCCTGAGAAGGACCTCATTGTTGTCCATCAGAGTTTTAATTAATCAAAGCGGCAGATGGGTAGTATCAGTCTCAAATGCTGGTGTAATTAACTCATTCATTATCATGTTCTCTTGCTCTGTGATGGTTTATAAAGGACATCTTTAATCTAGCTGTCATCATGCTGTCCCCATAGTAGGAGTTAAATGATTTTCATCAGTCTTAACAATAATTACCCTGGATCCAGGATACCATTAGGGAAAACACTAATTTTTGCCAATAAATGTGGAGGCTCTCCTTGGCTTCAGGCAAGGTGAGTAGAGTTTGACCCTCAAAGATGAGCAGGGCTGGTGAAATCAGTGATCCCTTTGAAAGTCTCTGGAATTTCTTTGTGACTCAGCCAGTGCCTCCAGAGATATCCTGTCCTGAACTGTCTGGTCTCTTGGCTCTTTTCACTGTATTAAGACAGAAATGCGATCAAGAGTCACGTTTCACAGACCAAAACAGCCTTCCTATCATGGAGAAACAAAAAGAACACACCTTTTTAGCCTCTCAAAACTGGATGTGCAAATTCCTTCGTGAGGGTTTTGTTCACAGCTGACCAAATGCTTGTTGGGGTATAGTGCCAGTTTGGGAGGAGTTTCTTTGGACTTTCTGAATATACCTTACCAAAGTCGTTTGAGACATGTCCTCCACCATGAATGGATGCCCAGGAAACACTCTCAGGCTTGTTTTGGGAAGTTGTTAGCATAGCTTTTGACATGCTTTTGGCTCAGGCTGTCTCCATGAGAGTACCCTGCAAGGCTCAGGAGTTAACACAGGTCAGGAGCAATAGACTGTTTCGATGTGGCCACCCTTTGGACTTTTTTGCCCTGAGGAATAAGAGTTTGGACTTAGCTGAGTCTGTACCAATTGGCATCAGCATCAGAAAAAGGTCCTGAGCATAATGAGCATACGAGGTGTTGCCATAGATACTTATACATGAAATGAAGAGTTTGAAGTAGAACCAGAAGAAAAAGAACAAAGAACTTAAATCCTATGTTTCTGAAATATAACCATTACTCCTCCTAAATCATCATGTGATGCCTGGGAGGATTTCTTATTGCCTTGTGACGGCATCTGCTTCAGGAACTTTGGAGTGACCTGTGCAGCTGCTCATATCCAAATGGCTGCTCGCAGCCTAATATGGGTGCTGGCAAGCTGCCTTCGCTCCAAAATGATATCTCCAGGATTGCCTGAAAAGGGTGTGAAAACAGGGACTTTGGCCTACTGAGGAAAACTGTTGTCCCTGATGTTCTTCCTGAGAAGACGTGGAGGGAAGGTTGCAGTTTTATCTCAACTGTGGCCCCTTTATATGGGAACGGGGGCAACCTCTCCATGGCACTGTCCATCCCATCTATGCAGCCAGTGCTTCTTCCCAGCACTGAGACTATCTGAAATAAGGATATCAGTCACCTTTAATGTGGTATCAAGAAGGCAAAGCAAGAAGGCAAAACCTCTCTGACTGTTGCATGAAATTTTACTAGTGCCTGCATGGTTGATTTCAAAACATTTGCTAGGAACACAAAACCCATTAAAATTTAGACCAAAATCCTCGGCCAAACCAATACTGTGGCTTATTAATCAAAAGGCTTGGGAAAAGAACAGCTTGGCTGTCCTTAATTAAGGTTGTCTTTCTCTGGCAGATTAATTACCCAGAATTCATTGCAAATTCCTGGCACTGTGGATGTTATTGATCCAGTCAGGCTCCTCGTTTGTGCTCGCAGGGATCGGGCTGTGATCCTCCCTCTATGGGAATTTGAGGAGGGAGGGAAAGAGGGAGTTGGCTGCTAGTTATTAATAGAATTTGGAGCAGGTTTTTTTCCCCTAGCTGATTAAATCAAAATGCTAGACAGTTGCATAATCTCGTGCATCTCAGTAACAGCAGCAAATACCAGCACCACCACAAGCCAGAGAAAAGTGTGGAAGAAATGTGGAGACAGATGCCAAAGGCAACAGTGGATTTTTTTTTTCTGGAGAGGTAATGTAATGGGATTATTTTACACGTGTTCAGAAACAGTGTGCTTAGAACATACTGTGAATGTTTCAAATGCCTCCTGGGCTGTAGCTTTAGTGTAACATGATGGGTTCAAACCAAGTCCACAGCAAGGAACAGGATTGCTGGTCCCCTTTGATGGTGTCCATGTGCAGTATAGGGGTGATCCCACCGTAGCCACTGGTCCTTGTGAGCACAGACCCAGTGGCCACTTGCTGGTGGGGATGGGAAGCCAGTGACACCTGCCCCTGCCCTCCAGAACAACAGCACACCTTGGCTTTCCTGAAAGGGAGTCTGAGACAGGCTGCAGGCCAAGAGATGGGAGAGGAGCACTGCTGTTTGGGTAGCTGAGAAAGGCAGTCCCAAGGAATGTCTCCTGGGTGCAGAGCTCTCCCTGAAAACATCAGCTGCTTGTTTTGTGAGGTCATGAGTGATTCCCTTTCACAGATCTGTTACCTTGGAAAATACAGTTGGCACCAACAACTTTGGCTTGTTGAGTCCCTGATCTCCTTCAACCTTGCAAACACTATTTTAAAGCCTCAACACAGCTCTGTATGCCTCTTCTTGTTTGCTTTGGTTGTCAGGCAAATGTCTTAGATAAACATTTTCAGGGATGATTTCTAATCCAGGGGCTACCCTTCAGCATGAAGCTCTGCTTTCCACCAGGCCAGTTTCTTGGCTATGGTGGCAGTACTCACTCCATTTTGTCTGGGTATTCAGCTTCTTTCTGTTTTCTCAGGATTTTTTCCCCCTCTACTGCAGTCTTTAAATAAGAAAACAAAGAATTCCCCAAAGCTCTGAAAGATGCTTCTGTTACAAGCTGCGCGGTAATGATGAGAGCCACAAATGGTGACAGGCATAGGACTAAACTGCCTTGCTCTTTAGAGAACAGCTCTTTGCCAGGCTTCATCCACACCCTTGCAGAATTTGCTGTTTAAAAAATGCTGGTTTCCCTAGAGAGTTTAGAAATTCAGGATTGAATTTGCAGGAGGTAACAGTAATTTGAGGACCCTAAATTGGGCCCCAGAAGGTGGTGGTTTTTTGTTTTTAGGAAAAGTTGAACAGTATTTTATTTCATGGTTCTTGCAAATTCAAAACAGAAGTTAAGAATGGGAGACAGGTTGCAAGCAACAAAGGTATTGAGATGTTAGGGCCATAAGCACAATCAACTGTAGGACTAAGAGGTTTGGTAGTTGAAGTCTCATACTGGCTGTGGATGGTAGGAGAACCTCACAAGTCCTTTAGGTTTCTTCTCCCTTTTTCAGAAAGATAAGCAAGGAAACAAATGCTTTGGGGACCACATTTCATATTCAGCCTGAACAGCCTGACCTGCTCCCTCTGATTAGAAAAGTCAAGGGAAAGATGACTGATGTGACTGCTGGATACCAAAGAAGGGCGGGTGCTTTCTTCCTAACTTTAGAGGTAGGTGTCAATTTAAAACTGAGACAGTGGAGGCCAGTCAAGCATCTCAAATCATACTAGACAACTGTGTAGGCAGTTTGGTGCTGAATACAATTGGGATGAATAATTCCTAGGAGGCACCTATTTTTCTCTGATGATTACTAAGGCAGCTTAGAATTTGACAAGTGGCCTTTACATGGATAAATTTGGGTGAGCTGTAGCTATAGATGCCCACGTTAAATACAGAGGCTGATTGAAATAGATGGTCTTAGGTATTGCTCAGCTCATAGAGGTGGTTACTGGAGACTAAGGACAGAAACAGCTTCCAGGGTCACTCATGCTGTGAACACTGATCTGGCATCTTTCACCACCAAGAAACTTTATCTGAATGGAAAAGACAAACATATGGATTGTATATGAAAGTGAGACTCTAGTGAAATGATTTAGCCTCCCTGTACTCCAGAAACAGCTTTGAAAATGATTCATTATGCTCTGACCTGAGACTGCTCCAAAGTTTGATAAGGCTTTAGTGGTGCAATAAAGCTGACAGCACTCACAAATTGGAGAAGGCTGTGGCCATTAAAAAAGTATATAAAATAAGTGACTTTATGGATGTCTGTTCTTATTTAGTGCATTAAATAACCAGGGCACTGTTTACAATAAGTAATCAGTGCTTGTTGCTCCCAGCTAAACTCGAAATGAGAGTGAGTGGAATATAGTACTTACTCTCTGTAAGGTGTGCAGCCCTGTGACTGTGGCTTGCCTGCATGCATGGGGCTACTGCTGGCCATTTCTGGGGATGTGAGGCTTGTTTACAGATATTTGAGTAACCCATGTTGGTAATGCAGTCACAAGGTTTCAGCTAATCTACTATAACTGCCCATGAACAGGCTCTGTCCCCTGCAGATGCACGGGAATTACATCTCCCCTTCAGCTGATGCCAGTTCGTGGGGCAGTAAGGCAATGCCAGCCAGGAGCCATCTCAGCACAGCTGCTGCACACCCCGGGGCTGGCCCTGCCCTGGCTCTGTGTGCCCACAGCAGTGCCACTGCCATCTCACACAGGCATGTGTTTACACACGTAAGCATGACTGGATGTAGGTGTGCAGATTCACATGAATTTTGTTGCAAAGATGGTGCTTGAAGATTAATGGCTATTAATTCATTGGGAGATGGGGGTGGTGGGGTGGTGGATGGTAAACCCAGTAATTGTTACAAATCGTTCATTAAGAATGACTCAGTTGACCTCACAGAGCTGATCCACTATCTGCTCTCCTGTGCTTTTGCTTCTGGATTGGAAAACCAGAAAACTACTGAGTACTGAAAAGCTGGGAGCACAAAATTCCCCAAGGGCACAGTCCTGATCTTATGTGCCCTCTCAAGCCTGAGGAAAAATCCTGCTGATTTCAGTCAGATTTATATCAGCCCCTTAGGTGTTCTCATTCAAAATTAATAAACTACTTGTCTGATAGACTTACATTACATTAGGATTTTTATCACTGTAATTGCAGACAGTTGTTGGCCATTTTCTCCAGGGACTGGCATCCTCTGGCCATTGAGCAGACAGCTGTTTTACCACCTCTAGAAATGGCCAGTAATTTCTGGAAGAGAGACACTGATTTACTGGTTGAAATTCTCAAACCAGAATATTTTAAGATTCAGGTAAATATATTCCCCATTTAGATACACATACATTTACTCTAAATTAGGTTTTGAAATTTCCACCTATTTCCAAAGCAAAATACTTTCATTTTTCCAGTGGTGAAAACATCTTCCTGCCACCACATTGCCTCAAATGCTATTTACTCTTGAGCCTGTGATTTTTGAAATTCTGTTGTGAATTTTGCAGCTTGAGCTCAAAAACCAATGTTTTGGCAACACTCCTGTCTGTGTGTGAGGGAATCCAGGCTGCAGTATCACTCAAACTTTCTTGTTTTACAGACTACCTTACATCTTTGAAGAGCAATCCAGTGCTTCAGCATTCCCATTCTCCTTAATCCACTGAGCTGGCAAAGACTACGTTGTCTTATAGCTGTTACAATTCAACAGAGCCCTGTCTGGTTGGTGTAGGAAATTACTTGTGGTCTGAGGAGGTGCAGGGCACATGATAGCTTTTAGCAATGTAGCTGTGTGCACAGAATAAAACTAGCCCTTGGAGGCCACCCTGAATTAGGAACACTACATTTTGTTAAGAATAAATGGGTTTAGAGGTAAGGTAATGTGTGTAGTAATTTGTGCTTGCCTGGATGATGCAGCCTTTTGTTAATCAGGGGATATGATCTAACAAGAAGGTTGGTTGTCAGGTTGCAATCTGTGAGAGACTCAGTATTAGTACTGGACTCATGGAAAGGCTGGTTGGAGAGGACTCGATGAAGTCCAGCCTGCTCATGTTTCATGGCTCCTTCCTCCTTTCCCTGAGGATGCTCTTGGGCCTGTCTTGTCATCTTCATTCCAAATCATCAGTAGTGTCAATTGTTATTGCTGCAGTAATCAATAGTTGCCACGAGCCCCTTCATGCCACATATCTTCCTTCTCTCTGCCAGTCCTATCCCTGCTCCCACTGTCATATCCCCTCTCCTGGTTTTCGTCCTTTTCCGATCAGCACAGCTGGTTCTTTCTGAGCAGCTCCTTGTCCTGTGCATTTTACTTTCTCCATTTGTTCCCTTCTCCCTTTCTGTGTATTTCAATAGACTCATTTGAGTAAACCTATATTAAAACAAAACAAAAAAGGGAAGAANTTCCAGGAGAAGGATCAGGAACAGACTCTGCCTGTCTCTCAAGAGCAGAATCCTCACATATGCAAGCATGGGAAAGTTCTGTGTCCCTTCAGCATAAGTAGAGTGTTCAGAGCTTCTTGTGACTCTTTGCCTGGTGAAACACTGCTCCTGCTTTCCTCCTGAGTCAGGAAGGCTGTGTGGCTCATTGCATTAGGGCTTCTAGGCATTCAGCTGGCACTAGAGAAATAAGGGGCAGTCTCCAAAGATGTCCTGGGGTACAGCTTGCTGCCGTGTCCAGTATTCAGGAGAGGAGCTCCAGATCTGGCCTAGGTCTTTACCAGAGCCTTCCAACCACGGCCTTGGTGATTGTTTCCACTGTCCTCCCTTTCTTTGTGCATGCTTGCTCTGAGCATTCCCTTTGTCTTGGAGTTTATACAGCAACGTGTAGAAGATAAAAGTCCTGGAGTAAGATCTGACTCCAGCACTGCCTAGACAGGAGATGTTCACTCCTGAGGGCAGTTCTGTACTGTCCCTGGGAAGGATGCAGCACACCAGAGAGCGTCCTCTGAAAATAGCAGCACTTTTTCACTGCTTGCCTCTACTTACCATGGTTGCCTCAAGCTTTTCTTTTGCACAAAGGGAAGGCACTACAAAGAAACCTTAAAGTGATGTTTGCTAAACCATTTTTGCTGTTTAATGCCATAAACAAATGATAAGTCAAAGTGCTAACATACTGTGTTATGCAGGCTGAGCTATGGCATTTTGTTTAAATCTCCTTATGTGAAGTCTTGGCCTCTGATGCATAGACAGAAGATGAAAGCTTACTGTATAAGATCCTGTGTGAATTGTGACCAGAAAGAAAGAGGTTTTATTGCAGTAAACCAACAAGAAAGGAAGTTTCATAGTGTGTTAAGAGTTAACAGAGGAGAGAAAAAGATTAACAAGTCATTCATTTGCTTTTTTTATTATGTATATTTTCATTAGAAAACAACCTTGAACACCCAGGAATAGTTTTCTAATAAACGTAAGCTCATGAAGAGCACTTGGAAGTTTCCATTCTGGGTTCAGGAGAATGACGGGACAGTAACACAGTCGACATGGTCATTCCTCTTAGTCAACCCCTCCCTTGTGGCTGATCTTTTCTTACATTGCAGCCTTCCCTTCCCCGTGGTTCCTGCCCTGGACAAAACTACCCCCTCCCTCCCAATCCCATAGACATCTCTGTAGAAGTCTCAAAGAGAGTATTTCTGCATGGACACACCATTGATGCATCTCAACCCTCAGTGAACACAGTGATTTCTTCCAGGCCTGAATGAGCACCCCAGCAACAGACCGTGGGGATCCATGCAGAGACACTTCTTCCTCTCCTGGGCAGACCTTGTAGGAGTGCACAAGTCCTTAGGAGTAATTTCAAAGGTGACTGACATGTAGAGATGCAAAATTAGCCTACTGGGACTCTGCCCACTGAGGATGAAGATCCAGGGAAGTGTTCTTGCCCTCCCTGCTACCTCCGTTCTTACGCTCAGCCTCTCAGGGGCAAAAGTCCTGAAGGGGTTGATGCATAGCTATGGGCTGGTTGTGCTTCTGGAATGAGGAAGATTTCCTCCCTAAGCCTGGCCTGCATTGCCTACGAAGGGTTTGTTTATAATAGAGAGCTGATGTGTATGAGCTAAAAACATGGGAGACAAGGCCATTTGGGTTTGCTGACAGATTCTTGCTCCTCTGTCATCAGAGCAGACCTTAACAAGGTCTATCACCATCTAAAGGTGATTTGTCCTTACCATGTTTTTGGCTCAGGGACATCATCCACTGTAGTTACCCTGAGGCTAAGAAACAAAAGGTTCCCCATGTCATTATCCCACAGCTCGATAGCTTGAAAGTGATTGCTCTTCTGGATCAAGAAGCGAAACTCCATGAAAAAGGGTTCTGCTGGCCACATCAGTCTCAAGGGATGTGAGGAAGGTTTATGTGCCTGTTAGCAAGAAGTAGAAGGATTGTCCACACTCCCATCTCTGAGAGATGTTTTACCATTTAGTAGGAATGAATCACCCCTTTCCAAAGGAAAGCAAAGATTATGGAGTTGTGAGTGAAAGGGGAGGGGGAATATAATCTCACAAGAACATAGGTACTGAGATCAGCTGATCAGAAAACATCAATTTTTGTCTCTCTAGCTGGAAAAGAAGATCATGTGGGTTAGGTAGAAGTCTGTTCATCCTTATAGGAAAAAGAATCTCTGTAAAATGTAGTGGAAAATCTCCCAGAGAAGTGTGCTGTGCTGGATTTTAAAGGAAAGCTGTCGTGCAATGAATAGCAGAGGAGCATTCTCCCCAACTTGAGCAGTGAAAGGATGAGCCAGGTCACTTGCAGGGGCACAGTGGGCATGTGCAATTTTTGGTTTTATTAATATCAAAACCTACAGAAGCTGATAGATGCTGTCCAATGGTGACTTGCTAACAGCAGGCAGTCGTCCTGCCATAGAGGGGTGCAACCAGAGATAAACAGCCTGACACTGGCTATCCCATCCAGAGGGGAGCTGTGGTCCTCTGTAGAAGCCTACAATTTAGGGAGGCTCCTCAAGCAGACTTGTTCACTCAAGACTTTGAGCAATCAGAGAACTGAATGTGATGTCCTAATTCTGTTTGGTAAAATCATCTTGATGCATAATGTAGCATATAAAGGAGCACCTTCCCTTAGTACCTTTTCTCTACTGCTATTTAATTCTTTAAGACTTGGGTATCAGAACCCTCTTTTTTTAAATTTTCTCTTCTTTTCTTTCCCCCTCCCCCTTTTTTCCTTTTCCTGTTTTCCTTTTCTTTCCTAAGATGCTTGGAAAAAAAAGGGTTATTAATAAAATAAGAAAAATATGGGGGAAGAAGTGCTGACAATGTGATTTGGAAAGGATTTTCTATCTGAGTTCTTGTCCCATTCAAAAATCCATGTCTTCTCAAACAGTTGTGATGGCAGGTGTTTGTGCTTCTGCATCATTGTGCTTGCTTGAGTATGGCTCAGATAAGTTTGAGGGGGCTTTTGTCTGTTTCCCACTGCTGGAACTGAGCATGTGTTTTCCACAGACTTCAGCCTTAATTAAATGCTCTACAATAATGCGTATGAACCAAAGATAGGCCAGAAGTTGTATAAAAGCATTTCCTTCTTCTGCTTGAAGTCAAATCATATGTTGCATTTACCCACAGCAACTCCCTAGATACTGTCAGACTTATTCAGTACAGTTAAGTATTATTTTAGGTTTATTGAGGGTTTTTTTCTCTTCTTTATCTGTTCAGGATAACATTTATAAATATATAGGTGTATGTCTACATATATTTTTTCTTGAAATTCCAGTTCTGGAAATAAAAACATTCTTCCATCAAAGAAGAAATTCACCCAGTGACCTGGAGGTAATTTGAATAATGAACTAAGATAGTTTTTGATGTTTGTGTAAACAGCACAGAACCGTCAGATTCTGCTCTCCTTGTATCCGACATGATAGATATGAGATCAAAGACTGCCTTCAGTAACTGCTGCATGTCAGACTTGCATTATTGAGGAAAATATTCCTAGAGCCATCAGTTCATTGCTGCCTAATGGGGGAAACCAATCAGTGTTTTCACCGTATCTCCTTCAACATGTAAGAAGTGAAGGTCAATGCAATAAGCTCCTACACTTCTTTTCCCTCCCCTTATTCAAATAAGTCATTGTTCATCAATTAAATGAATTTGCCTGTCTGGAAACATGAAGGATGTAGAAGACTCAAAACTAGTCTGTGAGGAATTGTGTCTCTGCTCACGAAATCTTCAGGGCTGGAGTCTATAGACAGCAGAGGGGATGAGGCATCTGTTGGCTCAAGAAGGAGCAGTCACAGGTGAGGTGAAGATGGAGATTAGGATACTCAGCATAGTCACTATGGCAATTGCACTGCTGATGGTTCCCCTGAAAGTGGTTGGCCAACATATAATAGTAAGAGGAATAGGTCTTCTGACTATGCATTCCCACTAGGAGATGTGCAGCAATCTGGGTGGATAAGCCACAGGTTGGAAGTGCTAAAGGTGCAGCCTCCTCCTGCACTGAAGAGCAGTAGTGTTTTGCTTAGTCAAAAAATCTTTTCTTTTGAGGAAAACAAAGACAGGATGCTTGAACAACTGATCACAACGTGTAGGCAGAGGATGGTCTTCAGAACCGGAAAGTCTTCAGCATTATCCTCCAGCTACAGGCACTGTCTCTGATGTTTTACTGCTGCCAGACCAAGGGCTTCGAGAAAAGTCAGGGACCTGGCAGGCATAAGTAGTGTTTTCCTGTCTCCCTGAATAAAAACAGGACAGCCAACACTTGACTATAATCTATGGTGCTGACTTGCTCTTTCCTTGGGTTACCCATCATAGTAAGGTAAGACATGGACCTCTTCAGCACCTTGCTTGGGAAACCACAACAGGGAACACATCTGATTTATTTGAAAAGCAGCCCATAATTTCTTACATTTTAAATTGGAAACTAAGTGTGAGCTGGGTGTATGGGTTTTGCTAACATTACTGTGCTTTTTGTGGCAATCAATTAAGAGCAGTCACTGAGACTGGCAATGTAAATATCAAAGAGGACTGACTGATGGTTATAGAGTTGGACTTACTGATACAGACTCTTAATGGTCCTTGTGTTCTCTGATGGCCCTTGGGTTAGTGCATGTGCTTGATCCATTGCAGGCACAGAGGAAGAGGGTTTGAACTTGGCAGTGAGTATTTACCAAGAGACAGGATGGCAAGAATTGAAGAGCTGTGGAAGCTGGAGGCCAGCACTAATGTTTCAGTAGGCAAGAACAGCATTGGCAACTGACACAGAGAAAACACCTCTGAAGAGCATAACCAGAAAAGCATTACCAGAAAAAGAAGAACTGTCAAAGCTGACAGAAAATCATGGGACTGGCAGAAATCACAAGATTGAACAGGACTACACACACGTTTTCTGATGATGGCTGAACACAGTCCTCCACGCTGACCACCCCCAAACGATGCTGGAGGACCACAAAGCCCAAGAACTGAGAGGTCTCCACAGCGATAGGACCTGGAATTTTCCTCCACTGGGAGAAACAGCTGCCAAACTCTGCAAGCTTTGCTTGTCAGTGGAAGGTGATCTGACAGCTTTGTAACAAAATACAAGCAATGTCTCTTCAGAGACCCATCATACAAGACTAGAGGAAAGACATGGGGGAGAAGCGATGCCTTCCGTAGGATAGCTCTGCCCCATCTCTTCTGTCTGCTAGAATCCTCCAATACACAATGTATTTTTCTTGTCTTGGGTGTGTACTGTCTACATTTGCACCTTTGAAAGTCCTGCATAGTAGCACAAAGGGGATGGCACAAGGAGATTGTGGGAGATGAGAGAACTGTGCTATGGAAGGAAGATACCTTCCTAAATATTTCTTCCATCAATACTTTGGGGAGAAAAGAAAAAGAGAATTCAAAACCCCAACCCTCACAATAAATTTGCACTTGTTCTCTCAGGCTGGCAGCCTAGAAGTTCACAAACTCAGAAGTACCTTGTTCTGGAGTAAACTGTTCTGAAAAAGAGTTTCCAGGGGCTTCCCCGAGTTTGCTTTGCTGGTGACAGCCCTTCGGCTCCATGCTGGCACATGTATGAAGCTCTTTGAACAAGTTTTGACCTTCCTTTAGCCCCTCTGCCCATCAAGCCAGCTAATGACATGCTTTGTATTGCACAGAACACATACAATTGACAAGTTCATAGTGTTGTTTAAATATTAAACAGTCTAGACAGGCTTTTGAGTCTTATGCCACTATGAAAAGGCTCAGACCATACCCATCTCTGAAATTGGGCTGCGGGATCATTTGCACAGTAAGACAGACAATAAGACTTGTATACATTGCCATGCAACAGAACAGACCCCAAACCGCCAGCCCTAAGTGGAAAGTTTATTTCTAAGCACAATATATGGAAAAACCAAACCAACAAACCCCACAGATATAGAAAACGTTGTAGCAAATCCCTGGTCAAGTAGGACTTCATGTCTGTCACTACCCTGCACCTCACAGCCACTTAAAATGTCATGCAATGGAGGAGAGGGCACTCGGACGACACCCTCTGCTTCGGATCAAGGAGGATCTCCAAGCAGGAGGAGGCCGATGGGATTCCTGCTGAGTGATTCAGACTGTAACCAGCAAAAGGGCAGCACTGCTCACCCCCACCACACTCCTCGTGACTACCGGTGGTAGACTTAGCACTTCGACAGGCTTTACCAACGTGGATTCTCACAACATCCCTGTGAGGTAGGTACGTATTGTTATGCCCCCTTTGCGTGGAGGGGGGACTGAGCCAAACAGCCCAAGGCTACAGAGTCAGTGGCAGAGCTGGAGTGAGAGTATGCAGAGTCCTGTGTGCTCAGAGTGCTAGATCACACCACTCTTTCACAGCAAGTTGTGCTTCTGACCTCATAAACTTTTAGCCATTAGCCAAATTAAAGGAATTTGACTTCTCCATACTAAATGAGTGGAGGGCAGGGAGGGAAACAACATAATGGGTGACAGTTGTCCCTTCATATGCATATGCTTCCTCCTTCCCAAAAACACCATAATTACTCATCTTCTGGAATGAGGACAGCTTCCAGAACAGGCATACGGGTGAGAAGCTGTTGTGTTTACTTGCTTTGGGCAGGTGTCTCTCTGCTGTGGATCAGAAGCAGTTCTTCCAGAGACTGTTCATTGCAACACCTTCCTTCTGGAAGTAGCTACTTTCCCTTTCCCTCAGCCCACCAATATCCCTTTCTTCCCTCTGCCAAAAGCACTCTTTGGTAGATAGTAAATCTGGTCAGATAAAGGTACAGTGACCTCAGAAACCAGGTTTCACATGGGTCCTCAGTAAGTCAGGTTTCTTGGATGGTGTTTCACCTCCCACATTCTCTGCCAGAGAAACACCTGTTCTGTTGCACCCTAATATTTAAAGGGACACTGTCAAGTAATCAAGGTGAAAAACACGACCTTGCCTAAAGATGCCTCCATCATCAATATTGCAGAATGGCTGGTGTGCTCAAACTCAGAGGCTGAAGTCTGACACCTTCTCCAGTCCACGAACACCTGACCTGTGACAGCCTAGGTGCCAAAGGAGCTGGTAGCCCGTTTGCCCTGTCTCCAAAAGAAGCTGTGAGAGGTGCTGGTATGATGATGGAGAGCAGTTGAATGCAGCCATCATGCAACATTGCTTGGCACTGCTGCTAAATGGATGCAATTTGGCTGAAGTCCTTATCTTGATTGGGGGGGGGGCTGGGTTCAGGCTTGATCACTACAGGTTCATTGTTTTAGACTTGCTGAGCTGTTGCTCCTTAACTAGCTAATCTCCATATTTTTAACGTTCCTGCTCTTAGGCTTCCTTTGTGGCAGTTGCAAAATAGCTCAATCACACAGAGCTGGGACATACCCTCCATAGTGCAAGGACAGTCAGCATGAAATCAGGAATATGGATTTCCTCTTGTTGCAGAAGAAAGGTGGGGAGGAGAGGGACAGGGATGATGGAAGGAATGGAGTGAGTGGAGAGAACCATACATGCCCAAATGGAAAAGGACAAAATCGGTAGGGAAAGAAATTTTATTTTCAAGCTTGTAAGAGAATATTACAAACAATGGAGAGTAAAAAAAGCCCAAACCCTAAAAACTATTTAAAAAGTACTTGACAGTGTCCCTTTAATATCCACAAATGATTCAGCCATTGTGCATTAAAAGAGAATGTTCCTGAAGAGCAACTGATACCTTCGAGGATATATCCCAGAGAAGGAGACTTATTAGAAGTGTTACACAGTCAATCAGCAACTGTGCTCCCTCTTCAGACTAACTCTCTTTTGGATGATTGAATGGAATAGACTCTGTAATAAACTAACAGACTGGATGTGAAAGGAACAGCCTACAAGACTGAGTGAGACTTGCAAATTGAGCAGCAGGGATACAGACACCAAAAAAAAAGTACATCTCTAATGCATGAGTGTCTGAACCAGCAAGGGAGCAGACACCCACTGAAGATGGGTCAGCTTCTTGTGACTGGAGTAAAATGGAAAAAAATTAACCTGGAATGTCTGCATGGAAAATGATGTGTGTGAGTGGCAAGATTTGGATGCTGGATTTGGGGTTATGAAGGCATGAATCACACCAGTACTTGTGCTTGAAACACCTGCGGAACATTTGTACAAAATTTGCCAAAAATGCCTATACGTCAAATAAAGGTCATGGAGCACCCTCCCCCCTCCCAGTTCTACCCTCACAAACCCCCTGTCAGGAACGTTATGAAAAAAGAAAAAAAGGTTTTTTGGTGAAATTTGGGTATGCCTGGATTTTGTTAAGATTTTCTTGGTGAGATGACTCAGTCTCTCCTGTAAATCAATACTGAAAAATCCCCAGCCATTTAACTTCAGGTACCCCATGGCAAACCAAACAAGGCTCCAGTGACTCATGAAACAAAAGAACTTACAACCCTGGTTAATCAGAGTTTGTAAAACAAAAACACTCCAAATATTTCGTTCCCTTCCATGTTTTTATAACTCTCACACTGTGTGTGTGCGTGCGTGCGTGTGTGTGTACGGGGGGTGTGTACAGAGCGTTACCTATTCCAGGTAATAGGATTTGTAAGACATGCTAAACCGTCTGTTCCTCTGCTTCCCCAGAACTCTGCCTACTCAGTTTGTAGTCTGTATTGCACTTGTTTTGTTGTTTTTTTTGTGATTTGTGTTGATGGTTTTTTCTTTTTTTTTCTTTTTTTTTTTAAACAGGCTGGAAAACATTAACCTCTTTAGCATGAGTGTGCAGCTCTCCTTCCACCTGCTTTTTTCCTCAGCTGGCCGGGTGCCGCCTCTTATATCTTGTGCAGTTACTGAAAAAAGAAAAGGAGAGGAGGAAAAAAAAAAAGAAAAAGGAAAGAGAAAGAAAAAGGCACACCATGCTCCTCTGCTTTATGAGTTCTTTGTCTCCTCCGCTTCATGTTAAGGCCTCCTGAATTCCTCGGCTCAGACCGTCGTGACTCTCATGACGAGCTCTCTGTTACTACTAGACTGACTCCTCTGTTCGTGAGGCCTCAGGTGGCTGAGTATATGCAGGATGGTATAAGCACAGTGGTGGTCAGAGAGGGTGCCTGTGGCATGGCCGGCAGCCCGTGCCCCGCTGTCGGCTGGAGCGGAGTTAGTGGCTGTACCACCAGTGGAGGACGAGTGGGTGGTTTGGGAGGAGGGACGCTGATTTGTCCTGGTCCCTGTTTTTTGCTCCTCCATGTCCTTTGTTTTGTCATAGTTCAGCACTTTCCACTGCTGATTGACCGCCTGCCACCGCTTAAAAATCCGGTAAACCGAGGGCCCTTCGTGTATTATTAGACCTGGAGGGAAGGGGGAAAGAAATAAACATAAAACAGAAACAAAACTTCAGAAAGAACCACACACCTACCCCAGCATCTTTCCCCAGCTAGCTGGTTAAGCTCAGCTCTACCTCACTGATGCTCTACTTCTCCTCTGCTGGATCCCTTTTCCTCTGAATTAAAAGGATTACAGTTTTATCTCAGCTGTTGATAAACAGATCATAAATGCAGCACAGTGAGTTATGGTCTTACAGCAACAGAGTATCTGTTTACCAATAAATGCCCGAGGTTTGTCTGTTGCTGGACTAATTTTTCATGCTGCATAGGCATGATTCACCAAGCTCACGGCGTGTGTTTGGAGGGGGTGTAACTGGCTGACGTGCCAGTGACGGCAGCTGCACCAGCATCATGTGTGTGCACAGCCCGTGTCTCTCCCTACACACAGAGCACCAGAGCAGACACACCTATGGAGGCCAGAGGAGCAACCAAGGGAAAAACAGGGTCTATTTACGCCCATAAGTGGTTTGTTATCCAAGGCAAAGTTTTGCTCATCTCAGAGCAGGTACCTCATTGTATGTCATTGCTTCCTCTCAAGGGGGAACTCAGCACGCTTGAAAGGGCAGATGAGCTCACACAGTGTGTGCACTGAGTGTGCATGTCATGCCTGCGTCCTGCTGCCCACCTGCACACACCAGAGCTGATGTCTGGGCTGCAGGGCACCTGACTTCCAATGGTCTCTGCATCCAAAGGAGAATGAGCAGCTCAGGCCCTTCCACCCAGCAGTTATCTCATCCCCCAGCTGTCTCTGTCATCCTCCCCACCCTTGCCAGATGAATAAGGAATTAAATAATTTTAGTTTAGATGATGACAGTACTTGAGTATCAAGCTCTATTACTATTCAAGTTGCTAGCCTCTGGCTAGACCCTTTGGGAGCACAAGGTCCAGCAGTGGCTGCAACACAGAGGTGTTCTCCACTGAGGCTGGACAAAGCTGCCACATCTCATGTTGATTAGCTGGCATTATCCCACAAGCTTTGCTAGAGAATGGGATTTACATGAAATGAGGGGGTTTGGGTCTCTCAGGAAAGTGTCTTTGTATCTCATGTAACTAAAGCCAGCCCAGCAGGCAGGACTGGGTGAGTTAGCACATGGATAGCTTTATTGTTCTTAATGACTGTGGCTTCACCATTCTTGGTCAGGATCAAGATTATCAAAAACATTTCCAGAAAGAGTAGCTCTGTTTGACTGCCTGTTGCAAGTATAAAATACAAGAACAAAAGATCCACAAGAAATAAAAATCAAAATCGTGCCTAAACAAAAGGGCTGACTTGACCAACAGTGTGTGGAGAGATAATGGTCACCACAGAATAAAGTGGTTTATGGCTATTCCAAATTAATCAAATGCTACAGCTTTACCCACCACCTACCTCTTCTAGATTGCTCTAGTTTCTGATGAGAGGTAATTACTGAAGCAAACCCATGCTACATCAAAACCCAGAACACCTGAAGGTCACCTTGCCCTTAGGGCTGATCTTTCCATTACTCACTGATGGAATGAAGCCACCCCATTTCTTAGGGTCTGCATCTGATGTTAGAGTTTAAATCAGAGTTTCTATCCTCCCTGGTTTTAAGCATAACTAGGAGCCCTGCTGACTTGATCACAGATTAGCTTCAGGGAGACTCTCACATTCACTGAAATGAGGTGCTGAGCCTGCTCACTGGCTGTGTAAGTAATTACGCTGGATAGTTTAAGTACGCAGATCTGACTGTTTTGGGACAGGGAATAGCATAGGACACTACAGTAAGAGAGACCTCTACCCTTTGGTTGCCACAGGCCATTGAGATTACACAGCTGTGCTCCTGGAGTGGTACTGGCTTTTCATAGCCAAACACCATGACATCATAATAGAAAAATGTGGGTTTCCCCCCCTGCTTTGAAACATGGTTGAGAATTCTGACGTGGTCTGATCAAAGCATCAACCATAAAAAGCAGGACTTAGGGAAAGCCTTCAGATCCAGCCAAGGAGGCTGTGAAGCAGGCCTGAAGTGGATCAGCCCATGACAAGGGACATTAGATGTACATTTAAATGAGCTGTCTGATCTGTAATGAATGAAATTCCACTCTGATCAACGGCAGAGCCAGTGTTTCTTGGAGAAGACTTTAAGCCTGACATAAAAGAAGCAAAATCACATGTTTTCTCTGGCTGTAGAACATTCTTCATAGAATCAAATCCATTCTACAAAGTATTAAACACTGAGCCAGGATTGTAAATCTATTCTTAATTACTTTATCACAAATATTTAATGCGCAGCCTGATTCAAGAGGGCTGTTTATAAAATTCTTGTTTGTTTGCCATCTAATTATAAATGTTTATGATCTTATGCAATTAACTGTGTGATGCTGATGGATGGGTTGCTGAGTCAACTGAGCACCTGTTTTCTTAGATAATTTTGGTTTCCAAATATTTATAAAAGTACAAAATAACTTGTTTTCATCTGTATTTACTGGGCTTTAAATTACTTATTGATTTCCCAGTGTCAAGCTCAGGAAACTGTAAAATTAAGAAGGAACCAAGTGGAGGGGTGGGCAGAGAGGCGGAAGTAACAGCGATTAATATTTGCAAGAGTAAATGCCAAGAGTAAGCAGGGGTCTATCACTTCATATCAAGCTGCAGGATGCTTAAGGCTCCCATCGAAACAAATTTTGTCTGTCTGAGATAAATTAGGATTGGAATGTCTACATTCAGCTCTGTGTGTCCCCTAACAAAAATACCCTTCCCTCAAGGATCATTTTTCTTGGCAGAGGTAAAACTTTCAAATTTAAGGCCAGAATTCAATGGGAAACCCTTCATGAAGAACTGTATTCAACTTGAGGTGTCGTACTAGAAGCAGTTACTCCGTAAGCCAAATCCTCTGTGTGTTGTGTGTAAGATTGCAGGTTGATGTGCACTTCTGTCTCTGCAATTTTCTCTTTTCAACACAGAAATGTCTATATGAGAGTTTCATATGGATTCTGGTAGTGTCCTGGTCTTCTTCCAGTCCTTCCCAGTTTATCTCACCCTCTTCTGCTTCACAAAATCTGTTCTCAATGGATCGTCTGTGAAAACCATCCTCTTCAGAAAGAAAATCTCTGTAAATTTTACATGAAATGTATTGGTCTAGATTATTTCCTGGTTCATGAAATCCCTAGCTTGTGGTGCTGGTGAAGTGAAACTCCCACGGACTGTGGACATTGATGATGTGCCATTCTCATTCCCATTTCCTCATGTAAAGACCTGGCTAGACCAGCACTGGACAAAATTCCTCAAGATAAAACGTTGAAAGCTGAAATCTCTTGGATTAGCTGGGACAGAGGTGCATTGGATCAGCAGACTTCTGGCAAGACTGATCAAGAGAAAGGTCCTCAGCCCAATGGCTAGAAGGGCTGTTGGAAGAACATTGGCAGATGTAACACAGACAACTGTGTCCGTCTCCAGCTGAGGAAGGGGGAGGATCAGATGGTGTGCCACCAGGGTGTGAGAGAAACCCAAGCAGTTGTGAGCCTCCAATTTAAGACAACTTTGGAGTAGCAGTTTCCCAGAAATGACAAGCAGTGACCTCCTGAACATGGTCAGACTCTGCCACCAAGTGATCTTTTCACCAGGACTTCCTCTAATTAATCTTCCTTGCCATGCATTTTCTTGAAAGAAACAGGTAAATTCTTGGGAAAGGAAATGTTTCACCTCTTTGACAGTAAAACCCCACCCAAACAGGGCTTCTGCTGTCAGTGGGCAGTATACGACCCCTGAAATGACATTCCTGTTATCTACAGGAGGAAAAATCACAGTCCCTTCCAGCCAGTTACCTTCTAAGAAAGGCCCTGTCCTGCCACCTGAGCTGTCACCTCTGGTTTCTACCTTCAGCAGCACTTTGCCCTTTTGTTTCCCTTTCCAAATGCAGTTTCATCTCAGCCAGACAGCTGCCATGCTTTAGCCTGTTTCTGTTGCTTTCATTACTGGGTGTCAGGGGAAGATTACAGCAGCTGTGATCAAGGCTTAATGTTTGCATCCACAGCAGTGGTGACTCAGGCCAAGGTAAATCAAGCTTTCTGGGAGAAAACACTTTCATTGCCAGGCTTTCTCTCTATTGACAGCATTGTGTACACAAACCCTTCCCTCCCTTTCTGTGGTTTCTTTAATCTTTTGTGACAATCTCAAATTTCTCCACTTTTGTTTGCAAAACTCCAGCAGCTCAGCCCTTGCTTATCTGTTCACCTTCATTTCATCCTATTTGCTCCATCCTTAGTCGCCTTTTATCTTGACCTAAAAGCCGGAAAGTGGCTGATGATAAACCAGGAAAAGAGAGCCAGAGGGATCTGTTCCAGGAAATACAGGTTGTGAAAGGGGGTACCCTCATCTGGCATCCCTCAACACTGTGACCAGGTCAGTTGCAGCTGAATATGACAAGCTCTTTAAACAATCTAGCATACATAAAGCCTCCTGTGGCTGGCATTCAAGGCTGCAGAGCTGTGCTCTTCAGGAAATGGGGAAGAGAGTGAACCAAGGAGTGGAGAGAGGTAGTTTCGTAATTGCAAATAATGTCATGGCACCAATGGGACCCTGCAGTTGGGCTGATTTGGGAAGAGAGATCTGAACCTCAGAACTGATTGGGTTAGGAATGAGGTAATGCCCTTCTCCTCACTCCTGTTCATCATCTCAAATAACTCTTCATTTCATCTCCCTTTTTCTGCACATGAACTCCCCAGGAAGGTGCAGTCCCTAGACCACAGAGGTGCAGAATCATCACTGTACACCCCACCTGCCTTTTCATTCCCCAATGAAATAAACTGCTATGTCACAGAATTCCTGTCTTCAGCAGTGTGACTGCCTGGTCCAGCTTGTGTTTGCACTTCTCTGTATTCGATTACATCTTGTTTATTCCTCCAATTTGCCAGGATCATTTCAAATTTCAAATGCTGATCTGATCCTCCAAAGTGCTTGCAGCCTTTCCAATCTTGGTGTCATCTGTGAATTTTATAACAGCACTTCCTATTTAATTATCTAAGTCATTAATAAAAATTCTGAAGAGAGCAGAGCCCAAAACAGTCTCTACTTGAAATGTGTTTCCAGTTTACAGCACACCACTGATGACTACTGAGAAAGCAGTTTTTCCATTGGCTGTACACTTGCATTATAATTATTTAATCTAGAACACATTTCTCTGTTTTACTTGGGAGAATCTAAAGGCAAAGCACTAAGAGCATTGCTGAAGTCACAGCATATCAAACTAACTGCTTCCTCCTTAGCCACTGGTACAATTACCCTTCCAAATTGGATATGGTTATACCCTCATGCTCACCAGTTGGTTAACTAAAAAAATATTCTAATATATTTCTCTTGATCAATTAAGGTGATTTGCCCTTCATTCCCTGACCCTCAGTTCCTACCTTCTTTTATGATAGAGATTATATTTAAATATAGGTACTCTGCTTGCATTTCCTCAGCTGCCTGGCACCTCCTGCATCCTCCCCAAGCTCCTGATGATGAAATGCTTATGGGTCAGAGACTACTCCTGCAGCTTCCTCTGAAGTTCATTAGGACATGCTGACAAGGACAGAGCTAACTCATTTGAATATTTTTGAGGCTGTTCTTTTCTGATTCTGCCCTGGGCTCCTTTCTCCTCATTAAAATTATTTTAGTTAAGTTTTGAGGACTGAAACAAAGGCAATATTTAACTCTTTGGCCTTTAATGTATCAAATATTATTTGAGCTCTTAGACTTGCCTCATTCTTCTTCTTTGCATATGCTTATGGACCTATTTCTTTTTGCCTTTTATATTTCTGGATGGTCATCTTGGGCTTCAACCCTGAGAGCTGCCTGTGCCTGTCTGATTTCTAGAGACTTTTCACCAGTTGAAGGTTATTTTTTCTGCCTTCTGTGTGATTGCTGCTTCTGATTTTGGGTCCTCAAAGAGTTTCTGATGCAGTCTCAGTGCCCTCTTCCCACGGTTCTGAGCTTTCCCCTGCACAGACAGAGTTTGCTGCTGTGCCTTTAGTATCATCCCTTTTGGCAGCTGTGAGCTGTTTATGGCTCTTTTATCCTTCAGATTCTCTTCCCAAGAGACACTCCCTGCTCTGGTCTCCTGAGGCTGCTGCTGCTGCTTTTCTGGAGTCCATTATCCTCACATCTTACTTTTCTTCAGCTCAGAAAGCTTTCATCGAGCAGTCACTTTCCATACAAACTGCCACTACATTCAGATTTTCAGGGACGTTTTGCTTTCTGGTGAAATCGAATAGGAAGTATAGACTCCTTCATAACTGCCACCTCCACTTTCCAAAATACAAATTTTGTTGCCAGAAGGTTTCAAGAGCTTGGTGGACAGTCTACCCTGCATACAGGAGTGGTTCCTAATGGATGACCTAGAACTTGTAATGGTGTCTTTTAGACATTTCTGGTAGATGCAAGACACTGGACTAATGATCAGGATTTCTCTCGTCCACAAGACATCTAGGAAAGGTCTGCTCTCAATAACACTGGAACTGTACTAGGAGTTAGCAATTGCCAGCATTGAATGAGACATAGTATAAACCAAAAATGTATTCATAACGATTAGAGGTAGAACAAATGCTTAACATATGGAAAAATAATTAGCTGATTATTATCAGTCATTTTTTTATCATTCTAAATGCACATTTTTACAGTATCTAAAGAACTGATTATGTATGAATCTGGACTGTAATTTGGCTCAGCAGAACTGGGATGTCTGCATGGCTGGACTCTGTTAAGTGCTGCTGATCACTGGATGCCATTAAGGAATCCATGGATCTGGGGAAAACACTCCTTCTGCTCTCTAAGTGCATTCACTGTAATGAGGTTTCACTGTTACATGGCTTTCCCAGCCATGTGTATGCCATGCGTAGATTTCCTCAGGCCACAGGAGCCACAACTCCAGCAAAACTGAAATTGAGCCCCTCAGAGACCAAGTCCTTCATGGCCAGGGAAGAGTACCCATCAGTGTAAATAGGAGTTGCTCACAGTATTATATGGAGGCTTGGACTCTCTCATTTCAGGTCACTACAGCACAAACAGGCTGGTCCTCAACCCTCAACTGCTGACTAACCAGAAAACCTTCTGTTTATTATAGCTTATATCCTCTCATTCAAGGACATTTGTGCCTCAAAGCTTCCCCAGCTCCTGGTGGACCAGGACTCCCCACAAATGCAGCAAGAGCCCTTCTCCTTCCCTGCTTCCTCTGATCCACCTGGCAGAGCCATGGGAGCAGGAGGTCCCACCTGGGCAGTGATTACGCCATGTCCCAAGCTCTCTGCAGCCATTAACACCACCACCAGACTCAGCAGGAGCCCTGCTGTGTGGGAGATGGATCCAGCGTGACGGCATCTCAGAGAATCCCCACAGTTGGTGCTCCACCAGGCAAATGATCATGGAGCAGAGCGTGGGGGGCTGGGGAGAGGAGGCAGCTCCTCTCGTACTGCTGGGAGTGCTCGGTGTGGCAGCCAGCAGCATCTTTCCCCCAGGCAGCACCATGATTTTGTAGGATGCTGCTGAGCTACATCGCAAGAAACAACTTCCAGGTTGTGACACTGCAGCACGTCACAAGTTCACATAACAGAAGTAGGCAACAGTGTGCACAGAATGCTACAAGTTCCTCTTGGAAGCAGGAGCAATCCATCCCACAGACATGGTATTTGTAGCTGTGGGTGGAGGAATGCTTTATCCAGTGTGATGAATTGAGCTGACCGGTATGACTGCCTGTTGTGGGGCTTGTGGAGCTCGTGGGAGCTGGGGACAGCGTGTTGAAGAAGAATTTGGGGAGCTTTTATGGCTGCGAGGTAGATGAATCTTCTCTGTGAGGTGCTGCCTCCACTCCAGGGCAGCCATTCTCAACCATGTCCTCCTCTGACCCTTGTGCTCCTCTACATATAATACATGAACTGTGCCCTGTAGGGCTGAGTTGGTAACAACCTAGATGAGGAAAGGCTGGCAAAGACTTGACAGGAGATGTCCAATGGACAGGAAATTTCTTTTCATCTAGCACTCCCATGTGGTTTGTTTGCAATGGGAAGATAGCATTGGCTGTCTGCAGGATGCCGCCTGTGACAGAGGAGCTGGACTGACCCCAGGAGCCGCACACAGCAACTCCATTGCTCTAGAGATGCCATAGTGCTTCCAGCTGCAAGCATATGAAATACCACCCACTCCAAATATCCTGCACTGCCCAGACTTCTACCCCTTGCCTGAAAACAGGGACAAAAAACACCCTAACACAAAACAAAACAAAAAATAACAGTGAAAATAGGTAAATGAAATCCAAAGAAATCCTTCCTTGGGCAATAAATAAAACATAAACTAAAGTACTCCTGTAAACCCAGCTGGCTGTGGGCAGCTACAGCAAAATGGATGTTGTGCCCTTAAGGGCTCTTGTACTCCTGTGGCATTTAATTCTCAGTGCATGATAAAGCAGAGGATTAAAGGGCAGTCTCTAGTTATGCAGGCAGCAATAAATGAGACTCTTCTTGGAAAAAGCAAATAAATAAATAGAGATGGGAACTTCATCAGCAGAACAGCCTTGCTTCACGGTTGTGCCTCTCCAGCAGCATTCCCCGCTTGGGAGTCTGCCGATAACTGTGTAAGGACAGGAGAGACGGGGCTTGGAGGAAGTATTCACACACTCTCTTGCTCTCTTAAAAGTTTCCCCTCCTTACTTTACAGCTAGGATTGTACATATCGTCTTGGAGCCTTTTGTCCTCAAATTTAAGACAGAGATGACAGCAATGTCCCCCATCTTGAAAATGCTTTGTGCACAAGAAGTAAAGACACTCGTGTGCATGACAGATACTCCAGTGTCTTTAAAAGAAGGGAGTAAATCATCATTTCAAGCTAGACTGAACAGAGCACTGGCTAAATGCACACCCTGGTCTCTGGGGGATTTTAGGGGTGTTTTCTATATTCAGGTTTCCAGACATTCCCCGACAGAAGTCTATGGAGTTGAATACTCATGATGAGGAGGGGAAAAGCATGTGGCTTCCATTTTCCTGTGGTTGCAGGATGGCAGTGATTCCTTCAGGTCTGGGTTCTGAACCTTCCTATACCATAGCTAATGTTACTTTGGCCAAAGTGCTGCCTGTGCAGTCATGCTTGATCTTCAGCCATTGCCAGAACACTTCTTTAAAGGCAAAGCTGGACAACAGTGCTGTTCTGTGTAGCATTTGGGAATCTGTCTTTACACTTGCTTGGAGCGAGGTGTGAAAAAGTCGCACTGTTCCCCAGAATGGAAGAATACATGTGTGTTTTCAGACAGGTGAAAATGTTTCATTTGGACTTGAACTTTTTTTTTAAGTGTTGTATTCCAAATTCTGACACTGAATTTAAAATACTCAGCATGAGCAGTCAACTCTAAATGTTAAATCAAAACGCCTTGTTCAATAATGATCAAAACATGACATTTGCTTATTGACGGTAGAACTAGTGCCTCCCTCTCTGCTTTTATTAGCAAATGAAATTCTGTAGGAAAAATGAGAATAGTTTCACATTTTTTCATTTTCTAAGGGATGTGGGTTCTGTTTGAGCCCAATTCCTCCATCCTGCTCCAGCTACCTCAATTCTCTTCTCCTAAAAGGAATAGGAACCAGTTAGAAGAGACACAAAGGTGAATATAGATCACCCTTAACATCCACCATGGTAATGTAGGGTACATAGGCCAAGTTAATGGACCTGAGAGTGCCTCTGAAGTCATAGGTTGGCACATGCATTGTGATTGCTTCTATTGCCTCGCTGGAGTGAGATGTGGGCATCTTTCCCCTCTGACATGTAGAAGGGCATCCCAAGGATTGTCAGGCAGAAAGTGATCATGGTGCAGTTTGGCCAGCCTTTTGTTGGGATAAACATGTTCCTGAGGCACACCATGGTGCAGCCTGTGTTTGGCTGCTTTCTCTTTCACAGCCATGAAAAAATCTTTCATTGCAAATCCAAGATTCCTGTGAGATTCCCAGAAGCCTTCCACCTTGGGCACTCCAGCCTCTCCTCTCTGCTTACAGTGTCCCCACAGGTCTCACCCTGCCTTCTCCCCTGCAAAGGTTTTCACCTCTCCCACAGGAGCACTATTCAAAATTAATGAGGGTGGTAGAAGCCAAGAGGACAAGGGTCTATTATTTCTGATCTGTTACTACCTAGGGTCTGTCACAGGGCAAAACTTCATTCTTCCTGCTCTGGGTATACAAGCTTCTTCCACCAGAGCTGAAGACCTTCATGAGGTGCAATATCCAGCTGAGTGAATACTGATGAAGGCTAAAGGGGCAGGTAAGAGTTTACCTGCACCTATGGGATCTACCAATGCTGAGCTGACAAGCATGACAGCAGTGAAAGGAAGTGAAAGTAGCTAAACCTGCGGCAAAGGTCTTGGAGAAGAGCCTTGTAGGACACCAAGAGGTCCGTGATGTGGCTGTGGCTGAGCGGAGTGAATTGTCCCACCTGGCATAGTAAATGCCTGGGCCTTCAGCTCTTCAGGGGTCTCTGCATTCAGCAGGTTGTGATGACTGCCCACTCCACACTGCCCAAATGTCATTGCTGTGGGCTTGTCTGCTGCATGGACCATTTCTGAGAAGGTGAAGTGCTGGCTGGACTATTTGTTGCAGGATCCCTGGAGTTACTTAATATTATTGAACAGTTTCTACTTAACACTGCACAGTCGTACAGATATTATGGATCCAGCTCTGCCATGAGGTAGAGGGACACATGCTATGGCTGCCATTGGCAGATCTTGGTGCAGGAAGAAAAGCACTGCTTCAGTGAAAAATTTCCAGGAAGAATTAAGTTTAGCAACTTAGCCCATGGGCCTGTTTGCAGTATTATCCCTTACAGACTGTTGTATCTGGGTCTGAAAGATGGCTTTGTTGGTAGGTAGCCATCATCAATCAGTCTCTACTTTAAGAAGTGATCCCAGAGCTGGATTAATGTGGTTTCATATTAATCCCTTCTTATGTCTGCTTCTGGCCCCCCACAGAGCTGGGGACACACCAAAAGCAGCCTCATCTACTGAGCATGAGGGATGACTCCCCTGCAGTCTCATCTTTGGCCACAGAGTTGAATTCTCTTGCTACAGCCGCAACAGCATGCCATGGACCACAGCTTCCCACCTCCAGGAGTAATGTGTCTGTGGGGACGCATGCAGTAGTAGGAGGAGCAATGGGACAGAAGGCAGTTGGAAAAACACAGCCTGGCACAGAGCTGAGGACTTTTTTCATCCTTTACTAGATAGCAGAATTTGTGCAGCTGGCATGGGAGATCCTACCAGCTGCCTACGAGAGAATTTCCTGCTCTAGTGTAGAAGTTGTGACAGGCAGGTGAATGCTTCTGCCTCTGCCCACGTATGGAAACTTAACCCAGGGACACCAGGCACTTCATTTCAGCATGGAGTTTAGTGACAGGGAAGCATCATTCTGATTATAATGTATCACACTTGAAAGCACAAGGTGAAATTCACAAGGAAAAGAATTTCTTTTTTCCCTCAGAAAATGTAAATTATGTTGCCCTCATTAAATGCTAAATACATTGATCCAGTGGAGCAGAGAGCACCATATGGTTACTCATGACAAAATACATCTCTGGAGCCCTGTTGCAACAGTGGGACCCTGCCTGGAGATGGATGTGGTAAGCAATGTGGAACTGAAGAGACGTGTGAAAGGCCAGGCGCTGCTCTGACTGCTGGAAGCCAAGTTCCTTCCCTACAAAAAGGGAGAGGGTTCAGAGGCAGGTCCGAACCCTGTGGCTCTGCTCAGCAGTGACACGCTGGCTCTGCAGAGCAGCCAGAGCTGCACTGGAGTTCAGTGGGCACACTGAGCCTCTGCAGACATCCCCGCTGGCAAGAGCAGGACCCATGCACGCACGCCAGCTGCCCCACTCTGCTCTCTTATGGAATAATCAATGCACCATTAGATAAAAATAGGTCCCATCTTTCAGGAACAGAGGGGTGGCCTGTCTCAATTTTGCCAAGCATCCACTGTTCCTGGAGAGCAGCCAAGGAGTCAGTTGTCAGATCAGCTGTGCAGCGTCACTACTCCTGATGCTGGCCCAGCAACAATTTCTATCAGGAATGGGCTTTGCCCAGCTGGATTGAGAGCCCCATGTGGGGACTATTCCTATCTCCACACCCCTCTTTACAGCTGACAGATAAACAATTTGCTCACTGTTTTTTCAAGCATGCACATTGTGGCTCAATGTGTACAAATCAGGGTTCACAGTGAAAAAAGGGCGAATTGGCTGCCCACTCTGAAGGTAGGATCTGTATCTGGCCACTCCAATTAGCTCTTACAGGCAAACTGGGTAAAAAGTACATGAAGAGCATGGCAAGCAGTGCATCAAGTTGAACGGCATGGAAGACTTCTGTGTTTTTTGATGGGTGTCTTCCAGGTATGTCAAAGCCACATTTGCTGTGCTGGTCTCTCCTCCAAAGACATTTGCTTAACTCTGCCTTGTACTCTGCCTTTAAGGTGTCATCAAACCAACACATAAGCTTGGTGCTTCCTCAAAACTGATTCTCTACTGCTGCTGTACCAATTCTTCATGCTTTGTACCTTGAGAAACTAGGCAGACCTGAATGAAAACATCTGCTTTTCTTTTGAGAATTGGATCAATACAGATAAAGACCAAGACTCTTAAGACAACTCATTTCTCAGTTTCTCTTTATTTTTTTGTGACTTTGACTCCTAAATCCTTTGAAAGCTGAGGGCCCAAGTGACCTGGCTAGAAAACACCCTGAGGCTACCTCAGGCTAGCATTTTCTCTAGGAAGCAAAGCTCATTTTAAATGAAACCACATTAGTCTTGGCAGGAAGCTTGAATTGTCACTGTCTCAAGGAAGCTCCATTAATTACTGTTCCCATTGCACTATGAAAGATCAAATGCTGTGGATCAGTTTTAATTGGCTATTGATTTCTTATGTTATTACCTACGGTTGTGCTGAGATGCCGTCAGACATACTGGATGCTTTTGATTATTCTTGCTGGCAGCTGGGATTAAAAACAGCGGGCAGACACATCCTGATCTGTAATGGATTGCCCTGGTGTGCCAACAAAAATCGTTGGCTGGATGAATGGTCCTGCTTTGCCTGTCTCTTGGTGCTCCTGGGCTGCAGCGCAGTTGCTCTTGTGAAGGCAAATAGCATCAGGGACTGGCTGCCAGGGAAAGAGCAGCAAAAGCTTCAAAGAGCATGAGGATTTAGTCCTTGTGAAAGTACAGTGCTGACAGCACTGTCTGGCAGGGTGAGCCAGAGAGCAAGGACTAGTGGGCATGGACAAAGCAACAGTTCCCATCAGACACGGATGCAGAAAGGAGAGGCAGACTGGATTACTTTTGCATTGCGGAGGATAAACCCCCCAGCATGCCAAGCTCAGGAATAGCCCCATGTGAGCCCAAGCAGGACAGCACACACAAACCCTAAGAGCAACAGCTCTGCACACACAGCCTGCTACTGGCCCTCCTGGGACATGCCTCTCCTCCTCGGAGCTGATCTGGTGATGCCTGAGCCTAGACTGTGATATGCTCTCATTAGCTGGCACAGTCCCTCCTTGTTTGACAAGAGATGGTTTCCTGTCCTCCTGACATCAAGTGACACCCTAATCTATAAACACTGACTTTCCCTAATTGCACCTTGACAGAGAGAGAGACAAACCCCTCCAAGGACTGTCATTTAATTAACAGGCAGGTATCTCTCAGGATTTACAGCCCAGCTCTAAGCTGCTACTCTCCCTACTCAGTAACTGAGGCCTATGAAGGCTCATTCCATTTATCTGTGCATTTCAATAACCTCATTTCCCAGGTTTCTCATTTCCACTAATCGCTCTCTATGCCAGCTTTCTGGATTTACCTCTCATGGACCATGGAGAGAACAATTAATCAAATTAACAGTCCCCGTCTCACTTCTCGTTCCCTTCTTGGTTCCTGATCTCAGATGTCTGTGTTGTAGATGGCTTCGCAGCAGAGCAATACCTATGCTGGCATCATCACCAGTTGCCAGTTTAATCCAACTCTCAAAGCTGTCCTACAGACATGACCAGAGACAGCAGAGAAGAAAGAGAGAGAGATCAGAATCAAAGACTTTGAGGGTGACTGGATATAAAGAAGCATTTAAGCCATTCCTCCTTCACAAACTGGGATCATCTCTCTGCAAACTGTTCTTGATATCTGTTTTCTAACAGGTCCTTAAAAAAATTCAGTACTGGAGGTTCCCACAAACCCCAAGCAATCCTTTCCAGTGCTTCCTGCCCTCCTTTAGATATCTGAGAGCAAGGGGGAGAATAATTTTGAAAGACCTTTCTACACATCCTGGCCAGATGGATGTAGCTTCTGGTACTTAGGGCCATACCATCTTTCCTGCTGGTCATGAGGAGCAGTTTGGTTTCATTTTGGCTGTAGTTTTGTTTCCATGAGAGGTGAGGAGGTAGCAAATAGTGTCTGTCCCTTCCAGCTGTTTTGTGGAGCGTGTTGGGATCTAGACAAGTCCAAAGAAAAGGATTGTACTACTGAATGTTAGTAGCTGAGGGTCAAACTCAAACCCCCTGGATTTTGTTGCATGGATCAATAGTCCCTGAATTAACAGATCTATTTTGAGACTTCAGCGTGGAGATGATCTGACTATTTCAGATCAATTACAGCTCATGTGAAAACAACAACCAAATGAGCTGTGCTTAGGGAGCTATACACACAAGGGACCACTTGTGCCCTCACCTTTGACTCCACATTGGAAAGACTGGTGCTGCCATGGGATTGCCCATGCAAATTGCCATGGATGTCTCTGTCTTGGCAAATTGCTACCTAAATCCCTTAGTGGCTTGGTGGAGAGGAGATCACACAAATCAGCTGGGCAGTTGCTGATTAGGTGTGTATTCCCTGTTTGACCTCAGTCAGATCTCTGCAGATATGGTGATTTCTCCAGCACTGGGGCTCCCTGGACAAATGTTGCTGACTACCCAATGGACGTGAGACATCCAAGGACAACTGAAGGAGTTCTGTTTCAGCATATCTGCTCTTTAATAAGTACCTTGTCTTTCAAACCTCTGGTCCTCTGCCAGTGAAAGTAAAACTTGAGGTTCAAACTGGAGGAAGAAACAATAGGAATTAGTATAGGACCTACATTGTAACATTCTGCTAGCTAGGATTCCCTGGCCTGGTACCAAACAATGCACCAGGAAAAGGGGAAAAGGCTGTACTGCAGAGGAGGAGGCACCGGATTGCACAGACATCACTCCGGTATTTCAAGATCTGTTGTCACTGCAATTATCCATGAGAGGTTTTATCCTGAACTTGCAGAAGTGGAACTAAAACCCAGGGAGGAGTAACAAGAGGCTTTGGGCCATGCTTGCAGTCAGGAGCAGAACTTTCAATCTCCAAAGCTGTCTTTGCCCAGCTGTGATCAAAAGACCCTGCATGAGGCAGCAAGGTTTGGGAGAAGGATAAAGAGAGTCTTCTAGGGAGCTGGAATTGCTGCATCCATCACAGCTGCAAAAAGCTATAATGAATGAGAAATTAAATTCAGTTGTGGAGTTCATAGAATTATCAAATGGGTTGGGTTGGAAGGGACCTTAAAGATCAGCTAGTTCCAACCCCTCTGCCATGGGCAAGGACATTTTCTATTACACCGGGTTGCTAAAAACCCCATCCAACCTGGCCTTGAACACTTAGAGGGATGGGGCATCCACAACTTCTCTGGGAAACCTGCTCCAGTGCCTCAACACCTCCACAAGTAAAGAATTTCTTCCTAATATCTAGTCTAAACTTACTCTCTTTCAAATTAAAGCCATTACCCATCCTATCACTATATGCCCTTGAAAAACGTCCCTCTCCAGTTCTCTTGTAGGGTCCTTTATGTACTGGAAAGCTGGTATCCCCAGAGCTTTCTCTTCTCAAGGCTGAACAACCCCAACACTCTCAGCCTGTTCTCACAGGAGGGAATTCCCTTCGATCAAGCCCTTCCACTGGCCTGACCTGGCCTGGCCTCTCAATGGGACAGACTAGCCTTTTGGCTAGCTCTAGTGCAGCCCCCTGAAATTTCAGGGCTGAAGAGAAGTCACTCAGAGGAGAGACCTGACCACACCAACAGCCAGGGAGTCACAGCTCCCCATGAAGACTCCATGTCATTTAGTTCAAATTTGGCAGAGGAAGAGGAGGAGGAGGTGGGGAGGACAGTGACCACCTGACCTCAGCTAGCACTGCTCAGAGCTCCTTTCCTCTCCACTGCTGAGCTGGGAGCAGCAGGAACATCTAGGATTGCAAATAGCACATTTTACACCAGAGGGTGGAGGGACAGAGCACTGGCAGCATGCAGAGACGAGCTTTTCTACAGAAATGGATACGGAGCCTCACATGGTCCAGAACATCACCTCCTGGTTGAGCATGGGTGGGCTGCCTGGCAGCACAGGCAGACGTGCTGCACATAGCTCAAGTGGAGCCAGCTCTGGGTAGTTTCTGAGTGCTGGGCAAGAGAACCCACATACAGACATATTAACTCACTGCATCTGTAATGTTTCCCACTGGCTTTTGAGTTTGTGGGAAAGCCAGCATGCCTGGAACCCCATGACTGCCAGCTGTGCAGGGAGGAACACGAGAGAAGGGCCTACCTCAAATCACGACTCTGAAATTTTCCTGGGAATGGGATGACTGCTTATTCTTTGGCTGGAAAAAAGTCAAAACTCTCAGCTTAGGGCATCAGGCTTAATGGTGACATCAGCAGAGACGCAAATGGACTTATTTTTCCATCAGAGTAGGTGAAAAAGAGAAATAGAGGCCAGATCCTTAGAAAAATTAACAAACATACAAAAAATTAACCTCAAATCTGAATCTGTCTGCCTGGTTTCCCTTCACTTCAAGGCTGGCATGGTTTGTTCTCTGCTGTGTGGGAGGATTTAGCTCCTATTGACAGATGAGCTAATCAGTTCCCCTCAGCTCTTGAAGCTTTATCAAAGCCAGTTAATCATGTTACTGATGTCTGCCCAGGCCAGAGCTCTCAATTTCTGCCGTCTGCCAACAACGCAACAGAAATGCACACCACATATGTGTAGGGATAATTTTTTCCACTTTCAATTCCACTGGCAAGAGGACGTCACCACTGGCTATTTAGCCAACATGTGGATGCCACCCATCTCTTTCAGCTCCTTTGCCACCATTTGCTCCTGGGGGATGTGTTAGCTCCACCAGTGCTTCATGAAGGAGCAGGATGATCTCTACAGGCCAAGCTCACATGTCATTGCTAGCACAGTGGTGGCAACAGTGGGAAGAATTGTCCTCAGTTTTGACAGGCTCAAGTCCTGTGCTGAAAAGCTGCTGAAGCCAAGAGCCATTTGAAACCAGACAGCAGGATGTGTGCCCCAGAATTCTGTCCCGGCCACTGGATCTATTTTGCTTCTGTACCCAAATTTCACCAACTGCTGCTCTCTCTGGCTTCTCCTGATGGCTGAACTGGGGCCTGTGATCCTCCCCTCTGGAATGGCTCTACCCACACACACACGTATTCACCAAGTCAAGAGGACTGCCTTTTTGCACCAAATTTTGGAGAGCTCCTTCCACTGTTATATCACTGATGGTGACATAACAGTGTCTGGGAAGGACCCAGACATGAAGAGCTCTCTGGTCCTGGTTTTGCTTCCTGTCAGGGTCACTTGGACTGACATTATCTAGTGGCCTTGCTTGGGTGGACACTGCTCAGGAGCACGTTTGGTATTCACTGAACTGTCTCAGTAACCACTGTAAGTCTTGGCAGCTGCTTCCCCCTATCCTGCAGACCTGCACTGGGGCTACAGCCAGAGCTCCCAGAGACTTCTGGGGCCAGGCTGCCAGCACCTGCTGTCCCCTCTGGGCTTGCACAGTGTGAATGACATGGTTTCATCCTCAGAGCTGCTCTGTACCAGCAATCTGACAAGGACTCCAGCCTGGTCCATGACCTGGGTTGAGACTTGCAGCTCCAAGGTGGACAAAAGAAGGGGCTGCCACCTCTGCCTGGGAGACAAACTGGGCTGGAGAGCCAAGGAGCTGCATGTTGAGAGACCCTGCTGTGTTCAGCTTTGGGGCAGTCCCTAAATTAGCTATTCCAGACAGAAAGGAGTTTCTTTAAAGCCTTATACTCCCCAGCCTCCCCCAGACCTCTCCACTCACTTTTGGACCTGAAGAGACATTTGTTTCTCTCTGGGGTTGCTGCAGGTCCCTCTGCCACCCCAGCCAAGGAGACACTCTGGGGCCTCCCAGACAAGCAGAGAGGACAGTAAAAAAGCAAAGAGGAGGAAAAGCCATGGATGCTCAATCCAAGCCAAGCTGTATCGGCTGGCTCTCCACGCCATCTCCTGCTCCTCTCCACAGGTGAGCGAGCGGGTGCCCTTGGCTGCGCTGTGAGACACGATCACCCACCTATACAGACAATGTCCATGAAGCCATACATTCCATAGCAGATCTGGAAGAGCAGGTCCTGGCGCTGCCATTTGGCTGAAGGACTGAAGGTCGACCAGATGAGCCACGAGATACTGGCGATGAGGAAGAGGGAACCCAGGATGGCTGCTGCTATCTGAACCTTCTCAATGACTGTCAGCGAGATGGCCTGCCACTGCAAGGGAGGGCAACAGGGAGAAGGGGCAAGAGGGAGGGAGGAAGGAGAAAAGATAAGAGATTAGTCACTTGGGTCACATCACTGTTTTACATCATTGTGGTGGCTTTGAAGATCTCAAAGAGCGCTTTTGAGAATGGGTGCTTTTACCTGGTCCACATGTGGGATGGAGTGTGGCAGCTGTTCAACAGCACATGGCCCCTTGTTTCCTGATAGCATTGTTGAAGAGGCAACGGAGTGGAGTCTTGCCTCTCACCCGTAATGCAGAGACCTGAGTGAGGCAGGATGGACGAGGGCAAGACACCAGAAACAACATCCCCATGACAGTAGATCTGCAATGGCCATCACAAACCAGGAAGTTGAGTTGCTCTCTCAAATAGAGGCCAGACAGTATTCTCAGCCATGGCATCCTAGTACATAAGAGTAAGCATCTCAGAAAGCCAAGTTTTCTTTCAGAGGCCTCAAATGAGCTGGCTCTGTGCCACTTTGTGAGATTTGACAGGATCACAGTCCAAGGTAGGATCTTGCAGCAGCAGTGCACATCCCACAGAACTTGCTCCAAGCAACACAAGTTGCTGTGGTCAGGACACCCAGCCTTTAGGTGATGACAAATTCAGGATGTGTTCCAAGGTAAACGTCATTGCTTCTTCCCCAGAAGAAGAAAAAAATAGAAACAGCTCCCCCAAATCCATTCACTATGTCAAATAGCTTTGTATAAGCTACATTATAAATATCCTAAGCCTGGACTCCTCTCTGTCATCCAACATAAATCCTTCCCACTCAGATTTACACTGCTGAGAAAACTTCCCTATAAAACTAAGAGCAGAAATTGGTGTCTTTAACAAGACTTGGGGATGTGGTCCATAGCCTCTCCTGCAAATCAAAAATCTAGAGTGTAAACAAGCTGGGGAGAGACAGTCTCTCCTGGCATCAAAATATATAGGCCACCTCTAGCTGTGAGATACATGCCCTTGAAATCACAGTGGGACTGGCAGAAGGATAAACAAAGACGGACTTCAACCTCCTGCAGGTACATGAGATTCAGAGGAATTGAAAATATTTAGCCTAGATTCATCCCAAATTCAGTGTCCCTGTGAAGCATCATCTCTTCTGAGACCTCAGCACACTGCATGATTGTCAAACATATCCTAGGACAGCAGGATCACCTGTCAAGCCTTGTCCCATCCTTCTGCAGGATAAAAAGGGAGTTCAGTTGTCGAGTTCCTCCTTAATGCCCAGGACAGCCAGGAATTAGCCATGTTTTTTGCAAGGTAGGGAGGACTTTGAACCCTGATTGAAGTGCAAGAGTTGACTTGGGCTGGTACAGGCATGCATGGCATTATTACCAGTCCAGAGACCAAACTGCTGAACTGAATGCACTCCTCTGAAAAGGGCTACATTTGGAGAGGAACAGACAAGAGCTTCAGCCTGTGGCTGAAGTCTGTGGGCTGCAGCTGGAAGGAAATTGCTCTGCCTCTGCCAGCCTTGCTCCTTGGCTTACATCCTGCAAGGGCACAGAGCCCTCAAATCATCTATCATGGATGTGCAGCATCAGTGAGGTGGGTGGTACCAGCCATTTCATAGTTGGCCACAGTGTAGACGGCCATAGAGCTGCTGAGCAGAGAGAAAGCTTGTTCCCTGGGGAAGCAGAACTGGGTTCAGCTAAACCAAATCCCCTCCCTGGGCTCAACTAGCCTCAGTCTTCTTCCTACCATCTGCCCCAGCAGCTGGCCCTGCCAAAGGCAAACACCAAGCACTGGGGACACTTGGTAATCCCCTCAACAGCCCATTTTCACTCTGCCACAGCCCGAACTGCTCCATGACTCCACCAAATCTAACCACACAAGTGGCCCCTTTGTGCCACTAAGACACTGATGTAGTGAACACCCTCCTCTTAGGGCTGGGAGCTTGGTGGTGCCAGTCCCAATGGGTCAAGCCAAGGTGCAAGGGTGCTGGAGTCCACAGGAGAGTCACAGCTGTGCAACTTCTCTCCTGACATAAAACAGAGCAAAGGCCATCCAGCACCCATCGCCCCCAAAATTGGCTTCTGAGGGTGGAATCAGCAACTATGCCTTCCTCCTTTCAGCTCTTTGGCTTTGTTCTCAACAGCACCATAAGCCAATGCAGCACAAATCTGCAAGCAGTACTGTCAGCTCAGAGCTCCACGACTAAATGCGTATGTCAGGAAGGGAGCTTGGATATGTGTGTGGGGTTGGACTTTCACCACTGCAGCTTTCCCCAGACCTCTTCCATTAACTGGCTCACGCCGAGGGGATGGGAGCACAGGGAGCCTGGGCACAGCCTGCTGCTGCAGGAAAAGGCTCTCCTGCAGGTCCCACACACTGACCCGCATGCGCCTGTGCCAGCCAAATCATTCTGCATCATTTCTCTCTCTCAAGGAGGTAATGGACTGGCTCCTCACCATCTGTCTGGCACATCAAGGCCTGTGGTGGCAACAGGTCCTTCCAAGGTAGCAATTAAAGACAGAAAAACAAGAAGGAACTGCTAGAACAACTAGCAGCCATGTACAACCAATACCAATGCTTTGCAGAGAAAGGGACGCTCAGGTGCGTACTAAATACACTGTCAAAGGGGATGGGGCTCAGAGCACCGAGAAGTCACACCTGAATGCAAACTTCAAACCCTGCTCCCCTTGGCTGCAAAGAGAGAGGCTGGTTCAGCAGCAAGGACATTGCCTGACGCTGCTCAGCTGGCAGTGGCTGCTAGGAAGTTTGCTATGGTGATAACGAAGAGGCTGGAGTCTGTCAGCCGTGCTGGGGGTAGGAGGCTCTCTCCCTGCATCTGGCACTAAGTGACAGTGATACACACAGCAGCAGTCCTTACTCTGTTCAGGAGGTGGCACTGCGGTGTGATTACCCTCTGGCAAAGAGGTAAATGGGTCAGAGCTGAACACTGGGGAAAATAACCAGCTTGCAGAAGAATTTCATATTTTCCAGGGGGAAAAAAAAAGTAAGTAATAAATACTGTATTTCTTCTCTGGAAACCCTGAGAACTGCAATTTAGCGTCCCACATCCAGCTTGAGCCACCAATAACCAGAGTCATTATTTTTCATCTTTTAATTCCATTTTGACACACAACATAGGCTATGAGATTTGCACAGAGAGAAGAAAAGAGGTGAGACAGGAGATGAAGCCTGTTATCCAGTCAGTGCACAGACAGAAGGGTCCAAGAGGTGGAACGTGCTGATGAATTTCAGCTGCAGGACCTGGGCTTGATGTGTCCCTGCATTTCTAGTCTTGGGAGCCCACCTCAATCACAGCACTGTGCCTTTCAGATTCCATAACAACACTTAGAAAATCATCTCTTTTCTTAACCTCTCTCAATCATCATTATGGCCAGCAGACCATGGAACTGGCGTGTGACCCTATCATCTTTGTGTCACCACTAGACCTGCAAAGAAAGGTCTTAGCAACACTGCAGAATCCCTTCACCGGCATATCTGAAACCCCCAAAGCCCTTTGTCTGGATGCCTGGCTGTAGTCCCCTCCCTCCAAATCTCCAGCTCATATGTTCAAGCTCTAGCAAGATCATAGCGTCAAGCAATCCCACCTTGTGGGGAGAGACCTAAAGCTGAGCCCCTCTTCCCTCAGCTGATAATGACTGTTGAGTTCTGGGCAGCGGCTGGGCTGAACTGAAGTGCACCTTTAACAATAGGTTGTCAGTCAGGGATGTGACCTTTAGGCAGGTAGAAAGCTCCACAGATGCTCTGCCAGTGCTGAACAGGGCAGAACTAAGGACTTTGTAGTACCAGAAAGCTTTAAAGGCCCCTGCGGGATAACAGGAGCAGCTTTGTGAGCTCCAGGCTCAAAATGGCTTCAGAGCATGCCCAGGCAGCTCTCTGTGATGGTTTGCCACCCATGCTGGAAAAAGGGCTCCAACCCTCTGAACCATTCTGAAGAGCTGTCTGGAGCTGTCGGTCTGTCCTCTGCTACCACCCTCCTTGGCCAAGTGCTTTGGCACACTGCGCAAATCTGCATGTGCAATACACCACTTTCTCAGACCAATTTCCCCAAGTTTCCCCCTTTTGCCCAAATGGCAAAGCTCTGCAACCCAGCTGCCTTAGAAAGGGTTTCTTAGGAGCCCAGGTCTGACATCTGTAATGACCTTAGTCACAGTTCAAGCTGGGATCAATGCCTGCCACTCATTCTCTTGCACTGTTTCATAACCTATGTGTTGTACTTGGGACAAATGTGTTTCCCTGTTTGCTTCAGTGCTTCTGCTTGGAGGCTTGTGAGTGAAAATCTTCAACTGCTAATGTAACACAGATGAATAATGTCATTACTGTAGTATTTAAGGCCTGATCTGTGTTTCTCTTTCCTTGCCATCAGCAGTCTCCAAAGGTTCCCAAGCACCAGCACTGGCAGATCCAAGGCAGCTATTGCCTGCAGAAGATGTCTGTTTTACTGCAGCAGCTTGCAAAAAGTCTTGTTTGCTGGAAAAGCCTTCCTACACTCCCCTGAGAGCTCCCTCATTCCTGCCTGAGGCAACTCAGTTTATTTTTATTGCTGTATCTGACACGTCCCCTTAATACGTATCATTAACATCCTGAGCTAGGCTAGTCAGCAATTTAATTCTCAGACCCAGGGTCACAAGCAAGAAGAGGTTTTTCCTAGAAGGCTGGAGAGGATCATTTCCAGCACTACTTAGGTCTGGCTCTCCCCTCACTGCTGTCCCAAGGCCCTGGCCATTCTCCTCAGTTATCTTTTGGATAATGGGTTTTCTTTTTATAAATTCACCAAGCAAAGTTATGCCACCACTGTGGCATAGCTTCCCTGCTGTACACTTATAGATGCTATGGCTTATTCAGCAGTTACTAGAAAGGCAACAGAGAGGAAAGAGGGTCCAGTAGAGCTATGCCATGAAAATATGCAGTAATGAAACCCCCTCTCCTCCATGTGCCAGAACATCTGGCAAGACTCAGGCTACAACACTGGTATGCTAGAAAGTTCCTGTTATAACATAGAGGCCAGGAAGTCTCTCTTGGAGTGATTGCATCCATTGCTTGCAGGCTGCAGCTGACACTCAGCAGGGACCAGGCAAAGTTCACTCTCAGCACAACTGATTCAGAAGGCCAGAACAGCCAGGGGATATCAGTAAACTTGCCTCAAGCTTCTTAGCTCAGGATCTCAGGCTGAAGTTCAAACACCCTGTGACCTCAGCCACTTTTCTGACAGATGTGAATGTCCTGATGAAGAGGCAATATAAGAGCACTCATCAGCTCTTAACAGAGCATCGCCATGAGTCAGAGAAGAATCGGAACTAGATCCCAACCCCAGCACTGGATAACTAAGGACAGTTGGAGCTGAAACAGACACAGCACAGGAAGAGTCAGGGAGAAAAACTGTAAATCAGAGCTGAACTCCCCGAGACTGCAGACAGTTGTAGGTCTGGGAAGGTTGGTTCAAACAGATCTTCTGTTTGCTAAAATCAGAGCATCTGAGTGGATGTGGCTCAGGGGCAACTACAAAGTATCTGTATAGATTAAATACACTGCAGAGCCGCAACACATCAGATACTCCACTATATATCAGCGCCACGGTGCAGGCAGTACTGTCACATCCTTCTAAAAACCCTTGTTTTCATGTTCTTTTTAGAATCATGGGCTTTGCACAAATATTGCAATGGAGAAGAGCATTTAAAGCCTCTGTGCCCATTGCTCCTGTCTCGGCAAATAGCAGACTGGAGAGCAGGAGGATGGATGGATGGATGGATGGATGGATGGATGGATGGATGGATGGATGGATGGACGGATGGATGGACGGACGGACAAAAGCTCTGAATTTTCGGGTTGCTCACATCTTGTGGGATACTTTTTCTCATTCACTGCCTGACTGCTGCTTGGCAGGACACCTGCCATGTTGTCTAACAACTTTAATCCCCCAGTCTCAGCAGGTTAGCAGTGTTGCTGCTTTAAGACCTTTGCTCTTAAATGTCTGCAATCCAGGGAGAAGGGGCTGAGGTGGGTTAATTTATAGAGATTAATTCTGCCAAAATACCAGACTAAAGGTCTCTCTGTGGTATGAAACATCATAATAGCTTAGAGGCTGGAAGGAGTCTGTGTTAATTATGCATGAACTGGGCTGTAACTTCTTTGCCCACACCACGCATCTCCACACACATCTGGCCCATGCTGTGCTTTTAAGCACTCCAAAAAATGTGCAATGCCAAAATGGGCAGAGAAACATGCGAGTCCCAGGGAATATGTAGGTGTTGGATATGCTGCTCTACTCAGACCAACTGAACGTGCTTCAGGGAGCCCTGGACCTGCCAGCTGGCTTTCCAGCAGTCTATCAGATGAAAGGACACAGGGGATAGGTAGGCCATGTTGCTGGTTATAATCTAGCCAGGCTCAGAGCATCACCCAAACAGGTTTCATTTGGCAAGGAGGTGAGGTTTGTGGGTCCTTGCCTATATTACGTTGGTCTGGAATAAACAGATGACTGTGGGTTCCAGCAGCATTTGCCCTCCAAGAACTGTGCTTAAGAAATTCAGAGATTTCTAATAAGAATAAAGCTGGGCAGAAGTTCTAGCAGACACTGAGAAGAAAGGTCAGGGACTTTGAGACTTTACTTAGAAATATGCTTGTATGTCCAGCTGGCCCATGTTACGCACATGTGGGGTGAAGACTGAGCAGAAAGGATATTCTTCCCGCCCGCACATGCTGTAATGTTACAGGACATAATGTAAGGACACTGTAGCTCGTGTCCTCTCTGCCTCCCTTTCCCAGCATCTCACGAGACGGTGAGAGCCACTGAGGAATGAGGCATGCGCAGTGATGAGTTACGGGGGGGCCAAGCCCTTAGTCCTTGTGGGAAGTCCAGGCCTGGTGTATCAGCCACTTCTCACAGGATTTTGGAAACTAGTGTTAGTGTAGCATCTGCTTCCCAGCAGTGCCTTTGTGCTGGCACTAGAAAGGCACCCGAGCACACAGCTGTAACTCTACACATGCTGCATTTATTCCGGACCAAGTGACTTTTCACTCCAGTTGCTTCTTCCCACCCTTCAAATATCCCTGTGCTTCTGTGAGAGAGGCTGTGAAGTCTAAGCCAGCAATGTGAAGGCTCCAAGCTGGGATCTGCTCAGTCCTCTAGAATCCTCGCTCCCAGAACTGAGCTCTCTAACTCAGTTGCTCCTATCACTCAGTTTTTGTGTTCATGCAAAGGCCAGCAGATCAGACTCCTTTCTGACAGGGGAGCCCAGAAAGAGTGATGCTTTGCACAGGCTCTGAAACACATGTGTGGGATGGGAGCTTGTCCATGAACAGCTCCAACAAATTTTAGCTGAGTGAGGAACAGGAAGAAAGTCATTGACCCATTGCCCTGAGCCACCTGAGAGTGCAGAGCATTTGGAGGTCATTCATTAAAGGTAGTGCTGGCAACACATACACTCCCAAATCTGCACGCACAAACCTTCAGTGCTGCTCAGGATCACGTTCCTGATTTGAGGCATAGGAAGCATTAGGGCAGTCATGGAGCAGCTTCTCAGAAATAAACAAATGCTGCTTTGTCCACATCTCCCCTCCTGTGTTTCAATCTGCTCTGAGTTACCAGAGCCAAAAAATTAAAACACTCTGGGTTTGAGGCTTAGGATGAAACTACTGATTTCTCCAGCCCATGGAAAATTGAATCAGAAGCTGTAGGGACTCTCAGAGATCAGGGAGGCATTTTCCTTCCCAACAAAAAAGTTTCTCCATGATGCCTCCCTAATTTCACTACTTCATTTAAGTAGAGAGTCCGAAAGGATTGCCTCTGTTTCCTTACTGTGGCTAGTGACCTCAGGCCTGTGAAATGACCCACAGGGACTCCATACTGAAGGAGAGAATGGGACTTTTCATTCCCCCTCTACCCCTGTATATGTGGGCACCATCACCAGCAGAGTCCTTGCCTCCTGGTAGAAAATAACCTGCAGAGAGCCAGGCACTGGACAGACTGACATCCCTACAGACATCACTCTGGTTGTGAAACCACCATAATGACTCTCCAGTCCAGAAGATACTGATGAAGCAGCAGTTCCTGGATGTGATGTGCTTCCTTACATCCAAGGCATTAATGGTGCTCAGCAAAGGCATGCAGCAGTTAATCCATCTTCAGGTGTTGCCTCCACAATAAATCAATAGCTAAGGATAATTTATCCCATTTTTAATAGTCAAACAGTTTTCTCCCTTCTGAATCTTGCTTTTAAATTATCAGTCTGCAGTGGGGTTTATTAAGCCAAAATGCTTTTGAACTCAGAGGAGAAAGAAGGCGGGTCCTCAGATGACTTTCACAGCCGATTACATCAAGATGTGCCTTACCTCTTGCGCGCACATCTGCAAAAGTCCACCAAGAATCAGGCTTGGAGAGACCAGAGTATCAGAGTCAAACACCCCTTGTGCCATGCCATGATCATGGCAGTAAAGTGAAAAAGGTGGCAAGAGGAGAATTCTAAGAACCCTCCATCTGCCTCCTCCATCCCTCATGCCAGCACAGAGGATTCTCAGCAGGAGGAGATCAAGGTTAATCACACAACTATAGACACGTGGAGTCTCAACATATTCCTCTGTCATTGTCACAGACTGTGTGCTCTGTTGCAGCAAATCCCACAATGGCTCTGCCCCTGGAGACAGTGGCATACCTGTGGTCTCTAGTGGATGAACACATTTGAACAGCTGTGAGGGGTTACAGAACTATCGTGGTCACACTGGAATTTTCAAAAAAGGCGAGTGAATATAGGAATTGCCAAGGACAGAAAGGGCAGACTCCTGAGGGATGCCCCTGGAACCACTGAACAGAACATGGGGCCTCTTTGGATGAGCCCCTAACAACTCTTTCTAAGTTTCTCAGACATATGGATCCCTGTGCATAGGGAAGGAAAATTCACACAGGTAAAATTCACTTGCTCCCAGAAACAGAAACAAGAATAAATAGACTTTGAAATGTCTCTAGTACCTTTACCTGCAGAGGGTTCTTTGTGCTTATGGCAATGACGTGATACTTGTAGTAACACAGCTCACAGCTCCAGCAGCCTCTCTCACTTATCCATTTGATCAGACATGGCTGGTGCGTGCACTTCACCGATCCATCGCATCGACACGGGCTCAGCAACTCCCCCTGAAAAAGAGAGACAGCATCAGCGAGGCTCCCCTTCTCCCCTCCTCTCACAGGTGTGGCATGGCACAGCATGGCATGACACGGCACAGCATGGCATGACATGGCACAGCACGACATGGCAGAAGCTCTTTCGGCAACCCTTTTGATCTCTGTTCCTTTTCACTTGGTTTGGCTTAGGCAATAGTGCTGCCTTCATCCATTTTCCCTCTAATAATGTTTGGCTGACGTGAACAGAGACTGATGGATGTAATGGTCTCAAATACTCAGATCTTACTTTTTTTTTCTTTGAAGAGACAGCTGGGTATATAATCAGTGCCTAATTCCCACTGAGGGAAAAACTAGATGAGCACAACTCTTACCAGACGCCAGAGGACCCACGCTAGCCCACAACCAGTGGACACAGCTCTTCTGGCAACCAGGTATCACTAGGTCACTGCTCAGGTTTCTGTTTCTTTGTTAACTGTTTTAGAAAGTGAGGTTGGTGGTGGGCATAGCTGTGACACAGCCCTCTGCTGCAAACTGGTGTCCTGGGCAGGCTTCCTCAAGCCCAGGCAGCAGGAGAGCACAGACGTGGCTGCCCTTGGGCTTTCTGTGCAGGCTGGCTTGTGCCAGCTGTGGAGGTGCTGCTTCTCTCTGGGAGCTGGCCTGAGCCCAGTATCATGCGGTAATTCCCAGGACTTGGCAGGCAGTGGGCATTTGCAGTGTTAGACACAAGATTCTCCTTCCCAGTGCTCCCAGACCTGGAGGGACAAACCTGACCGTGGGTGGCAGGTGTGTGCATTGGGTCCAGGTTTTCGTGTACTCATAGTCCAACAAGGAGAAGTCCTCAAATTTCACTCTCCCATTGTCCATTTCCCCCAGGGCACTCATACTGATGCATAGCCTACAGGGCTAGTTATTTGCACCTTAGAAACAAGCAAGATGGACAACAAATTGTGTCCTGGATTGTGACAGAGACATTTATGAGTGGTGGCCAAGACACTGAACCTCCCGGCTTGCTCCCTTGTTTCTGGTGTAACTTTAGAAAGGGTATCCAGGAAAACCCAATAGTATTCTGATCCATCTGCTATCTTCCTGTTCACCATAGGACTAAATTCCTCTCTGCACACAAGCTCACTTTACAGTTGTTTGCCATCACTTGTTTAAGGAAAAACAGAGCCATTACTTATTAATTCTCACCTCTTAGGGTTTAAAAGCCACAGTATAGACCCCCAATAGCATATTAGGTGTGCTCCAGGATTTAAAAGCCTTCAAAGGCAGAATACTATGTATGGGACAGGGAAGTCTAGCATCATACTTTCAGTGTTGGGGAGAGGATATTTGCTCTTAGACCCACAGATCATCCCCATTACTACCACTGATGGAGAACCAGGATAACAGACCCTAGATTTGGACACTGTTGGATATGGTAAAAGACATCCAATTCCACTGCCTCAGGTTAGGAACCATATCCTGCTCCTGCTAACCCTGGTGGGAAACCACCTCAGCTTCCAGGTCACTACATCAGGTCTCAGGACCTGAGAAACTGAGCACCAGACGGGGCAAAAGTGATACTTCTTTTTATGAAACTTAATGCAAACATGTTAATGGTTTCATCTGTTTCAGCTAGGTGACCTAAAAATGTCATCTTCCACGAAATTTTAGCAAAACTGTAAATAACTGTTTATGTTACAAAACCAGCCTCAACTCTTCTTGGTACTTGTTTTGATTACACCCTGAAAAGGGAAGCAAAGGGTGAAGGGGAGCAAGGAGGGTTGTAGGGTCCAAGAACCTTTTTCACCTAGAAAGGGGCAACAGGACAAGCTGCAAGAAGGAAACAGTGGGATGAGAGAAAGGTGTGTGTGGGAAGGAGCACTGACATTTGGCATTCATATTCCCCATGTGAGGTCCAGTTCGAGGGGCTTACGTTCAGCTGTGCATGTCTGTGACCTCTGCTGAGACCAGGATCTTTCTGTGACAGCGCAAGGGTGGTAATGAGCCAGCACTGCCACGTCCTGCCAGACAGGATGCAAAAGGGGAGGGATCAGAGCTTAGCACAGCTTCTCTGCTTCCCAGCTTGCCAAGCTTTTCCACACCAAGAGCTAGCCTGGTACAAGGACCACTGACCTGTGCCTCTGGTCTACCCTTCTCATCTCAGTCCCCAGTGCCTTGTTTTCTCAACAGCTTCCTTCCTCAGCATACAAGTGTGCCCCCAGCAACAAGGAGGTAATGCAGAAACCTTCCAGCTCTGCAGCATCCCTGCCTTTCCACCTCACTGCACACTGGGGTCTCCTGCAGGGATCGTAATGGTGAGTGCAGGACCTGGGTTTTGTCTAATGAGCAGCTGGAGGCACTGGTGATGAAGGAGCAGGAATGGAGCAGGACAGAGCAACTAAGAGCAACAACCCCCAGGCGAAGGCAGAGGAGAAAAACTGTAGCTGCGGCCTGGGCTCACATTGACTTCCTGGGCTCTGTAATAATTGACTGTATGAAATCTGAACTTGTCTCTTCAGAGCCAAGAGATGTTCACAGACATTCTACACTGCCGTGGGGACCCAGTCCCCCTTCCCTAACTGGGATGGTCCAACCTAGACAGTCCTGCCAGATCCTGTAACCTCAGGACTCAACTGTGGAGATGAATCCCCCAGTTACTTCGTTTTTGCAAATCCAGCAAAAACTCTATTTATCACATTTTCTCCAGCCGTGTGAAATATTATATCCTTGCATGTGGTGCACAGCTATTTTTACACACTGTGAAGCCCAATTCTGTCCACAGCAGGCATTTGTAAAACACTGCCACATGCACACACACACACGCACTCCGGTACCAGCAGAAAAACAAACACCAGGGGCATATTAAAGGAATAAATCCTTTGTACAGCAAAGGAGAAGGAGTCTCATTGCTGGCTGTATAGAGAGCTCAGGAAGGGACCATCAGCTGTGATACACAGGAAGGATTTGTTGCACAGAGACTTCTGCTGCTAAAAGCTACATGAACACAAAAGCAATCCCAAAGTGAGATGCAGATCACAGCAATTAAAGATGGAAATTAAATCCCCATGCCTGTTTTTGTAGGTTTGTAGAAGATGGCTCTGCATAACATACTCTCCAGTGCTCAAATAACAGCATTCCTACCAATTCCCTTTGGGGACTGCTCTCCAAAGACACTTTGAAGGGTCTATTTCCTATTTCACAACACTTATTTTTGCAATTTTTCTTTGTAGAGTTACATCCCATCACTGGGATGAACCTAAGCATAATTTCTTCTTTGTCAGCAATGAGTGGAGAAATGTTCCCCAGCTGCAGGCTTCCTCCTCAGCTTGCTCAGTACCATCTTGTTCTTCTGAAACAACCAAGTGTGCTTCAGATTTAGGGCACCTGCCTTTTTTTTTTTTCCTGTCATCCAAGTCTAATTAGAAAAAAACCAAGAGTCAAGGAAAAGGGGAGGGTGATGTGACTTCAGCCACAATCATCTCTAAATATGCATGAAATACTCTTCCCTATGTATTACTCTTCCCTACCTCTGGGGAGAGTAATACATTAAGCAATTATATAGAATATTCTTTCCTATTTCTGGCTGTGGTGGGAGCTTGTCTCTAGGAGCAGTAAGGGCAAGGCCATGCTGAACTGGCCCTTACCCCTTTACTCTGAGGAGGACAATCCTGCTGGAGACAAACCAGGAGAGCAGGTCTGTTCTAGCTCTGTCCTCTCCTGAATTCCCAATCTGTATCCATTGCAGTACATCAAAGTGGTTAATGATTATCTGCCCACTGCTATTTTAAGCCTACTGGGAGGAGTGCTGAGAAAGGATGGAAAAAAAATTATTGCCAGTGCGTGCTTCTGGTGCACAGCGTATCAAGGGAGGAAATAACCACGTCAGGAGCAGCGTCACCCCCGTGGAGTGCTGGTGGCAGTGTTTCTCCTGGTCATTTTATTTGTCATTTATCAGTGCTGGGAGCCCATCCACACATTGCTACCACAGCTGCAGCTGCTCACCCACCAGCAGGCAGACATGGGATGTGTTTCCCAGGCCTGTTCTTTTAGCTGCAAATTACATATATCAAATTTGCCCACCCAGTCTCGTTCAAACACAGTAGGGCTGGGACAATGGTGTCATTGGGCCAGGATAGGGTCTCCTGGGCTGGCCCAGCTCCAACTGTGCTGATCTGTGTCTGCTGCCTGGGCTACTCCTGAGCACCAGCTCAGCTGGAAATAACGCAGTTACCAACATTCTGCTACCACAACCATTAAAGCAAACATTCTGAATGCCAGTTCAAGCTGTACAGAAAACCAAGATAGCTGATGGTGATCTTAAGACATGCAGTTTTTATTCATCGGGTGTGTGTGCTCAGGTTTGCAAAGTAGCATGAGCATCACCCACAGGACCAGTGCCCTGGACCAGAACACGTCAATGAGAAGATGCTGAAGGAGTTGTCCGCATTACAAGGGGTACCATCTCTCTCTGGGTGTGCACATGTAGCTTCCACTGCTCACGGATCTTCACACATGCATCTGACTGCTAGCATTTATTTGAGTTTGTCTTGTTTGGAAAAGGAAACCAGGAATATTTAATTTCAGGTCTTCAACTGCGCCTCCTAAATATACTTAAATCTTCACATTAAATTTAAATGCAATGGGAAGTTTTATTATGGCAAATAAATGCCAAATGATTTCTATATTAGGAACATAATTACTGACAAATTAAGTCCAATGGCAAAGAGAAACCCACTGTTACAGAGCTGTTAAACTTCAATAAACATATACTAATGATCACTCTGTCTTCACACACTTAAAAGAGCTGTCCTTCCATCCTTTTAAACTAAACACACGTTACTACCAGCAGCTCAAATCCTTCCTGTGAGTACCCTAATGTGTGCAAGCATTGTGCCAGCCAGCAACAGACAAGGGACTTGAAATAGGTTATCTATGTGCATGTGTGTTTGTGTGTGTGTATATATATATATACATATATATGTGCATACTACATAAAATTCTGCAGCATTGGGTGCAACTGATGCAGAGTGTGGACCCTAACGCTTAGGTCTCCTGTGATGTCCGGACAGCACAGGACATGGTTATGTATGGGGCTCTGTGGCAGGGTGGCATCTCCCCCAGGCACCTTAGTCGACCTGGGTGCTGATCCCAATCTCCATTTTGGCAGCAATTTGCTGACAGACTTTTCCTGACTCAGCTAGGGAGATCCCCTGACTGGGCAGCTCCCTAAAACCTGGAGAACCTATATGAAAATCTATGTGAGTGATTCTGTAACAAAGTCATCCAGCCTCTGCCACCTCTGTGACCAGGGCTGCCTCATCCCACAGCTTCCCTGCAAGACTGATCATCCTGGTGACATGCAGAGGCAGCACTGCCCCATGGCCGGAGAGATCTGTGTGCCCTGGGGTGCAGTGAGTACTCCCACTCCAGCAGCAAGAGAAAATGCAGCCTCATAGAGGACTGAAGAAGAATCCAGCTCTGGAGAATTGTCTGTGCTGCTCAGCTGTGACTTTAAGCCTGTGGCTGTCTGGTTGCAGTCTCTGGTGTGGGCTTTTAGCCTGGCGACTCCCTGGGGCAGGGCCACATCTCTGCAGGGCTCGGGTTGGTAGAGGTGCAGGTTGCTCCCTTGGGCTCCTCATCCCCACGGCAGTAGGAGTGAGCAGCCACAGCTGGGCACACTGGGCTGGGGGCTCTGAGATGGATGTAGGGGGGCACAGCTCTGCTTTTTCAAGGTTTTCTGAAATTTTTAATGGATATTAGCTGTTCTGGCAGCCCTGTGAATGGGGCACTTATCTTTGAGAGGGTGATGAGAAATCTAGCAACAAGACACGGACATCTCTCTGCCTACAGGCTGGGTGTGAGCAGACAGGCATCTCAGCTTTAATGCACCAAGCAAAACAATATCACACCCTTTTGGGACCATCAGGAGTATTTTGGTGATGTCTGGAAATGTGGGCACTGGTCAAGAGCGGGGTATGTCTCACACAGTCCTGAGCTAAAACACAGTATTTGTTCCAGAGCAAGTCTTGTCTGAAAAGCCATCACGTCTGCAGAGCTCCCAATCCTCCAAAAACAGCACAAATTGCCTTTCCACCCACGGAGGCTGCTGCTGCGGCACCTGTGAGGAGTGCCAAAGCTGCCACCCTGCTCAGGCTTCTTCTGCACCTCTCTGATGACAACATGAAAGGTTGCAGCCAGACCTGCGAGGAGGGCAGGGTGGGACCTGCTTCACAGCCTCCTGATGGAGCTGGAAAACTCATCCCAGTACTATCACAACAGACGTGACTTCCCTCCCAGCTGAGCAGCTGAGCCCACTGCCCTTGGCTTTACCGTGGACAAAAGGAAATTTTAATTTATCTCTGTTCCTTCTCATCTGCAGTGTTTTGTGCCTGTCACCACGGCTGAGACAGCCAATGACAGAGGTGGCAGCTCAGAATATGGGAGTGGGATGGAGAAGTGGGAAGAAAGAAGACTTTCCTTTTTCTGAGCATTATTGTTCCCCTTGGGGACTCTCTGTCGCTGCAAAGCTGAGGGACCATCACCTCATCTGGCTGCTCATCAGAGCAGCAACGAAGCTTGCCCATGTTTTAAGTCAAAAGATATTTTTTTATTTAAAGTGGATGACTCAAGAGTCAGCTGAGTTGGAGGCAGACATCAGGTGAAACCCCTGTGCCCTCATGCTCAGCAACAGTGCAGGGATTTGGGGGAGAGGCAGAGCACAGCAAAGTCCCAAGAGGGCCCTGAGCTGCACCACGGCATTGGCTGCCCTCTTTACCAAATTGCCCTGCTTCTACTCTGCCACCTCTCTGCAGGATGTACAAAAGCAAGATCCCTCACAGCTCTGTCCATGTGTCCCTATGGAATCCCCACTGCTTATTAACAGGGGTGGGTGCCACATCAGAAAAGCCTGAGAGCACCTCCGTACTCCGCCTTTCCCACAGTGCAAGCAATGGGCCAGGTAGGAGCAGGGATGGGTTTCCTCTGCACACAGATCAGCTCTCAGCTCTGCCAGGGAGCAAAAAAGAGAATGGCTTCTTTTCCTCCCTTAATTGCTAAAACCTTAAAGAGTTCTGCAGAGCAGGAGGGTGGCTCAGAGGAATGAAGACAAGGAATAAAAACTCCAGAAGAAAATAAAGAAGTGAGGAAGAGGCTTGAGAAGTCCAGGGTGCAAAAAGCCCAGCGCATTAGAGAGCGGCAGCTCTGGCTCCCTCAGACAGGAGCCTTTGCTGTGGTGACTCATCCTCAGAGCAGTCTGGAGTGGTGGCTGTGCTGCATGGCTCTGCCCTCAGTCCTTCACTGATTTCCAGGAGAAGGTGCTTGAACGCAGCTCCCCTGAGCTTAATGTGAATTGTCAGGGAGCTGGGGTGCATTTACGCAATGCCTTGGTAACAGAAGAGAAAACAGGAAAGTTGCAGAGTTTAAGGTAAAATATTTGGACATGACTCTATCCCTTCCCATTATAAAAAGGAAAAAAAGGACTTAATCTAGGCTAGGGCTGTTTCACTATTTATCTGACAGGAACTCGCCCATGTGTTTGCCCACAGGCTGGCACTAGCACTATCCAACAGCTCTGAGCGCTTTCCTGCCACCACTGGTGGCAAAAGGAGTTGGTTCAGGAAGGACCAGGTGTCTCATGGCCTAACACCAATTCCTTTAAAGGAAAGCATTTCCAAGGAGCAGAAAGCATGTATTTTTGTGAGAAACAGAATCACAGAGTATTTTTTGTGCAATGAGCTATGGAGTATTTTAACACTTGGTTTCAGGCCACTGAAAGGTGAAGTCCCTAAGGGTCCCTTTAACTGAGAGTGAGGATGCTGAGCTCCATCTCTGTGTGTGAGTCTTGACAACAGATGGGCCCTTTATGGACAAGATTCCTCTGAATAGGAATCCCGATCTATCAGTTTTCCTCAGAGCAAATGTGCAAATCAGAGCAAATCACAACAAATCAGTCCTCAGGGCAGATCAGTTTTCCTCAGCAAACTCAGGGACCTGAAAGCACTCCTGCCACGCTGTTGCTGCCACCAGTAAATCTATGATGAAGAAGCTGCGACTTCTCCTGTCCTGTGCCTGTCAGACTGGGCCATTCTGCATTGTGCAAGGCAACACAAGGACTCTGTAACTTCAGAGAGGAGGAAGCACAGGCCCTGGCTTTTCACAGGTGTTTTTCTATAGCTGTTTGAGTGGTGTCCCTTGCTTTATTTCTCATCAAAATGAAAGCCCTCAATTTGCAGGGTCCAGGCAGCACAGTCGAGTCTCCCTGATATACCCAATCAGTCCCTCAAGCTTCTGCAGCACAAAGTGTCGTGGTCCCCTCTGCACGGATGGGAGCAGCTTGCCTTGCTCCCTAAGATGGAAGTGACATGTGGTTGGAGGTGAACTGTCCCCTGCTCTGTCCACTGAACCAAGCTTCAAACTTTGCACATTTAAAGCTCTGCTATCTTGTCCTTTCAAGATCACTCCTTTTCTGGGTAGCCAAACTCCATACAAATCGATTTCCTAAAGTTGGAGAACACCCTTTCTTATGGGGTTCAGAAGGCTGTTCAATAGAAATGGGAACTGGTGGACCAATGTTGGAAAGGCCCACCACTTTCTGTGTGCAGCACTGTCAAAATCACACCTGCAAATGGCCCCAACATCCCTTTTTCCTGGCATGGAAAGACAGACATCAGGCTGTCCCAGCTGCACACAGAGGCATTTGCAGAGCCCAGCTACAGCCCAGCTATACCTCTGTGTGCCCTTGGTTTGACACTTGTCACACAGACTCTTGTCCAGTCTCAGCTATGCCACCAAACCATGAGGAGGAAAGGTTTGTGAAAACCTGTCCCACTAGAAAAAAGTCAAAACTTACTTGAAATATGGAATAAGAAAGGATTTTCAGGACTTAATTATCAATAACCCAAGGAGAAGAGAGCTTACAATATATAGATCACAGTGGTATTTATCTGCTTTTCTCTCTACAGAAGAATTTCCACAAGAAAAATACTTTTACTTAGGTGTTCTACAGCCCACTTCATCCTAATATCATTGAACATGTTTTTGATTAGCTGATTTAAGTAATTCTTACTAAATGTTGCTCAGTTGCAGGGAATCAAAAGGCAAGCATCTCAGATATCACCTGCTGTGCCTCATCAGGTGTGATAATAGCACCGATTAAGTGAAGAGCCTTCAGTGCATAGAAATCACAGCACTGCGCATGTGAAATCAAGATACCTGAACACCCCTGAGCACTTGGGTGTTGGAGTGAGTTCAGCTCCAGACTTGTCCTGAATACAGAGTGGAGCTGTTTCAGCATCCCAGAGAAGAAATGTCCTCATCTGTAGCTCCTTGGCTTTCACCCAAAGTATCAAGGCTTTAAAAACTTGTAGAAATTTACTGTATACCCCATCCATTTTGTGAGGTAGAACAATCTAGTTACTTCTGAAAGAGAAATCCAGTGTTGTTTCACTCTGGCTTTTCTTAATTAAATTTAAAGAATTTCAGACAATAGTTAGATTTATCCTGTGTGAGATATAAGAGTGAGCTCAATTTTGCTCTCTAGGATGCTGGGATAAATCTGATGTGACACCATGAAGCCAAACAACTCTTCAGCACAAACAACTCTTCAGCACAAATCAAGCACCCTTACGTTATGGCTTGTTGTAATATATTTTCAACCAATTAAAGAGGTTTTCCATTAATTTTTTTTCTTTTTTTTTTTCTACAAATGGCTTGGCTTATTCACTAGAAAAAGCCTCAGCTAAACAAAATTCTTCTAACCATACTTCTTTTTTTTCCATGAAAAAAAGAAGATAGCAATTATTCCTTATTATCTCTAATCCTCGGAGACCTTTACCTTTCTACTTCCTCAGTCCTCATCAGATCCATCAATGTGTATTTTAAAAGTTCAAAGTACAAAGTTAATGCTTTCAGCATACAAGTACCATATAATGCAATTCTTATCCAAGATGTGCTCATAATTCAGCAAATTGAACTTTGCAGCTACTTCCCTTGGAAGCTGTTCATAAAGATACTCAGCTAATGCTGAGCCATTTCAGAAAACATTATGCCATTGGCTGTTGAGGAGCAGCCATGGAAAATCCACAGAAATAGATGCTGGTTTTACTCTCCAGATGATAGATCCCACTTTTAAAGACAGTGAAACAAACAGTGCAAAAGGCACTTTTTTCTTTTTCTTTTTTTCTCTGAGAAAGCTGAAAAACCCTTCAACATTAGAGCTGAGAAAATCTTTACTCTGTAATATTTGCCTCATCTTTCTGCTTTCTTCACAAAAGAGAAAATGGCCAGGTGCTGTTGGCAGCCTTATAGCAGTGAGATGCTCCTTCCAAAAGTGCAGCACCTGCTAAAGAGCTGCTTCATGCCGGTACCATCAGCTCATCCATGGAGGGGAATGGAAAATGATGGTAGCATAGGATTTGAGAGTTCTCATTTGCCATAGTACCCTCAAGTGAGCCTCATTCAGGACTGAAGACAGCAGGGTGGGGCACTGGGGGAGCTGTGAACACACTGAATACATGGAAGCCAATCATACATCTCCAGTACTCAAAGGCAGTGTTTCCCAGCTGGGAGCGGAGATGAGGATGTGACAAAAGGGACTGTCCCAACAGATGTGGATGGGAATGGTTATGCAGGAGTTCTTCCTGGTCCATCTGGGCTGGTCAGGACTGGCAGCTCAGAGGTGGAAACCCTCCAAAGCCATGTGTGTCTCCATAGCTGTTTGTGTCTCCTGTGCCATGAGGCAGTGCTCAAATGGGGGCAGCTGCTGGCCTTGGGTGCACCTGAGTGAAGGCTGCCACAGGGGCTGCGGGCAGCACGGCAGAGTGCTGAAAGCAGAAATAAGGTGGGAGACAGCACAACACACACAGGGCTGCTGCGGGGCCAGGAGCCGTGATATAAAATAATGAGTGTGGTTTGTTTACTTTTAGCTTCGCTAGCACTGCGGGACTGAGCTGTTTCATTAAGACATGGCCTGATCCGCTTTTCCTTTCTGCCTCCCAGACTTAGGGAGAAGAATATGCAATTACAAAGTTCACTCATGTAGAGCCCTTCAATTACTGGGTAACTCTGTTATGGCTTTTCCAAACATTACAAGACTCGTGCAATAGGACATGACATCTGAAGTAATTCATTTTTCATCTACTGATTAGCAGAAATTAAAATGGTTCTCAGAACATCCCAATTTATGTGAGATCAAGTTCCTTATTACTACACATTGTCTTAGTGGGGAAGGCATTTTTTTTAAGGTCTCAGACAATCCTGCAAGTAGAGATGCTGAATAAAAATATATGAAGGAGGCAGTAGAGGGGAGAACAGAGGCCCACAGAGATCACAGGGTGGTGGAGCTCCAGAGCCTTGCCTTCCAATCCTGCCATAAGGTCACTTAAATGTTTGGCAGAAAGTCAAAATGCTTGCTGGCACAAACGTGGATTGGAGGCAGAGGCACATCCTTTGGAAACGATGCAGCTACAGAGTAAGGCTGAACTGCCTTTACTGGCAGTGAGCTAGAAACCAGTCATAAATATAAAGTGGTTCTTCAGGAGGTGCCTGCCAGTGGCAGCAGAGCAGCTGCCTGCAGGATTCACTCATGCAGTGATGACGAATGCTGCTCCAGACCCCAGTGTGCCAAACTGCTGGTAATACCTCTCCAATGGGATCTAGGGAAGTTCTCATGGGGCTGGAGTGGGTGGTGTCTGCAGGTTGGCAGCTCAAGGTCACCCTGGGGGAGTTAGGGTGCTGTGATTAAATGGAAGACCAAGCGGCAGCATGGAGCAGCCAGAACAAGTGATGGGATCAAGGGAGAGGATAAAAACAGAGGGTCTCGTGCCACTTGGCCATGACAAGAGTGGTCACATTGCCCTTTTGCTTGTTTTCTATTTTCAAGGCATCCTGGGTGCTGGGAAAGTGGGTGAAGTCCCCCGGGGAAAGGCTGGGATTAGGAGGCAGATGAGCACGCTCCTGCTGACTCTCAGCACCATTCTCCCCACCACCGCAGGACTGTGGTCCAGAGCTCATAAACCCATAGGCACACTTAGCTGAAGTACAGCAAAAATAAACCGTGGGAAAAGAGAAAAGGCAGCCTAATCCAAAAAGCCCTTTGCCTCGCGTGACAACTTTCCAGTCAAGAGTAGCTCAATAGGACAGAGCTGAAGATACCAGTGGTGTTGGCTGCACTGTCTGCAGGGGAAGCTGCACAACATCAATTATGTTTTTAAAATGCTGCCCTGGCCAAAGGCCTCCTGTACATGAAGCTGCATGAATCCACGTTTCAGTCTTTGCTCGCATACACCTCCTGGTGAAAAGCCTTGTGTTTTCCCACTCCAGCTGGAGAATCGCACTTCGCCTTTCCCAGGCAGAGTATGAAACAGAGAGAAGAGAATGTAGAAATAAATGTAAGAATAGCCGTAACATCAGTCAAGTGGGCTATAGAGGCCATTTTCTTTTTTTTCCCCAGTCTTCCTTTTGCACAAGGAGAAGATCAGGTTTATTGTGTGCATAAAAGTGAAACACGCACACAAAGATGTGTATATATAAACAGTGCCAGGGCTTTGAGGTTTCAGCACTGTCAGTACAAAGATATTAAGCATTACACAGGGATGATATATTATCTGACTCTACAATAACCTTTTGAAGATTTACTGATTAGCAATTTACATATTAACAAATACATCAACACTGAGGCAATGTCAGATGCTATGCACGGCTGTGTTTCACTCCAGAGGTGGCTGAATTTCAAACAGTGGCCAAATAATTTGTAACCCTCAGCACGAAAGATGCCCTATTGAAATATAAATTATTACCTCTCTGCTGTTGGTCTTTATTGTGCTTTGTCAAATTGGTTCTCCTGCTCCCTCCCTGTGGAATTTGCTGTATAAGATACAGAACCTGTTTCTGCCATGTAAGGTTCCTCCTACTGCACCTGGATTAGTTTGATTCAGTGAACTACGTCCAGTCAGACTGGGCTGTGACAAGTCTTCCAGCATCCTCCTTTAGCTAGAGGGTAGGCTGCCGTTCTCCAACACATCTCCTCTGTAATGGCTCACAGTTCCCTCAGCAAGTTGTGACTCCATACAGGAAGGGTCAAGTACCTATTGCTGAGCCCCAGTGCTGGAGATTTTATTGTCTTTCTAACCTGCACTCAGCTTTTAGGATGGGATTGTCCTTTACATCCACCCAGTTGCTCTATTCCATTTCCCGGTGCACCAAGCTAGGAACAACATGATAGTGCCCAGACTGCTTCCTCGACAGTGACCTGCTGTATGTATTCTGGCAGGATTAGTTACTCCTTCACTGCTATTCATGCTGCAAGCAGCTGGGATGTAAGAGGGTCACTGGAGAGAGAAGGAGGGATGCTGTTCTCATTGCTTTGCCCTGGGTGTCATGGGTAGAAAGGCGACAGGGCTGGAAGTTCCAAGTTCTTTTAGTGTGGCCCTCCTGGGATCTGTTATGCCAGAAAGGCTTTAAGAGGTTTTTGAAAGCTCCTGGGTGTTTATTTTTTGTCCTTGCCTTTGCAGAACTGGGGTTGGTAAAGAGATGAGCACAGAAATTATCACTATCCACACATTTGTATCATCTGGAAGAAGTCCCACTAACTGCTGAGATTTGTGTTCAGGGCAGGGTAGTGTATAATCAGCTACTCATCTGCTCTTTGGTGTCAAATGCTGAGAAGTTGTGTCTGTGGAGCTGAAAGCATTCAAGCAAGACTAAAGAAACTCATTACCCAGCTATCACCCTTCACAGCGATGCTCTAGGAATGGGAAATACCTGTGGCAGCCAGAGACACTCCTCATGGGCTGCAGTGTGATGGGAAGCACAGCCGTCTGGGGCTGGCATGGGCAGAGTATGCCGTGTCTCCAGCTCTCCCTCCTACAGCTCTGCTGATGACATGCTGTTGGGTTTGGGGCAGTCTCCACGCTGGGATCCTTGCTCTGTGTATTAGAGTAATGACTCTTATTCATTGCACATGGATAAATACAGACTTCATTTATCTGCATGTGTCAAGGGCTTAAACATCTTGAAAAAATAAGGCTGTTGAAGAGAAAATGATTAAACATGGCTTTCCACCTGTCTGCATGGACATTGATCTTCACTGGTGTGCCTTTGCTGCTCTGGCAGTCAGAATATGTCCCAGCCACGAGCACCAGGGCAGCCCAGGTCTGCTCTGGAGGAAGAGCACCCTCACAGCACCCCCATCCACTTGCAGGGGTGTGTAAGTGGAAGTTGTCCTTTAGAGGCCCTGCCAGTGCTCTGTGAGCCTTTGAGGAAAAAGGAATTAAGAATCTTAACTACTGCACATCCACCTCGTCAGGGGGCTTCTCTTCTTCAGTATGGTTAGACACAAATTCTCAGTCTGACTTACTTCTGTGCTCTGGATAAAAGGAATGAGCACTGGCTGATGATTTTTTATAGCTTTATTTCTAAAACGAGTACCTGCAGCTACCACACAAGCCTCTGTGAAGTGCCAGGGCTCCGCAGTCCCTGGCTGCAGGGATGGCAGAGCAGGGTCAAGGTACCCTGGCAGAGACACAACATCTGCATCCACGGCTCTTGCCCAAGCTACATCTGCCTTCATGTCTCGTATCCACGCATTTCCACAGGCAGTAAATACACTTCGAGGTCTTGTTGGTTTGGGTTTTGCTCTTTTTTTTGAGGGGCAGCAAGTATGAAATGAAACCAGTGGTGCCTGCCAGCAAGGGTACTTGCAGTCACCCTGAGAAGCTGGAGGACTTCTGACAGCCCCAGGGCCTGGAGGGTGAACACACTCCTTCTGTGTCCTCCAGATTCCCTCTTTGTGCTTGGCCGTATCCCTGGGCTCTGGCAGCAGCCAGGAAAGCTGAGCAAGATCTCTCGGCAGGACATGCATCCTGGGCTTCAGTGTTCAGGATCTTCAGCAGTTTTGCCCTCCTGCTGCTGTGAGGAGAGCAGCATTTTTAAAATTTTTAATGTAATTTCTTTTCTTTAATTTCTTTGGAATATCGGAGATGAAAGTCTGCCTGGTAACAGCGCTGATGAGCACAAGCACACAGGGGGCAGGTCTTGGAACATGCTCTGCTGCACTGCCACGTGTTTCAGGGCTGGCTGTATTACAAACCAAAAGCACGGTGCCTAGGTCCCTCCTGCCCAGCTTTTCTGATTAAATTCATTGCTTAATAGGAAAAAAATAATAATCCATGCCTGTAACTATTAGATCTGCCCATCTTTACAGAGGGGAGCTCGCCTCGCTCCTTGCCTGACTAGATTTCAAGGAAACAGGGACATAAGCTGAGAGTTTCCCCAAGGTGAGCCAGAAACACGGGCACGTTTGTCACCACGGGAATGGTTTTATTTGCTCAGCCTGTGGGTAACCTGGGCAGGTGAAGGCAAGGCTCAGTGCTTGGGCTGGAGAACACGCAAGGGAAGGCAGAGGGGAAGCGGCCACCTCGGTGTAAAGTGATGAGAGGAAGCGAGGTGTCAAACTGCAGAGGAAGCAGAGATGCGTGGAGCTGTGCTGTGAGGACAAACATGGGCTGGCAGCAGCACAGAGCCCCTGCCCGCTCTGCCGGCACCCTGGCTGTGGTCAACACTGGCCGCTCTGCAGAAGGAGCCAGGCAGGACCCTGGGGAGGTCTGCCATTTCATTTTCCCCATGAGGCACGGATAAACCACTGCTAGGACTGAACGTGTTAAAGCCACACCACCTCAAGGCTGCCAGCAGATCCAGTCCTGCCTTAACCTGGGTGATGCTCTGCTTACCTGCTTCAGGCCTGGGGATTTTGGCCAGAGAGACCTCCGTGTTGACTTCCTGATCATCCCAGGGCACAAGGCCTTCAGAGCAGGGCTGTCCCATGCTTGGCACTGTCCCCAGCTTTGTACAGAACCATTATACATTGTTTTCCAAAAGCAAGCCCAGTACTTTGCCTGCATTAACTAGGAAGCAAGCTCAGATACACATAGGTAGTCACTCACACACACCTGCCTGACTCTGCCATAACCTTCCTTTTCCTCCCTGTCTCCTCTTTACAACACCTCTCTACATGCAGGAATTTCTCCTTTTTCATTCCAGACTGTCAGGAGAAGATGGCAACAGAGAGCTGCTTACTCTATGTCATGTCCACCTGCACTGGTGTCTCAGGAGGAACATCAGGTAGCACAGCTCTGAAAGCTGATGGGGACAGTACCTTGGACAGACACAGGGACTGAGGGTCTGCAAGGGAACACCATTATCCGTCATCAGTGTGCATGTACTCAGGCTTTTTACGCATTGCTAATCAGTTATGGAGAATTGTCACACATAGAAAACCTTCCCTGTTCCCACCAGGCAGCAGGAGAAGGATCCTAAAGTGCCCTAGAACATGGAACAGTCCTATTACAGCCTTTAAGTATTAATATTGAATTAAAACCAAAAGCAGAAAATATTTGCAGGAGCCTAACTTTCACACATACAGTCTGGGGGGAACCTGGGATTTCCCCAGCTCAGACCTCCTTCAAAAGGAACACATAATATCTTCACAGCCTACATGCAGCTGCTGCACCACTCCACCTCTCCAAAGGGTGTCCCAGGAGGACTTCTGCCGAAACCTTCTCTTTACCTTTGTTATTAGAGACAGCTACAGAAAGCCATTGGGGCTCATTTCCACAGTCCTGAGGGCATTAGCAGACCCACCTGAGCATCCTTTAAGAGTGGAAAGCGAGGCTGGTTTGGATGAGACAGCAGGGTTTTCTCTTGGGGAGTCTTGGTCTGGACTCAGAGCAATCTCAAGGTCCCCGGGAGTGGAGTCTTCACAGCTTGAATTGCCTCTTGAAGCAGCTGTGAGGAGGTACTTTTTAAGACCCTACTAAAGCAGAGAGCTGGCTGGACTTGAGTCTGTGATGGGTCATACACAGCTTGGGAAGCTTTTGCGGGCTGTTTTGTGGTGTTGCTGCTGGTATTTGGGTGGCTGTGACTATGACCACTTCTACTGAAAAACATCCTGGGAATTGCTGAAGTCTTTAGTGGGGCCAGAGAAGATAGAGATTAATAGAAGGGAACCTTTCCTTGAAAGCAGTGTGGAAGAAAGCTGAGCTCCCTTTTAGGCAGCGATGTTATGGCCTTGGTTTGCCTTTAGTGGGTTGTGGTGTGCTACTCTGAGCCATGCAGGATTGGTTTCCTTGGTACAGTGACAATGTTAGGCTGGCACCTCCCTCCTAGGAGGATTTAGCTCACTGGTCTTGCTGTCTCATGGAGCGCAGGCACCACTGATTTTTCTCAGTCTCCCTTTTCCCATCTCCTCTGCTGGTCTCTCAGTGGAATTACAGTGCCTGCATGTGCTCTGAGCTCATTCTCAGTCATGTATTTTAAGTGTTTAATAATGAATGCAAACTGTTTTATGTCTAAAACACAGCTATTGTCACGGGGAAGAAAAAAATTCTCTGGCAGCATGCAGTGACCAGAAAACATCTAAACCCACTTCTCATCAAAGAATTTGACCCTGCCCCAGGCTGGGCAGCCCCAGGAGACACCTTGAAGCCTCGGTGACAGATTTGCGGGTCCTGCTCCACAATGCAGCAAAGGGAAACATGAGCTCTGAACTGAGTTGACTGGGATTTCTTCTGCATTCACCTTTACTCTGGATGCTTCTCAGGTAGAGAATTTCTCAACAGCAGATTAATGGCTGAATGTGAACAGGGAGTTGGCATGAGCTTTTTAACCTGATGCTAAATACACTTCATCTTTAAGCATCTGTGTTTCAGAAGCCTCTCACAGTACTCCAGTCCACAGAGGAGACTCAGCTCTGCACAGTGCAGGACTAGAAAATGAGACTGGTGCAGATGTAAAGACTGTAGATGGTGTCTAGCATACCCCACCCTTGCTGTGTTTTAGGCTCCAGACTCGTCTCCTCTATCATGAACCCAAACAGCGACCCTCAGTCAATGGGTAGGTAATGTTTTACACCAAAGATCTGATCCAGTTCTAATATTTTCTTTTCTTCCCTGAACCTTGAGAGTTTGATATGATCTTGAGGCTAAAAATCAGTCTTCTGTCCACAGACCACTGTTTCTCTCATGTTTAAGGACCACAATAACAGGTCTCCTCACTCCTGGTTTCGGTTGGTGGTCAGTATTTTTCCCTTTCCCCATTTGGGGCTTGCAGCATTTCCCTCTTCTCTTACACCCAAATACCTCCCAGGGCTGCCCATCCTCAAGACTTCGTTCTGTATAACCAGATTAATCCAGAGCCTCTGTTTCTGGCCTGTACTTGACACAGGTCTTTTTCTGGGAGTCAGTTTTTCACCTGTATCAGCTCAGATGAAAGCCATTACCTCTCCCTGCAAACCTGATTGTGGACTATGGGACTGCACCTACCCTGCCCTGTGCCCAGGCTCACAGAAACATGCCATTGCAACCCAGCAGCCTATCAGGCATGCATTTATTTATTTTTGTAATTCTGTGGTTTTGTGAGTTGTGGTGTTGGCAGTGCTGACACTGCTACCTGCATTACTGTGAACCTGTGATGAGGCATCACTCACCTCTGACCTGCTGTCTCAGGCTCTCTGCAAATGCAGGATTATGGGCCACTGTAATCCATCCTCAACAAACATTTTTGCAAGCATGGCAGGATAAGGTATTGTGAAACTGAAGACTGAGACTCTAGGGAACAATTATGAAACCCATACCTCAAAGACCCTAATTTTCTTCTCGCAATTTTGTGTTTTCATTTACACTTCAAGAAAACTACTGCAAGCCTGTGTTATCTGAGAGACAAGTACTGCCAGCAGCAGGCTGGAGATGCTGTTTAGTTCTCTGGGATGCTTTTCCTCAGGGCAAAGACTTTTTTTTTTTTCTCTATTCTACTGAATGGCTCATTAGATCCTATTTAGGTGGAAACAGTACTTATTTCACTTGGGAGATACTCAGAGCTGTATGCCAGACAAGTGCTGTCTACCTGGAAGTATTTTGAAAGATGCTCCTCTGCAATACTACAGTAACTGTAGAAAGATCACCCAGGTGTGTTAGCAAACTGGGAGCTTAGAGTGACGAAGTTAAATGAGCAATAATTGTTTACTAATTTGAGGTTTATTTGTTCATTCACATGTGTGTGAGTTTGGACCTGGTTGCTTTCAGGGACCATGGCTGGTTTGAGGATTGCTTGTTCTGATTCAGATTTGCAAAACCCAGCGGGGGTTTAGCACACCCATGCCAGAATCAGCAAAAACATTGGAGAGGCAGGGGTGTATGTGATCTGGTGAAAACTGCAAGGTCAGGGAGTGAAGATAACTATTTAGCAAAGTTCAAGAAGCAATGGGAGAAATTAAACAAAACCCCCCCACGTGGCACCTTAGCCTGGATGATGCTCTTCTGGCATGAGATGGGTTTTCCGCTCATGTTGACTCTGGCCCGGCCTTTATACATCGTGAACCACAATGCCTTTACTACTTTTGTGGGTGCCTTTTCTGGATTGCTTCTGTATTAGGAATAACACACCTTTATCTCTGTAGTCAGAGGAGAAGAAAAAAGCTTAAATGCATTCAAGGGAGGTTCTTCCAAAAAGAGAGTACGGCTGGTTTGACTTGAAGGAGCTTTTGGTGCTGAAATTTTGTTGCCTTGTAGAGTAGCTTGACAGTATATCCTTGGAGTAGATGGTGGCAGGCAGATCGGGGCTACGGGGAGAGGCCCTTGTGCTGGTGGCCAGCCACATGTCTTCATCCCTTGCTAACTGAAGTAAATGACTTTATGTTAGGCAACTGGAGCCTGCTTTGAACAGAAGGATAAGATTTAAGAGATCACTTCAGCAGCCAGCTCCAGCCTCCTGTTATTGCATGTCATAAATTTGCTCTCAAACGTGCTCTGCTTCATTAAAAAATCCGTTCAATTTAATGACCCAGCTCCTTCTGGAATGCTCCTCCAATAGCTCCCTACTTGGTCAGTTAGAAACTTCTGATTTTCACCCTAAATTCATTCAAGCTCTATTTATTCCTGTTGCAGAATAGTTTGGGGGGTTGAAGACCTCTTTTCCCTAGCCAGTTATTTCTCTCTTGTGTATTCACGGGAACAAATCAGGTCCTCTGTCAGCAGTTTCTTTTTCCCTGGTATCAATATTGCAGAGAACAGTGGGTGAGATCCTGTTTTCCATCATGTTGCAGAGTCACATTTGCCTTTTTCTGGTCATTCAAAATTTCTGTATGTTCAGCAACACCACATCTTTGTGTTACAGACACACAGACCCCAGACTTCCCCTAGGAGCTCCGTTACCTTCTCTTTGGTCTAGGGATAGATATCTTGGACACAGGGAACATCTTTCTGCTTCTGATGTGTGCAGGACTTTACAACAGCAAAGGCAGGAATATTATTTATACCAGAATGCATATATCAGGGCCTCATGACACCTGCCTGTTTGAGGTGGAAGCCTCAGAAGTTTATCAAATTTTTATTATTTGTGCATTAGGGACTGAGATTTTATAACAGGATGTCACACCGTTGGGATTGCTCCATACTCTATTAGCTCAAGTCTGATATGGGATTAACTCCACCTTCCTCCCTCGTATCCTGCTGGCTTTAGCAGTAGGGTAAGGATCTGAGCTACTCCTAAAGCCAAAGGGTCTTTAAATTATGGGAACTCCTATCTACAAAAAGCCAAAGAAATGAAGGAAAAGCATGAATGGGCACATCAGCAAAAGCCCAGATGAGCTGAAGATTTCCTTTGGCAAAGCAGAAGCCCTCAGTGTCCCTTTAGTCTGTGTTTCGCTCCAAGACCCAAGGCGCAGTGAGCACTTCTGCACAGTGATGCTCTAAGCTGTGGACCTGGGGAAAGGGGTTTGCCCTGTTGACAGCAGCACTGGGAGGACTTCAACTTCTCTTCAATGGCAGAATTCCTGTGTTTCCTGCTCATCAGTTCAAGTGTTGCAATGTAATTGTCCAATGAATTGTAATGAATTGTCCAAACAATTCATTACAAAATGGAATTGAACAAACACCTCCTTTCGTTTTCCATAATAATAGTTTTATTTCTGGGGAAACCTTGTTTGGGGCATAATAATTTAATGGGTATAAGGCAAATATACTGATTAACTAACTCTCTAAATTGCCTCATTTGGTGCAACAAAAGGGATCTTAACCTTGCAATGATGGGATTTGAATGACCAGTACCTCTGAGAGGCAGGTCAGGATATAAGGCTAAATAAGGGCCTGTCCTGGGGAAGTCTGCTAGTCTGTTCCTCTATGCCTCTCCAGCTGTTTCAGGCAGAGCATTTCAGGAGAAGCAGAGGTTCAGATGCCTATTTAAAACACCCTTGGTGCCCTTCAGCACAAGGCAATCCTTCTTCCAGGTGTACTCAGGCTGGCTGTGGCAAAGGCAGTGTCATACCATGACCTCAGGTTCACAAGATGCACGAGAGGAAAGCTGTGTTATTTTCTGCTTGCCATATTTTGAAGTCTGTGGCAATATTCAGACCTCATCCTGTGAAGTCAGTTGCAGGCAGAGATCTTGAAGTGCTTTCTGGACCCCTTTGGTGCATCACCCCCCTGCACACAACGGCACTCAACTAATGGTGCTAGAAAAGCAATGAGGTCATGAATGCATTTCCTAGTACTTTTCTTCTGCTGCTTTTGCAGAGGAAGAGCACAATCCGCAAGCTGATGTTTGAAGTCCCCAGGATTTGGGTGAATTTGGCCTTTGGGTTTCAGTGTAACCCATGAATGCGGATGGTGGCTTGATGGCTGGCTAACGGAGATGGGCTAATTGCTTATTCTGCAGTGAGACATCTTCCATGGCACAGCAAAACCCTGAGTCATGGTGATGCCCCATTCAGCTGTGTTGTATGGATCGGATTAATAACCTGGTCGGCTACACATAATTGTAAAGAAGGGAAGGCAAAATCCAGGGAGCTGCCACTACAACCAGTTCACTCAGGCCTGCAGCCAACATCCCAGATGTTCAAAATCTTCTGGGACATGAGGCAGAAAGAAAAAACAAAACAGGTCTTTAACACTTTATTCACATAAATTTTTATGCTTTTTCTTATCCATGCTGCCATGGCTTGTGAGAGTATGAAGGCCCTCTAGGGATGCAGGCAAAGATTTAAGGCATAATTTCTTCAATTTCAGACATTTAAAAAATATGAATGCACTACAAGAGTAACTGCCTCTCCCAGGTCGAAAAGATAGTAGTATGTGAAAGGGAAGGTCAGAAAGGACAAAAGACTCAATCTTGCTCTCCACCAAATTCAACAGCAAACCTCTTTTTGACTCTGCTGAAATTGGGACCTTGAAGAAAGCGTCTCCTGCTGAAACACATTGAGGATATTTTAAAACCAGATTAATAAATAATTGGACCATCTGCATCAGAGTCTGTAAGTGGAGTGACACATGGAGGGTGTCTGTAAATGGAACAGCTTCAAATATGCCGAGTAAAATACACAGTGGAATGGATTTTTTTTCCAGAATAGACATAATTATTGCCAATCTGGGACTCTATTGCAAGCACAATGAGAGGCACTGCCTCAGAGACAGGCTGATTTCTCCTAAGAATTGAACAGACAGATAGTGAAAGATTGTGCCTGCCCTGCAGAGGTGACCATCACATTAGTAAGACAGACCAGGGGCAGGAGTAATACCAAGGAAATGGTTTTCCTGAGGCTATATAGTAAAGCAGCTTCCCATTTCCTATAGTCCAGGCTGGCCCCTTTGCTTTCTGACAGAAGATGGCATTGCCTCTAAGGCCACCAGTATCTGTTGAATCTCCTCCCATCACTACTGGGCCCTGTTTGTCCTGCCCTGGGCATCTGTTTTAATTAGTGTCCCTCTTGGGGCTGCAAAAGTGGTTGGGGTTAATGCTTCAGAACCACAGTCTTCATAAGAACAGGGTCAGACCACAGCTCATTGAAAGGGGCTGCTTCTGGACCACTGAGTTTAATAACCCCTGATCCCTCTTTCAGATGTTCTATTCTTTTTTTCCTCCTGCAACACCCCAAGGAAGTGAGCTGCCCAGCTGCATTGTGCTGCCTTTTGCTGCCTTGTGATCTGGTAACTGGGCACCCTTTGGCACTTGTATTGGAAGAAACAATGAGTAATTAACTGTTCCTTGTTTCCGATTCTGGATTTTACAGCTTTCTACCCTAAAGTCCCCACTACCCCTCCTTTGCTGAGCCAGGTGAACTAGTTATTTAGCTTCTTGCTTTCTACAAACACACCAAAGGAATGTGGTGTATTTTTTGGGGAAAAATGTCTCATTTGCATAACCTATAGATAGTAGCAACATCAGCCTTTTTTAAAACCTGAAATTGAGAGGAACATTGAGAACAGCACTGACAGCAAGAGATACAGTTTGACTGGGAGACAGAGTGTGGAATTTATCACATCTAGTGTGCAGTGCTCCCATGCAGACATCTGAAGTTTTCTCTCTGGGCTACCAGTTTAGGGGCCAGTCAAGGTAAGAGAGGACAGGGTTGATCTGATATATTTTGGGTGAGATGATACCTGTCCTACAGCCTTGTGTCTAATGGAGGCTGAGGCAGGTGTGGACACTTGCTTTTTAGTGTGACAACACTGATGTAAATGAAGAGTCTTGGGCTGGGAGCTGTAGCGTAACCATTAACTATCCATGGCAAAGCAGCTGGTCTTGACACTTCCTCACTGTGCCATATCTGTTATTGATCCATGCAGACAGTGCTTGGTTTCTAGATGTTTCTGAAGATATGTGGGGTGCAGAGTGCTCACCTTCCTCCGTGCACCTAGAAATTTCTGATCTCCATGGCAGAATTTATGTCTCCAGAAATCTGAGAAGTGATATTTTTAGGCTTTTTGCTGCACAATCAGGCTGACTAGAATTTAAATTTTTTATAAATCCAAAAATATTTTTGATCAGTTGATGTCTTGTTTACACTAATAGACTTTGAATATAATTAGCTCTTATAGGGATAATTTCATTATTTTTAAATTGTAGTTGAAATTGCATTATATGTATGTAGAAGGGGGACACAGACTTTTCTGTTTCAGTTGATTTAAATACATTTTTACTGTGAATAATGCCCTTCATATTTTTTTAGAGACCAAAGAATAAAATCTATATCTCACTTCACTTCTTTTAGTGTCTTCATGAGCAAAAAAACCCAGCAGCATTAGCATGAAGCAGATGCTAAATATATTAAATACATGCCAAAGACCGAGAAAAAAGTCCTTGCTTATGGTAGCAATGGAGTCTATCTCTAAAAGAATTAGAAAGGAATAGAGATAATGATATAGAGATGTAGATAAAACTATACAGGAGTAGAGTTTCCTCTCTAATAAAAAGGGAAAAGAGCAGATAAGGCTTCCAGTTACAGTCAGGCCCTAACACAGCTGCCAGTGTGTGATCCAAAGAATGGTACACTACCAGGACTCTACTCATAAGTGCACAACTGCAGGGGTACCAGGAGAAACAAGCCCTGCATCACCTCTCTCCAGGCACTGCCCTGTAACCAAGGCAAGGCCATGACTGAGGACCTCATCTGAGCAAGCAGACAGAGAGGATGGGAACTAAATACAGAGAAGTGAAAATAGCAGGTCTTGCCATGTGGATCTCATCCTTTCACTTGCCTCTGTTTTCCCTAATGTTAGTGTCCAAGAAAAATGCATGAACGGAGATGAACTAAAAGAGTCATTTTTGCCAGGATGGATACGACATATATCCATGCTATACCATCAGAATAACCCATGTTCCCTGCTTTCGTCTGAGGCATTCTAAGGCCAGTTCCTGCTGGCATCAGTGGGTACTTGAGCACAGCTCTACATGCAGTCCCACCAGCCTCACCATGTAAGATCTCCAGTGGAGCCTCCAGTCATAACCTGTACCAAGACCCTTCACCTGATGGGATGGTGAGGCAACATTTCTGAAACCTTGGTGGCCTTTTATGCTCCATGGTCTTACAGTCTTAACCCTCAAGGCTAGGAAGTTGGTTTTCATAAGCAACCTTCACCCCAAACCACCTGATCATCCCCTGCTGAAACTCATGACTGAAGTTTGGGGAAAGGTGGCTATCATAGTCTCTGTGGGAGATTTGGGACAGGAAGCATAGAGGCAGCTCCAGCTTGCCACTGCTGGCAGGTTTGATAATGGTTTAATCCTTGTACAATGTCTCCTCTCTGCATCCAGGTATTCAATGAATGCAAAGCAGAAGGAAAAGAATTGCCTCATTAAAATCTGGTCACAGAACTGGAGATAATACCTTGTCTTTGCCAGATACGAAGTCACGCAAGCCCCAGCAAGAAAGAGAAATGACAGACGGAGTAAAACATACCTCCTGTCCCTCAGACACGCCCTGCTCCTTTGCAATCCCATCAGTGGCTGCAGTCAGCACGTAACATCTCCGGCAATAATGAACGACTGGCAGCACTGCATGAATCCCTGGGGGAGAGCTGTCAGTCAGGGGCTCCCAGGAGGAAAGATTGAAGAAATGGGAGGAACTCAACTGAAGAAATAACCCCTGATGCAGATCTCCAGTGAGTAACTCCCCACCCTCATCAGAGGATCCAGATGCAACCCTGAGGACTGATGTTTGAGTTGTACCAATGCGGCTCCTTCTGTCCATGTTCAGCACTGACTTTAGGGTGTATGACTCCAAACTCCTGGCTGAAGGTTAGTTTCCCTGCTCCTGGCCTTTCCTTGAGCATGGCCCATGCTGGAGAGCCACCTACCACTTGTTCCCCTTTCACCAAAACTCTCAACTCCCTCAAAACTCCCTGACTCCCACACAGCCCCACTAACACCTAGCTGTGAGGACACCTTGACATCTTGCTCCTGCAAAACCACCTTGTCCAGGGCTCAGGAAAAGAAACAAGGTTCAGCTCTTCTCCTTACAGGATCACCCTACAGAGGAATTCGCTGACCAGGATTCAGACCTAGCAAGCTAGGAAGGAAAAAGCAGTATTTTTTTTTTTCAGATTCCAGCCCCCTGAGTGCATGGAAGCTGTGAGTGCTCTGGGTTTTCAGAAAGGAAGCAACACCTGACCATGCTGAGGATAAAACCTCCTGGAGAAGTCAGGTAGCACTGAAGTTTCAGATCTGAAGAAAGGGAAGGGACACAACACAAATCTAGATCTTATAAAAACCTTTCAAAGAGCCTCTGAGAAGGCCCTCTCCCCCAAGATTTAGCACTTCTAAATGCAGTGAACTCTAGAGATATGTCTGGCAGCCTTGTTAAAATAAGTGGAAGATTGGAGCTGATCTGAACTGAAGTGACCCAAAAGCTGCTGAATTCCGGTCTGAAACCCTCCCTGGAGGGTTGCCCACATTAGATCTGTCTGTCGCTTGGGCTTGAGCCTCTTGTAGGGAGGGGAGCTGAAAGCAAAGGTCTGCCTCACAGCAAATGCCTCCCCAACAGGAGCTGCAGGAGTCTGATTTTTACAGGGGGGCGGCAGGTGAGACTCCATCTGGAATACTGCATCCAGCTCCAGAGTTCCCAGCACAGAAAGGAGATGAACCTACTGGTGCAAGTCCAGAGGAGGTTTATGAAGCTGATCAGACAGCTGGAGCACCTCTCCTATAAAGACTGGCTGAGAGCTGAGGTTGTCCAGCTTGGAGAAGAGAAGGCTCCAGGAAGACCTCCTTGCAGCCTTGCACTTGAAGAGTGCCTGAAAGAAGGATTGGGGCAGACTTTTTAGCAGGGCCTGTTGTGACAGGACAAGGGGAAATGGTTTTAAACTGAAGAAGGGTCAATTAATATTTATATTACTTTAGATATAAGAAATTTTTACAGTGAGGGTAGTAGAACACTGAAACATCCCTGGAAATGTTCAAGGTCAGGTTAGATGAGGCTGTGAGCAACCTGATGTAGTTGAAGATGTCCCTGCTCATGGCAGAGGGGTTGATCTAGATGACCTTAAAAGGTCCCTTCCGATCCAAACTATTTTATGGCATTCCCAGCCTGGTGCCTGGCAGCTGGTTCACAGCTGCCAATGGAGGCTGACCTGTCTTGGGATGTCTCCTCCTGCACCACTGTGTGTGATGGGTGAGGACAACTTCCCCCTGTCATGGCTGGGGACAAGGGTGAAGAGGTAATGCCCCACTGCTGGATGGGGCTGCTGATCCAACACTGAGGAGCCCTGAGCACCCAGAATGTGGGTACTGAAGGTGCACACTTCTTAGCACTGCTCCCCAGGGGAACAGGCATGGGGGCTCAGGAAAGCAAGCCATACAAAATGTCCCTTTTCCCCCCGCCATGTGCACAGTGTAGTGATGGCTCAGGTTGGGTCTGAGTGATTTACCAAAATCCCACGTGAGGTCTGTGGCAAAATCTGGATTCTACCCCCATTTCCTCTTAAAATGAGAACCGTAAATGACTTATTTCTCTTGAACAACACACAGAATTTAATACAGGCCAATCAGTAGGTTTTCAGACAATTCTAGAGAAGAATAAATGTTAACGTGGGACAATCACCTCCTAAACTGGCCATTGCAGAGCTAGGAACAAGGAAAACAATATAAAATCACAAAATATTCTGAGTTGGAAGGGACCCACAAGGATCTTAGAGTCCAACTCTTAAGTGAATGACCCATATGGGGACCGAACCACAACCTTGGTGTTACTAGAACCATGCTCTAACCAGCTGAGTTAATCTCAGGGTCGACTGATTTCTTTGTGTGCCATAAACTGGATTCAGTCTGTGACAACAGGATCAGGATGCAGATCATGCAAGTGAGATCATTAGTACTGGCATGAATCTGGAGCTGCAATGTTCAACTCTGTAGACAGGGACTGGCTTTCTATCTTGGCAGGTTTCCATTGGTCCCAATGTCAGCTGGACTTGACAAGTCACTCACAGCAGTATCCCCCCATCACGAAACAGCTCACAAAAGTGCCCAGACATGAGAGTCTTAGATTGCAGCATCTCTTTGGTCGATTGGCAAAAATAGAACATGCACTTGGTGGAAAATATAGTGTACCGTGACTGTAAATACTATGTAAATTATTAATTTGCTGTTTGCTAACTTCAATATTTTTCTATTCAATTATTCTCTATAGATAGAGCAAAGGACTGCTCTGATTTTTAAATAATACGCAAATTATTTTTGTACGTATTTACAGAAAGGATTTTTGCACATCTTTTTCCTCGAATAGATTTGAATTATTTGTTGCATATTTTATTAAAGCAGTTGTTCAATAATTAAGGAGGGTATATAATTATATGTAAGGCTACCAAATGATTCGCATTGCAGTATTTATTAGCACCATATTGAAAATATAACCCCTCTCATATAAGTTGCTTTTCAGGACTACTTCACAGGTAGGGAGAACCACTATCTTCAGTTTACTGCTTGGGAAACTGAGGCATGGGAAGGGCAGATGTTTCGGGGGACTAAATGTGGACTTAGAGTTAAACCCAGGACTCAAGACTCACTCCAGAGTTCCAGCCATCAAACACTGCAGCCTCCTGGCATATTTTGTATTCCTCTCTAAGACCCTCAGCCACACTCAGCCTCTGTGAACAAAGTCATAATCTTCCTGCAAAAGCAGTGTGAATAACTAAAATCCTTATTGCTCTGTGGGCATTCTGCTGGCAGTGATTGACCTCAGCACTCAAAAGAGACAGGTCCCAGATCTTCTGTGCAGATGACATTTAAACACTAATGGCCTTACAAGTTATTCAGGAAAACTAGCTGACTCAGGAAAAGGAGTACTCACGTGGAGAGTGAAACCAATTGCACACACTCTGATGCAATTTATTTTTCACAACACATGACTCATTTAAGGCCCTGCAAACTGTAAAGTATTTAAATCAGCCAGAGGGTGACTTTGAATGTTGTTGCTAAAACATGGTGGAAAAGCCTCCAGTTCAAGGGTAAGGGAGTTTGGATTTGTTCTGCTCCTTGCCGGCCATCAGAAAATTAGTCCAAAAGGGAGTTAGTTTCTGCTTAAATGCAGGGATCCCAGCCCACGTTTTCATTTTTTTACTAATTATTTGCACCAGTAACTCCCAGACATGGAGTGGGGCTGGCCAGAAACGTAAATCTAGCTGAAAAAAAACACATGAAACTGTAACAACTGATGTTGTCTAAGGGAACATTTGCTCCTAACTCTTTCTTTTCATTAAACACACTCCAAGCTCCTCAGCTGAGAGCTATGAATCAGGCTTCCATCACTGCCTTGTAAACAACATCAGAGGTCCAGGTTGGAATGATGCTGGAGCAACAACTGCACACAGTGAGGACGAGTCTCTGCTGTGGGCAGGAAAGTGGGCACATCAGGAGATGGAGAAGGTTTGCTTTCCAGCTTTCCTTGACAACAGGGAATTAACCCCCCCATGCTGCGCTGCTCACCTGTTATGTGTTGTTTTGTTTTGGTTTTTCCCCTGTGAGGTCTTTGTGTTGCATGAGTTTTGTTCTGCCCTCGCTATGAGTTTCAAAGTCAACAAAGATAAAATTCTCTCCTAAACTGGATTTGAGTAAATACAGTCCACCCTATGTCCTTGGCACCCCCCAAATGTTGCAGCACCTTTGTGCAGATCTTTACGTAAAAATCCTGGTAACTGATGATTGATGTCAGCTAAGGACAAATTTTTGCTCCTGCCTATAGTGAGTACCTCCCACAGAAATTAAAGGAAACTGATTTTGTGCCACCTCCCTTGCCAAGAGGACCTGTTCCCCCTCACTGACAGTCTCAGCTTTCTTTGTGCTGCAGTTTTCAGCCCTGTTGCACCCAGACTTTCTCATGGATTATCCATTTCTTAGAGCACTGCTGGGCTCATTTCACAGCCCTATTTATAGGAATGGATTTCCAAGGGTTTTGTGACCCCACTGGCTAAGAGGACCTCTAATTTGGGAACTAAACTGATGTAGAGGTCACAGCTCTGGTGTACTGAACAATGTAGAGACTGGATTGACCCTATTGACCTGGTGATGCCAAGGCTGATTTTTATGGGGAACCAAATCCTGCCTTCTTTCCTGGAAAAGTGAGACCTTTTTGGACTACTCCTATGTGATGGAACAATTTATGTGAAGCTCCACTTCTTTCTGGCAGACAAAGAAAACTTGGCAGATCCTGCACGAATGTGCTTCTTTCCACAACACTGACATTGGAACTGGTCTAAATCACTGTGATGCTGCAGAGCATGGGGGCTTGGCTCAGTCAGCCCATCTGAACCCAAACCTGCCACCCCAAAACAGCACCACAAAACCAGCCCCTGGACTGCAAGCTAACAGGTAAAAATCAGCCTCTGCTGTTAATGGTGTGAGGTGAAGCTCATAGAAACAGAGGTCAGATCACCTCTCTCAGGCTGCTTAGTTTATCCAGCTGGTGCTCCCCACACCAGCCAGGCTAGGGACAATGCACCAATGCTCAGGATGTGACATTTACCCAGGGAATGATGCAGAGCCTGGGTCTCCTACTGCCTGCTGGGAAGCAACTGAGCCCATGGCCATGGGAATGCAAGAGATCCAGTTCTGAGTGCCAGCCCACATGCAAGAGCACAAGAAGAGCTCATGTTGCAGACAGCCTCAGAGAGGCTTCCAACAATGAAATCCTCCAAAAATCCAACCCTCCTGGGCACCAATCTCTCTGTGCCAGGAAGCCCCAAATTGTCTCATGATTATGATGTTACTAATTAACCACCCTGAGCACGCCCCAAAGACCTGCCCCTTGACACATGGACCATGCAGTCACCGTGCCTTGTGAACAGGGCAGTGACAAAGGTGGGCAGATGTCTGGGGCACTGGCCCTAGTCCTGTACAGGGAGCCCTTTTGATTCACTACACTGCTGCCCCCACTATGTAGAGCTCCTTGCATATCATTCTATCTTATTCCACCAGATGCATAAACTGGCAGAGTACATGACTTGACTGAGTTTCTCACCTCACCTCTGATCTCATGACTTCTCAGCAAGAAGCACAGCAAAGCTGCAGTTATCAGTTTGTTGGTAATTCTGGGGTGGTTTACCAGCATATAACTTGGAGCTCTGTGTCCCTCATAGTGATAATGATGTTTGTTTTGGATATGGTTTCCAATTCCCACCTAGACTACTCAGGTTTCCTCTACGAGCCTTTATAATAACTCCTCCCCCAAAATAATGCCATTCCCAAGCTCTGCTGCTCATTTCTTCCCAAAGAGATTCTGTGGGGTGGGCTGGATACGGCACTCCAACTCTCAAAGCTGTGCCTTCCCTGTCATTTGGGAGAACTTATAATTACAATTCCCATTATTGTAAGTTGTGTACACAGCCTTGTAAAACATGACACTTTAAGCCTATTAATTGCCATGTTTCGAATTCTTGCCAGACATTTACTCTCCCCCACCACCAAAGACTCAACACCCAAAAAAGAAATTATTCGATCAAATCTGTAGCACAACACCACAGCCACAAGAGAACCCAGACTGCTGCAGCTGGGTTTGGGGCTCCCAAAGAGCTGTCCTCATTATTCACATGGAGTTGTAGGGTCTTTCTCTGAGCTGTCAGCAAGGTCTGCTCTTACCATGGGATTAGTACCTTCAACACTCTGACAAAATCCAGGCTCCTGGATGCCAGATGCTTCTCCCCATCCTCAGTCCTGCTCAACTGCACCCTATCCCAGAAAGTGTTTGAGCTTAATTAGGACAACCTCTGAGCTTAGACTCCTTTCTGGTCCCCAGTGCTCAGCTCTGCATCATGACAGACTCTCAATCCAGACTCCACAGGCTGCCATGAGTGAGCCAGCTTCCCAGGAAAATGGGAGTTCAGCACCCCAAAATGATCCCAAAAATTACCTAAAACCTCTCTGTGCGTACTTTACAGGCATAGGTTGGTCAGTCCTTATCTCCTGCCCAAATTTCTGCCTTCTTCCTAGGAAGAAGTCCCTGTCCTTCAGCTCACCTTTTTTCAGAGCACTTTGAGCGTCTGGCCCCATGTAATCTGTTGTGCCTCTGGTGGCAGTGACCTTCTTCCCTCCCACCACAAGTTCCAGCAGCAGCAGGATCCAAAGCCTTGTCCTTGCAAATCGCTTTGGAGCCCTTGAACTGGAAAGAAATGTTGCAGGTCCAAAAGATCTATATGCAGCAAAGACTGAGTGGATTTAAAATACTAGTATTTCTTCTGTCTGGAGAATGTTTGAGGACCCCAAAGGGTTTTGCAAACAATGGTGAGGTTCTGATCATGTCGCAATGTGGGAAGACAAAGAAACCATGTGCAATCAGAAATGGAAGCAAATGGAAATGGTGAAGAGCCAAATAGGGTACAGGGATCCTTCTTGCCTTTGACTTCTCCTACACATGGGACATCTCATTGGCTTCAGAAGGGAGGAAAGAGAACATCAGGACCCCAGCTCTGCTCTAAGGGAGTTGTTCTCCAACCAAACAAGAAAGAGCAGAGAGGAGCACACAAAAGCACGACATGGAGTTCTTCCTCAGAGCCAGGCTCTAGCACAAGAGCCCCAAGAGCTGTATCTGGCTCTTTTGTAATCCTCACCAAGTGGACTTTCATCATACTCATAATTAGGGATAATAATTTAAAGAGATAGTTGAATAACCAAATCTGTTAATCCTTTAGTGGAGCCTCTTTCCTTTAATCTCTCTCTGGTTCACTAATGCATAAAAATGTAGCCAGGCACCCACAGCCCTCATTACAGGGAAAATTTACCCTCCTCCTCTCGGCCTCGGAGGCATGCTAGTGATGAGCAGAGAGCACAAAGGCAGCCCTCTGACTGCTTGAGACATGCGGGAACTTTGAAAACATCAACCTGGGCTTGTTTCAAGACCAATGTCACAACAGAGGCCGGTTGTCATGGAAACAGGTTATCAGCTATCAAAAACTATCCATCGAAAAATATGTCACAAGGAGAGATGGCAACTGGGGCTGTGAGGAGATGAAGGCCCTGCATATGGGCAACTCTGACTTCTCCAAGCCTCTTCCTCCACCAGACCAGATGAATATCCTCGCCTTTGCTATAATTCCTGCTATCACAATGAGCCACCCTGCTCTTCCTGTGGCAAAGCTTGGTTTGCCACCTATTGAGTGTTTTTGCACATTCCCTCCAGCCCTCTTGGTAGTGCCCTGGGCACTGTGTTCCCATTGGTGGGCAGTGGGGGACCCACTGTGGGCACCAGCAACACCAGTGACTGGGTAAGAGCTGATGTGCTTGCTGGGCTATGAGCAGTCGCAAGTGGGAAGCCATTGTTAATTAATCAGATACACCATGTAATAGCGTTAATCACAATCAATATATTAGATAGGGATGATGAAGATGCTGTGCAATCTCTGTCAGATAGCAAATACACCCACACGTCCCAGCACAGCCACACACAGTCCTTGGGATGTCCATGCTCTTCGCCTGACTCTCCCAGCTTGATGACAGCATCAAGCTTTCTTGTGCCTCTGCTTCTGGGATCCTGTCATTCTCTTCTCCCCTGTCTGCCTCTGGGTTCACCCTTTTAGTCTGTCTCCCTCCCTCTTCCCTCTGTCCTGCCTGCAGTCCCTGTTTTACTCCGATGATGTAACTTGGAGAGCTGCTCTGAGAGGCACCCATCTCATCCACACACGCCTCCATCTCCAGAGCTGGCAAAAGCTCTGGGAAAGGATGGGATTGAGACCTTGATGTGCTGTTGTGTAGGTGGGCAGCGAGGGCTGTGCTGCTCCTCTCAGAGGCCCTCTGTGCCACCAGAAAAGCACGTTAGACTTTGCCAGAGCTGAGTGACAGTAGAGACTGCCTAAAAATGCAACATGATCACACCATTTATCTTAACTGCTCCTCCCATGTTTTCCTGAGAAACTCCATAATGGTGTCCCTCATCCCAGGAGCAGGAATTTTGTGATAGAAAGGCATCATCACTTGTGTAAAGGGTCCTTCCAGAAAAAAACACTCCTCCCTTCCCACACACACAGCCACAACCGCCCTGCACAAGCTGGAAGGGTAATGCATTTTCTCTGGCAGCTGCCACCACAGACGTAAGAGCCATGTTTCAGATAACAAGACTTCACTTCAAACAGGAATGGTTTTCATGGCAGGCACAGTGAATAAATGTAAGATGTCTATTCTTGCTTCAAGTCCTGCTCTCCCTAACAGCACAGAAAAGAAACCCCAGACATACCAAAAACTTTGACAGAGTTAACGGCCAGACCACATTTTAAACCAGAAAATAATGCCTTAATCTTGGGTTAAAAAAGAAAACTAAATGCATTCCATTAAAAGCAGATGAGAGGATATGAAAAATGCTTTTGGAAGCTAAATAATAGTAAAAACATTTTAAACCCCCCAACAAATTGGCAGAAAAGCCTAGTGAGTCATTTAATGCTCTCCATGCAGGCAGCATTACTGGCTGGGTAATTTATGCTTCTTCACAGCATGGTCTCGGGGCAGGTTGCACAGGGAGGGTGTGTTCAAACCCACCATGTTTTCAGCTGTGAAGAACTAAAGGCCCCTTCTTGGGCTCACTCAGGCTTGAGAGAGGATTTCTAACTGCATTGCGGCCATGACAAAGCAGGTTGGGAACTCTTTTTTGATGGTGAACCAAGCAGCTTATGAAGGTCTGATGTTCCCCAGGAAGGCAGTGCCAGGAGGGCAGGAGCAGGCTGGAGACCCCCATCAGGAGTTGGGACTCTTCTGCACAGAGTGTAAACAGGACCAGGACAAAGCATGTTACATGAGAACAGTGAATCAGAAGCATTTGAAGAGTCCTACCACATGTGAAGGCTGAAGGAATAATTATATACAAAGTTTGCTCAGACCTGATGAAGGCCAACAACCTCCTCTGAGAACCTCCTCCTCTAAAGAAATGCAAAGCTGTCACTCTGGCATGGTCAGCAAGCATGGCCAAACTCCTCCTTGCTTAGCTGCCCTCCTGCCACCTTTCTCAGACCCTGATTTGTGGGGCTGCAGAGATACTTCCAGGTAGAGAGGTCTGACAAAATACGTGCAGTGACAGGAGTGACCGCCCACCCCAATGACTGTCTCACCTTGCACTTTCCACGTTTTCATGAGATCTCAGGGAAGCTGAAGCTACCCATTTAAACTGGACCTTGCAATTTCTCAGTGGAAATATACAGTCTCCCTGAGACCTTTGAACACAAGCTGGAAAGTCTGCTACCTCTTGGTCAGGCCCAGGAAGGGAGCCTGATTCCCAGCTGCCCTTCCTGGGAGTGTCTGAGCCTTTTCCTAGGAAAAGGCATGAGGTAATTTGATCAGGTGTTGGAGAGGCTGCACTGCCCGGCACAGGTAGCTGAGGTACAATGGGACTGTCATTACCAGCCTGCATTAGCTACAGGTAATGAGCTACAGCCAATGCCAATCCCAGTTGCCTGCTGTTCACTTGGGTTTGTCCTCAGATAGCCATGTTAGACATCCATGAATCCAATGGAAACTTAAATACTAACCTGACTGATTTACCTTTCTTTCTTCTCACTACACAGCCATGAGAGTTGAGATAAAGCCAAGACAAGGTCTTGGTGTCTATGCTTGCTTGGTGTCTATGCTTCCTGCTCTCTTGCATATGAGAGCAGGAACTGGACAGAGCAAATCTCTTTATGTGTCTTGACAGCTGACCTGCCTACTTAGGTGGGATGAAGAGTGTGTATGGAGATCTAGACCTTTCCCAAATTCAGTATTCTTGGTTCAAAGGTGGCTTTATTCTGATTAACATGCATTTCTTTAACTAGATGTAGATTACAGAGATGAACTTTCTGATTTATACTTCTACTTTTTGAGCAGAGATAAGAAACTAGAGATGATGAAATAGTCACAAGTTCCAAGATATTTTTAGTTTGCTAGTGAATGAGCCTCAAATGACTAAAACAAACAAATCCAGCCCAGATTAACAAATTGCACATATAGAATTGTACACCTATTGTTGGAATCTCAAGCCCTCCTCTCCCAGCTAAACCTTCATGCCACCTTCTTCTTACCTGTAGCCACCCAAATTATTATTTTTGGCAAATGAGTGTCGGTTGTGTGAAGAACAGTAGGGTTACAGACTTTGGGACATAAAATAGTGGGTGATTACATGACACTTTTCTGAACTGACTGTTTTTATACAGGAGATTTTGAACTTGGATAGATTAAGCTGCATGACTAGGGCAAGCCTCAATCAAATAAAGGATTTAGTCTTTTACAAATAGTTTTTCTTTTCACATCATTCCTATTGAGAATATTCTGAACTTCCCTCCTTTGAGAACCATGCTGACCACTAATGTATATTGCTCTTGCATGCTGTGGTCTTCCACCTCCAGCAGAGCTGGAAGAGTCCAGCATTTCTCCTTCAGACTTTGCCTTCTTAGGCTAAACACATGGCTGGTGTCTTCATCCCATCCAATGGGTGAGATGGCTTTGGCCACTCCAGAAACTCTCCTCTGCCCAGGCCTCCCCAGGAGACGTTTCCAATGCTATGCTGATGATTTTCCTGTCTCTGCATGAAACACCTTGCCCACTAGGTCCAGCTGCCCTTTCCGGCTGCAGCACTGGAAGTCCAGAATTTTATTCCCTGTACCTCTACATACAGTTGATGTATTCTGTTACTCAGAGCAACCCACAGCTGAGGTTCTCATTCTTTTCTCCATAGACAATGCTTCTGAACCCCATGCCATCAGCAGATTTCATTAGTGCATTCCAGTTATAGCCCACCAAGCCACTCCGGCCTTCAATCAAGCTTTTCCTGCCCCTCAGGAAACGTGATAAGCAAAAACTACCATGCCAGCAGCCATGCCTGGGGCTCTGCTAGCAGTGTAGAGATTGCAGTGCTGGTGCTTATTCTGGAAGTGTTCAGAAATGGAGAAAGCTGAAGAGACTGTACTCTTTCTCAGTCACATATAATTTTGTTTTCTTTTCCTTTTTTTCTTATCTTTTAGTTTTACATCTCCTGTTTTTCCAACCTTCTCCTGTTCTTTTTTTTAAAGGTGCAATAAGAAATGTGAATCCATACGTGTAGATTTTGCCTGGGGAAGTTGTGCCCCATCCCTGGCAGTGTTCAAGGTCAGGCTTGAGGCATTGAACAACCTGATGCAGTGGGAGGTTCCCCTGGCCAAGGCAGTGGGATTGAAAACTAGATGATCTTTAAAGTCCTTTCCAACCCAAACCATTCTACGATTCTGTGATTCTATACTGTGAACACCCATGACTGCTGCACCGAAAGGGATCTTTGCATGGGAGATCTCCTCAGTGTTGAACACTCCCTTTGGTAGTCTTAGTGGGATTAGCATTCCTGAGGCTTGAAGTTATCATGCGTGACCTTAAGTACAAGTGGTTGAACATCCTATCCTGTGTGTTTTGTGGAAGTTCAGGCAGACACTGATGGGACATTTTAACCACCACAGCGACATTAAGAGATCAGTACTCTGATTCACTCACCCTGCCCAGCCAGCTAAATAATCTCCTTGCTTGCTAAGAAATTTAGTCAATGTTAAGTTTGATTGACTGTGGTAAATGCATTTATCTGGGATTTATAACCAAAAAGACAGGCATCTCCTTAAACTCTTTCTCAGCATTCATAAGGATTAATTAGTTTTAGTCTGAATATTGTAACTGAGTGTATCTGCTGCCTAAAACCTTTCAGGGGACAGAAAGAGAACTGGGTCCCCATTATTTGCACAACTTCCCTTTTAACATGTACTGTTATCCGCTAAACTTCATCCACTAGGCATGAAATTCAGAAACCACTTCTCCACTCCAAGGTGTGACACACTGGAGACATTTTCTGGTCTGCCCAACCATCACCGTATCACCTTCCTGGGAAAACAGGTTCTTCCTCTGGAGAGGTCCTGTTGCTCTGGGAAGTCCCATGCCACCTAAAGACATCAAATGTACTGCTCAATGTCCAAGTCACCTACTTGACACATGGAGACAACATGATGTATAGGTAACTGGAAACATGGGACATTAGGGCCCAAAGCAGGGAGGCAGTAGAATGACACTAAAAGTAGTAGTTTACCCTCAATGCCACTGGTGTTGGCAGGTCTGCCAGCATTTCATGATTCTGAGGAGAGATCTTGGCAGATGACAAGAGCAATGATTTCCTCGGCCTGGCAAGTGGCCCAGACACTTGTTTGGATGCCCTTTTACCAAGACACTGTTGTTTGGATGCCCTTTCCAAAAGCATCACGAGAACTTTCATGCCCAGCAGTGAGAACAGGCACTGCCATTCTGACTGAAAGCAAGGGTTTTGAGATAAACACAAGATTTAACATCACACTGAGTATGAGAGGCAGGTGGCAGATATCTCCTTAACTCAGTAACACTGCTCCAGACAGTCTGTTGGGTCTGGACTGGAAAGGTCCCCAGTCCACAAGCAGAGCCAATTGTGGTGACACTGGGATCACTTCCAACAGTTACTCTTTTTTCTACCCCGCTTGAAGTTTGGAACTGTCTTCTCCTTAGTCTTCTCCACACTAAATCTTTCTGTGTTGCATTGAGGACTTGCGAGTCTTGAGGACTGTTCAGTCCTTGGCAAAGCTGGGCATTCTTTTCCTGATTTCACAAACCAGAGTGAGCAGGATGGGAAAGGCTTTGGGGACCTGGCACAAAATAATCTGAGTACATTAAACCAAATCAGATAGCAAGGAATTCTTGTTTCACAGACAACATGACAGAACGGCATGCAAAGGCAAGGGATTGGACATCTTTCAGTCTCCAGCTCAGAGGCTTATCCCACCCACTGCTGCTGGGTGACAGCAATGACAGAATGTCCTTACACTGCCAGGATCAGAAACTGTGTATTTACACTGAGGGAGGAACACGTGATCAAGGAGTGTGGCTTGGCCAGAAATCCAGGGGCAGAGATCCCCTTCAAGACTTGGCACGTCTGGTCAGGCAGGACATGTCCTGGCTTTAGAGCAGCTCTGTTATTTGGAACCTTGGTCCCAGCATTAGCAAGGTTGGACATCATGAGAGTAGCAATGGGAACAGTTATATGAAGCTGCTTACACTTACAAACTTCCAATAAGTTTCAGGCTGAGCTTCGGATCAATTCTTATTCCTTCCAGATTGCTTCACTCATCCCTCCTGGGTACTCTTGATCAAATCACGAAAATGCTGAGCAGATTCTTACACCGTACTTTCTAATAAACCATTTAGGAAAGCAGAGTTGACAGCATCTTACAGTTTTTCTTCTTTCTTCTTTTTTAAACTAGCTCCACAGCTTCTGCCAAATTCAAGGATGCCAAGTATGATCAGGCTGTGGATGGCACCATTCGTTTGTGTCAATCCTCTTCATACTAGATGAGCAGACAGGACATATGGGCCTACCCTTAAAAAACTGCACACAAGAAATAAATGGGAGACTTCTGCAAATCAGTAAACTTCCAAGTGCAAGATTAACCCAAGGACTGCCAGATGCAGAGAGGAGCTGCTCTAAATAGAGGAAGTTGAGAAATGTTCATCTCCAATTCCTGTAAATACCTCGTGGAAGAGGATACAGTGGAGAGGAGAGGTCTCCAGGACTCTAATGCACTGTGTTTTGTCTCCACAGACCAGAGTCTGGCAAATCAGCATCTCAGACAGTGTGTTCAGCCTCTCAAACACAGCCTACACCTTATCCTCATGTCTTGAGGTTAGTCTGGTCATCTGAACCATCTGGAGAGTACCCTGACGCCCTACAACCCTCCTACAATTTCAGAGATGAAAAGCAGAACTGTGAGTCTGCTTGGGAAAACCTGTCTCTCTAGTGACTAGAGAGAGAAGCTTAATCTGCTTAGCTTAATGAAGAGAAGGTGAAGACGTGACGCGACTGTAATCTGTTAAGCACTACCACTGGGAGAAGGCTTTTTTAACAGTGGTGGGCTTTTTAATCCAGTAGACAGGCAGAATGAGATCCAGTAGATGAAAGATGAAGGTGAACAACACAGTCTAGAAATAAGGTACTTTTTTTTTTTAAACAGTGAAAGCAATTAGCTATTAAAGAACCTATAGAGATGCACTAAGTCCCCTAGCTCTTGAAGTCTTAAACAAGACCTAGTTATGTTTGAAATTATAGGTGTCACTGGCTCTGAAATGAGGGAAACCTGACAAAATTTCACACCACAGAGAAACCAGGATAGCTGGTTTATACAAGACCTGCTTAAAAAAATCCACAAATTTACCTTTGCTTCCTAAAGGCTTCTGCATGTCTGTTTAATAGCTGTCGCCTTCCAGCCATGGTTGTTGTGCATGGTGCAGTTCCACACATTCTCCATGGGAGAACGTCAATCAGGCTCTTAATCACTTGCACATATTTGTCCTCCGTTTCAATTTTCAAGGGCCCTAAAGTAACCATGACCTCTGCTCCATACCTATATGTGCCCAAAATAACCTGCCTTGTCTTGCAGCCCATCCCCCTGCTCGCTTCTTGCATTATTTTCTCCCAGAGTCTCTTCACATAGGCACTCCCTTGTCTCTCTCCTGGATGCTCTCAGAGGCTGCAAATGCATCTCAAGCCAGCCAGAACATCTGGTTCCCAGTTTGGAATGTGTTTTTGTGCTTGCTGGGGCATGCGGAGGATCTCTGTGCTGCTCAGGCTCACACTGAGTTCCAGATGCCTCTCCATCCCCCACCTGGAAGCAGTTTTTCTGGCCAAGCTGCTACACTCTGAATAACAGAAAAAGTTCCACATGCAAAAACGTGGGTGCTTTGAGAAAATCAAGGACTTTCTCTCCTAGTTATCACAGCCATGGCAATGACATGTCTCATGGGCTTTTTCCATTCTCATTGGCACACTGAGTACTTGCTAGAGACTTTCCTGCCCAGCCCTTTGAGACACTTTGGCAGCCCAGCCCTGAAGCCATTCCTTGGAGACACAATGTGCTTGTGCACTAACGCAGGTGGAAATGCATACGCCAGTTCCTACCTGCCTTCAGTCTTCCCAGTGACGCCCCAAAAGTTCTCTAGCTCAAATTCTGTGAAATCCACAAGAATTTAGCATGGAGGCATTCAAAACAATGCTCAGCCACACTTGAAGTATCAACCTTTGGCCAGAACCACAGTGTCTTGGATCAACTCAGCACATGTCAAATACAACCAATTATTTCAGCAGCACTGCTGAATGTAGTTCTTTCCTCTCTCCTGCAGTGAGAGCTACCTCACCTCTGTCATCACTGCCATCTCTAGAGAGTTGCATCTTTCCCCACCATGACTTGCCTCATCTCATCAGAAATCACAGTCTCACCAGGTTTTGCTCCTCCCCTTTTTAGGGGGATGAGACTTACAAGTTTTCTTAATTGGTAATACATGGGCCTGTGTATACCCTCCAGTAACTCATTTTTTAGTCACCGGCCACTTTCAGCCAAACTTGGCAAGGATAGGAGTGTTCTAAGATAAAATTGCTTATGTGACTTGAAAACAGGGGAATGCACAGAAGAGAGAAATCTTATCAAAAAATACCAGAGTAGGAAAATCAATGCACTGAGCTAAATTCCTTATTAGACTCTGGAGTATCCACACAAGATGGAGGGGACACAAAGACAGGTTCAGAAACGTCCTGGTGTCCTGAAAATTGCTTTAGTTCACACAGTTAGGCACCAGAGAATTTACTGCAAGGCACAGAGGAAAGCATTCTTAATCAGCCTTGATCCACCTTTTCTTCAAGACCTTCACGAAGACCCAGGGTCTTTTCCTCCTGGTAACCACAGAGTTAGGACCAGGTGACAGCACTGGAGACAATGTTTTCTGAGGCTGTTGGTGGAGGATCCTTCCATCCTGAAGGTACTTAATAAGCAAGAAGAACACATTTTCCAGGCTTCCCTGGAGTTCCCTCTCTGCCTGCAAAGCAGCTGTGTCACTGTGTGACTGGCTGATGTGCTGAGGAACAGAGAAGGCAGAGACTTCACCACAAGACAGACTGGGAGCTTTTTCTCCACAGGGAACCTGTAGGTGTTTGGGGGTTTTACTACAGGAGGAAAGCCTGTCTGCCAAGAGCAGAGGGAAATCCAGGGACTGGAATTCCTGCCTTGTGCAAAGAACCACACAGCAGGACAGCACTCTCAAGGCAGAACTGGAGAGTGAGCAAGGGGTCCAGCAAGAGCTCATATAGCCATTGGGATTTAGAAGTCACCCCAATGGGGTCACTGCTCTGGCAATAGATCAGGTGTGACTGTTCCATGCCCCCAGCCTGACTGGGATGCAGAGAGCGCAGAGTACTCTGAGACACACAGCTCCTACTGTGTGCAAACATGCTCTGCACAGCTCAGACAGCCACTGGGGCGCTGCTTCTTCATAATGAGCTGGTGTTACGTGTGGCTGTGACATGGCTTCTGGCAACACACTGTCTCTGCTTGAAGCCCATCCTTGGACTCCCCTTTGGATTCATCCAGATGCCCAGTAATTCACTTGTCTTGGCTGCTCCTGGAATGGCGTGCTCTGTGCTGTCATGCTTTCCCCAGTGCTATCCCAGGGGTTCTCAGTCATACTTGGATTTACTCTGCAAAGCTGGGGTATGCCACACAGAAAGGCAGGGCCAAAGACTCAGCAGGTGACACCCTTTGAAGAGCAGAGGAAGCTAAACAGGTGTAAGGGCAAGAAAACACAAGTTTTCTTCAAAGCTGCACATTGCTATATAAATCCCATTTCTCCTGCCTCCTCCCCTTGGTGTGTCAGCCTGTCTGTCAACTCCCTCACCAATATTCCCACTGTGTGCTTGAGCAACCCCAGCCTGGATACTGTGATACCCTCCTGTCCCTACCCTTCAGATGAGCTCTCCCTGGGGACCATCAAATCTGCATGTGCTGCTGCTAACACCTATTCACAGCATGGCTGGGGCACTGCTGGGATATAAATACAGTGATGGGGACCATCAGCAGCCAACACTGCTGTGCAGGAGAGGTTGGTGTGTGAGCCTGCATTGATGTACATTTTGCTGGCACAGGCAAACTCTCTCTGCCTGTGCCGAGAGCAGCTGAGCTCTGGGCCTGTTCTGTGAACCAGAAATCACCTAGATCCCTTTAGCTCTGCTGAAAACCTATATTCCCTCCTGTTGAAGACTGACATTGTCTCCAGATATGGCCAGAGCCTTTGTTTCAACCTACAAAGACCATAGCTGCACCTGGGAGAGGCACTGGTGTACAACTCTGCACACGGAAAGAGATTTGGAGTCGCTGCGGCAGCGAGAAAGCGTCACTGCTTGATCCCCAGGGCCTTTGAACTCCGTTGCCAATCTCCACTTTGCACCCTCCCGCTCCGAGAAAGAGCATCAAATGGTGTAGGCTACGTAGGCAGAGGAGGAGGAGGAAGGGCTGGGAAGCAGAGAGTGCTGAGGCTCCCAGCACAGAGGGAGGAACAGTGAGGGGGATGCTGGGGACATAAACAGCAATGACTTTGAAGGGCAAAGTGGTAGGGTACTGTGTATGATGTTCCAGTTCTTCCTACCTATCTGGGTGCCCTGTCCATTCAGTGACACTTAAAGCAGCCTCCTGGAAAGACATTTTTGCACCGAGTGCTGTTGTCTTTCACATTTTCCAGGGCCAGGGAGGGGAGAAGAACCACAACCAGGTCAGTGCTGGGCCCTGCTCAGCACCCCAGGCACAAGAAGTAGGGAGAGGAGAGTGGGAGCTTTCTTGTGGCTCTCCTCATGAAACTCCAGCTGGCTTTATTTCCCATTACATCGTTTCTCTGAAATGCCAGGCTGCACATATGAATTTGCTACTGTGGGGTTACTCCTCCAGAAGGGGTGGCTACATAAATACATTTATTTTAATGACAAGTGCTATGGAAGTATTTGTTCTGAAACCCAGAGAGATACAGGAGCTTGTCAAAGAGGCATCACACAAATGAGTGCTAGCCATCCCTAGCTGCTGCTGGGTTTGAGACCCAAATGCTGGGCTACGACTGCTTTTTCAGACCAGGAGCTGAGTCTTCAGGGTGGGGTGTTCCACCTGGTCCCCAGCTATGGTTCTACAAGCATAACCAGCTGCAAAAGAACCAGGTGCCATCAAAAAACAGGCATGAATGCACTTATGGGCTCTCATGCTTATTTGAAAATAATACTTTGAATAAAGCTCCAGGACACACTGAAAAGTCACTTAATGCCAAGGAGATTATGATCTATTGGACAATGAGGCTCATTAATGGGAAGGGCTGGCAAGCTAGAAAGAGTGAAAAACTGCATTTCCTGAAGCTGAACTTCCTAAAAAGACCCATATCTGAAAGCAGCACATTTTCCTTTGACAGCCCTTATAGGTTGGGATGTAGAGGATGGGGGTGAGTCATTACGACCTTTTTTTCCCCTTAGTGTATAAGGAAACTGAGGCACAGGCAGCCAATTAAATGGAGATAATCAGTACATTTCTGAGAGCTAGTGTGGAGACACCCAAACTTCTCTTCAAGGCCATAAACATCTGTAGTTAATGACAAAATGTTAATTACTGGCAATCAGCTAATGAGGGTAAAAGCTGAACTAATTTTCTGCTGCCTGAAATGCTACTCTAGATCATGTTTTGCCCATCAGCTGAACTGCTATTTAAAAAGAGGATGAAAAGGAAAAGAAAAAAAAAAAAAAGCATTTTGGCATCTCGCTCTGCCTCCTCTGCCAGACCAGATTAACGCAGGGGGGAAGTTCTCTGGTGTAGACAAGCCCTAGTTCATCTTCCCATGACAGGCAGGGAATCAGCCACGCCGAACACAGAGCTCAGAGGCCCTGCTAACCAGCCCTGCCTCCCACTGAGATCTGCTCAAATGACTTTAACGCAAGGGTGGAAATTCTGGTACTTCCTTATGCTCAGAAGAGATCGTGCAACTGGACAATTTGCTGCCCGCCCCCCTTTTTGCCCATCTAGGGACTGAGCCCCACTCAGCTATGGCATGTGGCAGGTCTAAATCACCTTCTTGCATTTTGAAAAGGCAGCTGGAGATGACCCTCCTGGAGCAATAAGCCAGCACGTATTGCTGCTGTGCATGAGTAACCAGCAGCCATTCTGGAGGAGGCTGTGCGCTACCGCTGGGCAGAATGATTCATCTCTATGTCACGGACATGGTAGCAATAGCCCTGCAACAAAAGGCAGAGCCATGGGATAATTTGTCATTATGGTGACTATCAGCCTTGGACTGATCAGCCTGAGTGCTCACACCTCCGACACCTGCAATAAAACCTCTCCTGGCACCAAGGAGGGAAAGACTCCAAGCTGGGGTCACTGAGGATATGGTCCTAGGGGGGATCTGAATTAGCATATTGTACAGAATGGTTTTGGGGTTATGGAGATGAGCTAGGGGGTTGGAGATTAGCTGCAGTTTTGCCTGTGATACAGCAAAACCAACTTTGACTGGCACTGTACTTTACCCTGCCCTGGCACAGCAGTTTCAAGGTAGCTCCATGTCAGGGGGCAGAAACACCAGGCTGAATCTCACCCAGAATGAGCAGCTAAATGTCCCTTACCCTCCGACTCAGTTACCAGCGACACCTACTTCTGAAAATTGCTAGCTCCAAAATTTAATTTTAAATCTAATCTTTCAGATCAGTCCCAAGCCCTCACTTATAGGCCACATTCCAGGGATTTTTCTGTGGCCTCCTTCCTCTATGGTCACATCAAACCAATTTCTCATGCAGCACACCCCAGCTGCTGTCCTGTGAGCCCTTCCCTGCACCCTCGGGGAGCCAGGGCCAGCACCCAAGTGCCTGTCACAGCCCCCCATCACACCCCTCCAATCCCACAGATACCTTCAGATTAATGCCAACAGATGTGTTTTCTGCCCAGCTACCACATGAAGAAAACTTCCTGATTGAGCTGATTCCCAGCCCTTTGCAGGCTCACCTCCCCACTGCCGCGATGCTGACTGTCAATCAACTCCTACTTGCTGGTGCAATTAATTCCATCTCCCTTTGCAGCCCGAGTTCACTGCGCGCAGGGACAGCTATCACATTTCATGCTCTAAAGGGCTTAACACGCCGCTACACACACATACATCCACACACTAGCAGGGTGGCCAGCAGGGTGATGGGAAACAGACTGAAGAAACGGGAGGCCTTATAGATGAGGGCACCCTAAATCAGATTTAGGGGGTGAGAGGACAAAGCAAACATGAGCTATTCCTGTGCAGGGTGGCACATGCTCACTGTAACATGGGTCAGGATTGTGTCTGCCCCACAGCCCTGTGGGTGAGGGTCACCTGAGCTCTGCGTTTTCACACTTGGGATGCAGAAACTGCAACATCCTGGTAGTTCTTCCCCTAGTTAAATGCTATCTGTCTTGCAGAAGGACCAGGTGGAGAAGCAGCTTGAGGAGAGCAAATATGTTTAGTGTTTACCTCCAGGGAGAACAACCCCTACCTTGGCACTAAGGCTGGGCGTTGGCTATTCACGCTGAGCCCAGCCAGGATAGATGCATCCCACTAGGCAGCATTTCCACAGATGGCTGTGCCAGTCTTGAACCCAGGGAGATAAAGAGAGACATGGGATGGCTTAAAGAGGGAGACTATTTTGTTACAGAGCCTGGGACTGGGAGACAACACTGCCATGAATCCAAACACCAATTCCTCTATATCTTCTCCAAGACTCTTCCAGTGAGCTCCAAAGCTCCCCAAATTCAGCACATTTCCTATCAATGCCACCACCCTCTGGGCTAATGCCATGGAAAAATACTTCAGGGCTACTGCTGCCAACAGGTCCCCAGTTGACTGTAGTGGGAAAATCCTACAGGTTACTTTAGCTTATGATATTCAGGCTACATTTTACGAATGTGCCCTCCCTGGCTCATCTGGGCGAGAGCAAACAAGCTGTGTGATGTGTGCAGGGGCTGCTACTCCTCTGGCTTCTCCTGCATTAGCACAACATGGCTGAGGTACCCAACGCTGCAAGATCAAGTCAATAACTACCACTGTTATTATCTTTATTAATCAATAAATAATCAAATATCTTTATTTCCTCTTGTAGGGCTTCCCAGCACATCCTTTCTTACTTTATCTTCTGTCTTATTTACATCCCGAGCTTGCAACTAGATCTGCGGGAGCGGCTGTTGGCACTGACCCAGCTGCTGAAACCCGGCCACACTCTCGCAGAAAAGTCCCTTTCAGAGCAGGGATGATTCGACTGACTTCAATCAGCCTGCCCACAAGGAGGTTGCCTCGTGGAGCCAGGGCCAAAGCCGTCAGCTCCTCTAGGCAGATCTGTCAGAGCTGAAAGGGCTCTAAATACCTAATGTCCCTCCAGGGAGACACCAAGACATCTGCAGCAGCTGCAAAAATATATAAAATGAGGCAAGGTTAATAGCGGCTATCTTGGGCATGTGTGCCTGCGCCTCGTTCTTTCATACAGTCTGAGGGCCGTATAATTGTTGAAGCCTTTACCTTCGTGTTTCCCTGAGGAGAAGGAACAGCACAGTGTCCCCAGCACCCAGGCAGGAGCTGGAATGTGGGCAGAGACACACTGGAGGACACACAGGAGGTCTCCGGAAGAGCAGAGATCTTCACCATAGGCTTTCAAATGCCACGTAAGAGGTTTTGCATTGGCACCATCCTTCCTTCCAGCTTGTATGCCCCTCTGTGGCTTTCCATTCAGCCCCTTTCTAGTGAAACCAGTTGGTCATACCCTGCCACAGCAAATTCCTGAGCTAAGCCACATTTTAGCAGTAAGACACAACCTCTCTATGAGAGAGTTCTTGCTCTTAGTGAGAATAAAACTCATTCTGCCTAATTCTTCCTGGCAGCACACTCTGCTGTAAGGAAAGTGGGAGCATAGTGGCAGGGGAAGGTAGTGCTACTCCTTGCCAGTGACCCTCAAAATCCATTCTTTTGTTCTAAACACGAGGCCAGGCTTGCTCGTTCAAGTCACTTGTGTTGTGGAAAGCAGTGCTGCTTTGAGCCCAAATCTGCCTTGCACACATCCCCAGCTCTGAGTGCTGAGAGGTGGCTCATTTCACTTTATTTTTAATCCTATCAAAAGCCTAGAATACATCACGAGTGAGGATTTGCATTGTGGAAAGGCTTTTTCATAGACACTTTGGACTCTGTTTCATGCACCCAGAGGGCTTTGCAGTAGTTAATTTTGCCTCCCAGTTCCCGGGAGGGAAGGAGGGAGGGATGGAGGGAGGTGTTACTATCTGCGGTTTGCCAAGAGGACTGTGAGGTGGATGGATGAGAAACAAAGTCTGTGGCCTGATGGTGCTTCTCAAAAGCATTAACACACTTTCTTCCTTCTCACCCACAGGCACAGTGACGTTTCCCACTTCTGCTTGGGTCTGGCTCTCTGGAGACCTGGCAGCCGTTCCCTAATGCCGCTCCTTTCACAGCAGCTTAAACAGGGGTCAGAGCCAGTGCCACAATTGGGAAAACAGGTCCTCTGCAAACCAGCAGTGTGGTATCAAACCCCACACAGAGAATGGGAAAGCTGGCCCTGTGCAGGGACAGAGAGGCTGGTTGTGGCACTTAATCCAAACTCAGTGTAGGGTAACAGGAGGGAAGAGGATATTGGTAACTATTTAAAGGAATATGAATCAATTATTTCACATTTTTGGAGGCTGAAGGCCTGATTTTGGTTAAATAGAGGACTTTGTGGAGACAAAACTGAATAGGACTCAAGTAGCCTAGATTTGAGGCTAGGAATTGATCAAGACTTCCTGGCCATTCCCAGTACAGGGTTGCTCTGGGTCTGTCCCTGGAAAAAGCAGGTAGGGAAGAAAGTCCCTGCTTGTTTGTGCTGGATATGCTCAGGAGATACATAGGTTTCCTGTGACAACCACAACTAACCAGGTAAGCCCATGTTGCCTGTCCAGAGCCACCCTCCTCAGCTGGCTCCTCCACTGGGACAGTCTATACTTAAGTATCACTTTTCCCATTGGCAGAACAGGATCAGACTTAAAATCTTCCACCTGCTCCCATGAGGGAGAAAATAAGCAGCATTTCAATGCATACTTCAGATGACCATGCTCATGCCTTTTGACAGCTGAAGCCTGGAGACACAAACAGCCATATAAGGGCAAACAGGGAAGGTATTTTCCCTTGAAAGAAGGTGCTCTAGTGAGGCAGGGATATATATCTTTTTTTCTTTCTTTGAACGTCACAAATGAAATCCATTAAGCAGTGATGAGTAGACAGCACTGAAAACAAACACCAAATTAAGCACACCCACTCTAAGGGAGAGGTTTTGCCTGCCTTCTCCACCCACACTCCTGCCAGGGAGAAAGGTGAAGATGAAGAGAGGGCACCCAGCAAGACCATTTCTGGGGGCTGGGCTGGGAGAGAGAAGTGGGCATATGCAGGTGGTGGGGATGTGCCAAAGGAGAAGGAGCCCTGTGTGAGGATGGTCACAAGTGTGATGACTTGGCAGTACTGAGCTTGGAAGGGCTCTGGGAAGTGGAGGTGTAAGAGAGGTGCTGCTAAGTGTGGCCCTAAGGTGACAGTCACTGGGGATAGGTTCCTGGGGTACTACAGCAAGACAGGCTAGGGAATAATACTGAAAATAAAGGAATTGATGATCTGAGGTCTGATGTTACTCTAGAAGGACCTGGCACAACCTGCAGTAAACCAGGTTGGTCCAAGAAGGCTTTCTCATTCCTGGCTGCTTTGCCCTCTTTGTCCTCTGATGAAGAAATGGCAGCAGCAGTCCTGAGACAGGCATGGACACAGTCTGTCCTGGCACTCCAGGGTTCCGTAAGCAACACAGGCTTTGAGGACACTATATCTCTGCTGGGAAGGAGAGTATCAGGAAAAAGAGGCACCAAACCAGGCCTCATGTTCACCAGACAGTGGTTTCAGTATGGCAACTACATGGACATCAGTGTGGCTCTGTCACCAGTCCTACTCTGCTGCTGTTCTCAAGGGGGACACAAGAAACTTTCTGTCCAGGTTAGAGCACCAGATATGAGGGAGACAGGAGGAAAAAGGAGACCTATGCTTAGAAACAAGTAGAAAAGTGAGAGGTTCGAGCTCAACTGGGGGCCATGAGGTGGAGAGAAATAGGATGATATGGGAGGTTGGGACAGAGCAGGAGCCATGTCAGAGGTACAGCTAAGGTACGTGATGGGTGTAGACAGCACATCTATCCAGCCTTTTCCAGATGAAATTTTCATTGGTTCTACAGTAATTTGATCTCAAAAGTGCAGCAGGTGAAGGACAGCAGTTCCAACACTCCTGACACAAGTGGGGAGTGCAGGCACCTCCTGGGCATCAGTCATGTGCCAACTGCTGCCACCAGTTCAAGAGGCTGTGGCTTTGCTGTCCTCATTAGGACAGACTCTCATCCTGGGCCAGCTCAGTCATTTAAAGGCCAGTAAGACAGAAGTTGGGATACCACTGGGATGGCTGCAGGCATATCCACATCTGAAGACAGGCAAGTGGGTGGGCTCACATCTCCATGTGTGGAAGAACCTTCTCCCCTCCACACCCTTCTCCAGAACAAGAAGGCTAAAACCTATGAGCAGTGACATTGCAACTACTTCTCAGTCCCCTCACTCTGTGGTTTTCATAGCATCACAGAATTTAGGTTGGGAGGTCTCCAGATTTCTTTAGTCCAACCTTCTGCACAAATCATGGCTAGCTTCAAGGATTCTTAGGGCTTTATTTAGCCAAACCTTGAAGATGTCAGAGGACTGAGATCCTACCATGTGTCTGGGCCTTTGTCTCATGGCTGCTCCCCTCTCACTGTGGAAGTTTGTTTCTGTCTATCTGATGAACACCTCCCTTGCTGCAATTTGTGCCACTGCCTCTTGGCCTTTGCTGTGCCACTCTGGCTCTGTGGTCTTTATAATATGACTTCAAGTAACAGAAGACAGCAGATATCCCCTTTCATCTTGTTGCCAGACTGAACAAGCTCAAATCCCTCCACCTCTCCTCACACATAACGTGCTTCCATCTCTTTACCATTTTAGCATCCCTCACTGGACTAGCCCACATTGTGCTGGAGTGGTCTTTGGGCACTAAGAAAGAAATCTCTGAAATTTCAGCCTGCAACCTCCTCACACAGCCCTAGTATAGCCATTCTTTCTGGGTTGGCCAGAAGACAATTGCATCCCTGATCTGGGAACAATTTTGGTGTCACTTGGGAAAAACTGCAGAATGTGTTAGAAAAAAAAATTACACATTCCATGCCTAAAAGTGCCACTAGCTTTCTTTATCCTTTTACAGAGGTAAAAGGGACTCCCTCCTGGGACAGATATTCACATGTCAGGCTAGGCAAGGAACTTGTTTTTTTTTGAAAGGCTGAGCCCAAAATTTGCTTTATCTCACTGGGCTGAATATAGAATAATGCCCTTGAAATTGCTGCAGAGCATCATCGAATGCCTTATACTTCACTGTTGCTAGAAAGTAATTGCTGAGTTCTTGATATGTGGATGCAGTTTCATGCCCAGTTTATGCTAAGTCTATGCTGCCATCTTTCCCGTGCCCTGCCAGGTGTGCTGCCCTGCCCCTTCACCAGTACTGCATTGGTGACCAGATGGTCAGATATGGGAACTGATTCAACAGAAAGCCTATCAAAAATCTTTTTAAAAGTTGATTCTTGTTGGATCAAGTCCCTGGCTGTATGGAGACTGGTGCTGAAGCTTGGAAAGGGTGGAAATGCAGAGTGGAGGTTGCTGCTCACTACAGCTGCAGGGACTTAGACTGGCTCAGCTTGCTCATGGACACACACCACCAAGAGACTGGACAGTCACTCTTACCCTGAGGAAACGTCTGTAGATAACACTTTACCTTCTTTCAGTGACATGGACCTCTTCTCCTTCAACTTCAATGACAATTTTTTTTGTTCCTTGGGTATGTCCCTGCTGCTCCTGGCTGAATTGCTGTGCAGGGAGACACCATGCTGGAAGGGCATAGTTTCTGAACTGACCTTAGCCTGACTGTGCTCACCATGGATGTTTTGCCTTCCAGCACTTCATGTCTTGTTTCATGCAGCCTTTACCCAGAGCGACTCATTTGTGCCAGCAGAGTCCAGCCATCTCCCTCCTCATCCAGCCCCCAGCAAGGTGTCAGTCTTCATTAGCAGAGGAGTGTGGGGTTTAGCTGATACAATTTCCCAAGTAGTCTGGCTGAATACACAGTCCCAGTGGAGCAAAGGCACTCCTGGCCTTGGCTCAATGTTGTGAGCTGGGAACCCCTGATCTCAGGTGGGGTAGGGGCTCCCTGAAATCTGAGCTCCTGAGGATTTTCTCTCAGAACAAATGCACAGAAATACTAATCTCCATCCTAAAATCCAGCCCAGCTCCCTCTCTACAGAGTATCTCTGACTTAGAAGTTTCAAGGAGATCTAACTCTATTATAAATATCCAGACACATTAGTGTCAGAGGGAGATGCATCCCACTTAATCCTTCCCAACAATGTGAACTAGACAAATCATGAAGAAATTAATTAAGCAAAAGAAAAAACAGAGTGAATACCTGGGAAAATGTCTTGACATTGAGTTGCCTTATGCTAATCTCTTAGGGACTTGGCAGTGGCTGTGGTATTCCTGGCATATGGAAACAGGTACAGAAAAGCAAGCAGTGGGAGCAATATGCAGGTGCTGCAAGGCACAAACTAGGAAGGAAACAAGTAGTCTCCAATATCTCTGGCACTGCTGGAAGACAGATAGATTCAGCCAGCTCGGATTTTAAAAAATCCCAATAATGCAAATTCCTTAAGTACAAGCCAAGCCTATGAATAAGATAAATCTCTTAGTCACTTTGCCAGTGATATCCTTCTAATCTCATCCTTTCTCAACGATGCTGCTCAGTGAGTGAAACACTTTGCATAAATGGGTTTGCTGCTCAGAGCAATCACTCATGCCTCCCACTCTGACCCCAGGATTAGAGAAGTCCCCTGGATTAAGGCTGTTACTATTTAGAGTCCAGGGTGAACCAGCTAAGCAAGGGCTCAAGGGAACTTTCAAGTGATTGCAAGAGAGAGAAAAAAAGAGAAGGAGAGGCGAACAGGAGGCCACCACCATGATAGGGAATTGCATGTCCCACACTGATGTTGAACTGTACTTAAAGTCCTTTACAAAGAGGAATGACCCAATAATAAGAAATTATCAACATACACATGGGAAAATAACAAACAGTAACTCAAAGGCCAACCAAGCCAACTTTTTCTTTAAAAAGTAAAAATGACATTGAGCTGATGGTGCTGATTCCAGAGTTGCTGAGTGTTTTGTTCCCTAGCAGACATCTTTGTCTGCTGAGTAGGCTCAGGAGTTTGAAATCCAGAGCTCAGGTCTGCTGACCTGTCCTCCCAAACCAGAGACTGGAAATGACTTGCTGGTTAAAGAGTGAGTTGAGAAGCAGAGACAGATCCCCCATGCTCCCATGCCCAAGAAGCATGGTGGGGCCACTTGTACCCATATGAGGAGAGCCTCAACACAAGCTCAGATCCCAGATAGGCTTCAAGCTACTTTATGGAGGTGGATAGATCATTTTGAATGCCAAAAATAAGAAAACCATGTCAGTTCATCCAAATTACACCTAAGACCACCATCAACCATTTGCCTTTTGCTTACTGTTTCCTTGTAGCACAGGCTCATGTGAGAACTGTTCTCGGTATTACTTAGGTAGCATATACTGTAGTAAAGTATGTAATCCTTTAAAATACAAGAGCTTTCCTTATAATCCATGCTTCTGTAAACCCAGACAAATATTTAATACATTCTTATCACACCAATGGGAAATAGTTTTATCATCTCTGACAGACACATGAATTTTCAGCAGTGCCTGTCACATGTTTACTACTTCAGTCCCCAGGAATTGCTCCCTTTCACTATTTCTCTATGGAGACCCCCTCTGCTGATGCTCTCCCTTCCCCAAAGGAGAGTTTCTAGAAGCAATTCTAGTTGGATAGTGGAAAAAATAAAATAGAGACTCCTCAGAGCAGACTTTCAGTGTTTTGCCAGGCGAAAGGTGTCTTCATGCAGTTTCTGCCTAAGTTTGCAGAACAGCTTTTCTGGGCTTTGATTAATTAAAATACAACACATCTTGCACAACTTTTGAACTCTATTTCTGTAAACGATAGGTGAGGCTGCAGGCTGTCTGTCACATTACGCATGTCCCCTGTGCCAAGACTGTAGTTTTCTGTTTGACTGTAAGTCATCCATTAGATGTAAGAAAATTATTATTGTTTTTTAGTGAGTCATTTTTCTCTCAGTAATTAGTAGTTGTCAGTTCAACTCAGCCCAGTGCTGGTGTAACCCAGTGACTTCAAGGCTGCATTTAAAATCTCTTTGCTCCCACACAGCAGCTCACCACAAACGGTATCACTTTTCCTGCCTCATCCACTGGAGATGTGTTGCATCATGATTGAAAAGTCCCAGCCGGGCCAGCAACGAGAAGGGCTTGTTGGCTGAGCACAGAAGGGACTGCCCAACAGGAGAAGAACTTGGCCAAGAAAAGGCAGCTCACCTTCCTGACCCCATTCCATTGCTATATGCTTCAAATCCTGGCTGCGTCTGTCTTGCTATGAAAATGTCAGACTGTCTCTAACACTCATTTTTGCTCGCCGCTTCTGCATGGCCTTACTTGGCAACTTCTCCCATCTGTTTACTACTTTTCAATGTTGTGCATGCATTTCTGAATTCCTGTTTACTTATAATAATGTGAACAGTCAGCATTTGCAGAGCACCTAGCTTTGAAGTGGTTTCAGTGTATTTTAGTTGAGCAAGGATCCTTTACAGCATTCCTAGAAGGAAGTGAAGATCTCCAGTCCTGCTTTACAATGGCATGAAAGGATCCCATGTACCACTACAGGTGAATCCAGGTCCAGACAGACTATATCTAGATGTGGCAGCTATATGCACACTGGATGTCCTTGCTCCCGTTTAATCAATGGAGGTCTAGTCAATGTTGACAGCAGAGCCCTGAGAGTGAGTCAGCTGAGCAAATGTAGGTGTCTAGCTCTCCAGCTCCACTGACTGTATTGACTAGGGGCGCAATTACCTACCTCAAGATGTTTTCCACTAAGAAATCATTGCGTGGGCATGAGTCAAGCTCTTGATTTTTCACTGCCTAGACATCCAGTCCACATGCAGACACCTACGTTGCGACACTCACACTGAGGAGTCTGCAACTCAGAGCTGTGTCCCAGCTCGGTGATGTGCCCAGAATCATGGCTTCTTTACAAAGTTCAGAGGGGAAGCTGAGGTCCTTGATTGCTGCTCATCCTCTTTCATCTGCTTGAACTGGAAGAGGAACCTCCTCTAATCAAGCCAACACCACAGGAGAACTATTCTAAAAGCATCCTCTTAGAGCCAGAGAGCAGTCATCTACCTTGGTTTGTACGTGTTATCCAGTGACCACGTTGCCACCTTGATTTTAAAATCTGGGATTTGCTAATACTGATCTCCAGAGTAACTCTCATCTAAGAGGACTGTGTTTGCTGCTCAGTTCCCCACACCATTTAGTCTTTTTCTTTTTCTCTAGCAGGAAGGCAAACCCTGGCTCTGCAGAAAGCAGAGGTGCCCCTCTCTGAGCACTCATGGAGGCAGGCTATGCGGTCTTCCACCATATCACAGTGTGATATGCTGTTTGCTTAGAGATCTTCTGTCATGGACTAAATACTGCTCTGCTCAGCAAGTTTTCTTTACCATTTGTATTGTCCAGCAAGAGCTCACCACTCTTTCACAGTCACAGCCCTGACATCCCAGTGTCAGAAAGTGCTCAGGTTTAAATTAAGTTCTGAAACATCTTTGTATCTTGGATCTTTCCAGGTCAGCCTGCCTTTGTGACCTGGTGAACTTCATAGCTGACCAGTCACATGGAAAGATCTTTTTCAGTGAGTGGACACAGAGCACTGATAAGATTGAAAGAACACAAGACACGTGGGCCTGATCTGTGAGCCATTGTGATTCAGCATAGTTGCAACACACTGCAAGTCACCACACTGCACTGGACATGCCATGCACATACGACTGGGAGGAACAGCCAAAGTGCAAATCTGTAACTACAAATGTGCCAGTAACAGCAAAGAGTAGTCACCTTCCAAAGGAATACTTTCCTCACAGAGACATCCCTGGCTGGGGGAGCTCTTGGCTGCTATCTTGTGTCTCCAACCCTGTAGTGAGCTCAGCAGAGCCCTCCAAGAAAGTGCCTCACAGCACCTGAAACTGCTGCCTCTGTTCCACAGCCCAGATGTGCACCATGCCATCAATCTGCCCTCTGTAGGAAAATGTGACCCACAAATGACCACTTAATCTCCTTCTCGATCCAATTTGTCTCAGCCACATGGCATCTGCCTTCTCCCACGCTGCCACAAACACATGTCCAGCCAGTCCCTGCTTCACAGTGAGCACCAGGACCAGCACATGCTCTGGCACGGCATGAGGGCTGGCTGCTGCCTGGAAATCATGCAGAACCTCCAAAGATAGAGGTGTCGTGGAGTGTGTTAGTGGGAACCCAGGTCTCTGACCCCCGTGGTCCTCCAACTGTCTCATAAAAGTCTAGAAGCAGAGCAATGCACTGGAGATACCTACCTCCGATGCTGCTGCACACATTTCAGGAGGGAAGAAAAACAGCTCATGGCAATGTAGACACAGTGATTTAAAAGGAAAACAGATTAAAGACAGTCACATGAGTGCAGCTGTGTCCCAGCAGTTGTTCCATATGCATTTACAGGTAGATAGGTATCTGGAAAAAATTGCTCTCTCTCCCTTGACAGGATATAAATCACAGGAAGGGCTATTATTCATACTGCAGCCCACCCATTAGATGTGAAGCTGTGTCAGAGGGTACCAAACTGTGTTGACCTGGAGGACTCATGGGTTTTACCTCACCCTGGGAAACAAATACCACAGGGTAGTCTGAGAAAGAGGACTCAGTGGGTGAATATTTGTTCCAAACATGGTTAAGGCAGGCCAAATAGAAGGGATCTGTATGGTTTTCTCAATCTCCATGCATTTGTACACCCTGTTTTTGACTCATCAGTATCTTCAGCATACAAATACCTAAGGGTCTTAGGAACATTTACCCAGGGGTAAAGGCCTTGGTCTGTACTGATGGTTAGTGAGCATGTGAAAATGCAAAACAGCTGTCAGTGGAAGTGAGTTTTGAACTCCAAGTTCTTTCATTTCCAGCTGAGCAAATTTTCTCCTATTTTACAGGATACAGAGAGAATATACTCTCTTATGCCTAAGCACCACTCCTTGTCTTTGCAATACAACAGAACAAACAGCCTAATCAGGCCAAAACGCAGAGCACACTGAAAAACTGGGAACATTCAGGATGTAGTTAAGAGAAGGTGCAAATCTCCCCTGTAGCCTAGGAGAGCTGGTGTTGCTGCTCCAATCACACTGCTTAGGGGCAGAGGATTATCTGGTGAGAAAGGACAGTTACATTCCCCTGTTGGAGAGACATCACCTGGAGAGGGATAAGCTATAGATCCTATGGAAGGAGACACGCAAGTGGGAAAAAGCAGAACTGGGAAGCAAAGAAGCAAGGAGCTGCGGAATGCCATTGGGACTTTTTGATGGCAGTGGGATTGCCTGCAGGAATGAATGAGTGAGGCTCTATCAGGTACAACATTGCCTTGTGCTGATCAGAGAAGCAGAGCATGTGTTTTCCAGATTCATCTGTCCCAAGATCATGGCCCTGCATCTTCTGTTTCATCACAGAAACCCAATCTCAGTAGCCTTCTCACATCCATTATGGGGGAAAATAACTGGATCAAACCCAAACAGAAAACAGAGCCACACTATAGTAGCAAACCTCCTGCCAGCTTCAGAGGAGATTGTGACATTTGACCCATATGTTTCTGATCCTCCTAAACACTCACAGAGCTGCTCAGTTACACACATACACACATTTGTATGTCTTGCATTTGCAAATAGTCTCTGATATGGGGTCTCTTGGCCTGCCCTGTGGAGATCCATAAGCCTGTAGCAGTCCCTGCATCCCTTCTGGCTTACTACAGCAATAAGAACTTCTGAGGAGTCCCAGCAGCTTAGTTTGCTTTCCTACTGACAGACGCACTTTGGACGCCTCTGACAAAAATTCCTCCTCAAGTTGCACACAATTATTACCGATATTCTCCCTGCCATTTAATATCACTTAACTGGTCTACAATTATGACACACAGGGTTCTGCAGGCTTGGGAAGTGGTATTGCCCTCAACTACCAAAGATGCTGGTTCAGGCTTTCAAACCATCCCAGGTAGTGCCGCATCAACCTCCTCCATGGCTGTTCTGCCTGAAGGGCAAGTACCATTTGGCTCTGTGTGACTGCCCTGCTGGAAGTGCCCTTGAAAGAGGCCGACTGAAATAACAGATCCTGGACGGGGGTCAGTGGAGAAGCCTCTAAAACTTTTACTATACAGTTTTGTTATTTTTCTAAACGTACAGTTTTCTGAAATACTCCAGTACTGCATTCAAACTTGCCAGCTCAGCTTCCGCTGGCAGACAGATCTTTTTCTTGCCTTTTTGTACCCAGAATTAGAGAACAAAGACAACAGGAAAACCAGAAGTTCTCAGTGCAGTGGAGACAAACAATGTGCAAGTTCCCCTTGAACTGAATCTGGGAGTGAGGTGGCTTCTTTGATGTATAGCAGAGTGGACCTCTTATGACAATTCCCCTCTATGGCATAACAAACTCAATGTGGGGGTTATGGCCCACTTGGCCAAACATTTTCATGCAACTAATAAGAGCTTAAGAATACTCCAGCCTTTATTTACCAAAGGTAGCTGAGTTTGGCAGGGAAGTTAAAATGTCACTGAGGGTATCTTGAGGACTTATAAGCAGAACTGACATGGATAAATACTCATGCTTAGGGAAGGAAATAAGAAAAAGAGAAAAGAGTATTTTTCATTTGGATTAAAACACATCTTGGGGCAGGTTTTGAACAGCTTTCCAGGTAATTTAATTGAAGGCAGAAAGCAAAAATGGCCTGTAGAAGGCAGAATGACTGTAAGCTTCCAGAAAGTAGCAACTGCAACAGAATGCTTGTTTGTTATAAAGAGACTAATGATTGTTTTTGTAGTAATTAGACATTGTATAATAAATTTGTTATATTGCATATTTTTGAAGATTCCTAATTTTTCAAAATCTGCTTTTGTAAAGTTGAAAACCTTAGTTACAGATCTTTTTTTGCTTATCCTTCTGTTCAATTTAAACAGAAACAGTTCTTGCTTAATCAAGCTTTTCTACAACCAGTATTTCTATAAGACTCAGATTTGAGTCTTGGAGGTTTAGTGATTATTGGATCAAGAAGTGTCCTGGCTATGACAAAGAGAAATATCTGAGCCTTTACTATTATTAGCAATGTTTGTTCTCATTCTTCAAGCTATAGAGGGACAGCTATTTTCCCTTGGTATTTATCTGACTACCATTACAAAAATCTCATCCCCTGTCCAAATCCATCCTGGTGAGTTAGAGCAGACATTTAATCCTATCTTTTGCACAGCTCTTTCTAAAATCACTGTAAAAGCTAAGGGAGGATCTTACTGCTGTCTTCAGCCACCTCATGGAAAGGTACAGCAAGAAATCCAGACTCTTCTCCCAGGTGCATGGTTACAAGACAAGACGAAACAGATACAATTTGAAACACAAGAAATTATGATTATAAATCAAAAATAAACCCCTCATATTTTCACCATAAGGGATGACAAATACTAAACCACGGTCCAGAGAGGTGAGTGGAACAACCATCCTTGGAGCTATCCAGCTCTGGATATCTGGGTATCTGATCTGGTCAGATCTGCTGGAGCAGGTGTTGAACAAAATGACCTCCTGAGGTTCTTGCATCCCAAATTATTCTGAGGCTGTGTGATTTTATTTGACCTGAGCTATAACACTCAGAATTGTCACCATCACCTGACATTTGGATCACCTGCCTGAGCACACCTTCAAACAGATGAAGCTCTAGTCTGGTATGACCAAGGAAAAGGTGAATGAAGACATCGCATGAATAGATGCAGGTTGGGAAGGCCAGGAACTCTCCTGCAGATTTCACACGCCGGCATGCAGGGCAAGAAATAAATCATAAGGAACGAGGAAGAGAATAATGATGGTAGCTGGGCCAACAAGCTGGACTTTATGTAGGAGTCCTCACTGCAGGCTATGGGGGCTGCAGAAATGTTTTTCTTAGAAATGATGTAGCCATCCTGCCTATGAAGAAAATTTCCCAAATGTGGGTTAAATGTAGGTGACAGCACTTCTGCTCTCATATGTCAGAGGAAGCTATGAACTGTTTTTTTCCTAACTAGCTGAATCCCATGAGTATTTTTCCAGGCTGAAAGTTTCTTGCTTTTAACCTGATGTGGAATAAAACTGTCTTCAAACACAGAACTTTTTCCATGGGGGAAATCTACTCTGCCAGCTAGCCCAAGGGTTTTTGAAGCTGGTTTCTAAGGATGTGCACAGTACACTGTTCTTTCTGTGACAGAAAAGACAAAAGCTGATATGCAAAGACAGTTCCAGTTCTCTATTTCCCCAGATTTTCTCTTTGGGCACTGCAACAGTTTCCCATTGGTGGAGATCTGAAAATCAAGATGGGATATTTCTTCTCCAGTCCTTGCACAGCTATTAACCTTCAAGCAGGAATTTCATTCAGGGAACTTATTTCACTGCCATTATAGAGAGGTTCAGACTAGACTGGCCCAGTAACTCCCTCTGGCCATAAATCTTGTACGAACGCATGTCTCTTCAATGTTAAGGAAATGTTGGGTTTTTATGTCCTAAAATGTGAACTCTTTAGGGGAAGAAAAGCTTTTGCTTCACTTCTTGGTGCAATGCTTGACATACTGACATCCTGTAAAGGTTACCATAGTATTAAAGAATGGTCTAGAGGCCAGGAGCACCCATAACTCTCCTTCTGTCTCTTGTGCAAACCCTCTCTTTAATTACTTAACTGCTATTTCTCTCCAATACAGTATTTTATTATTACCTACTTTTCTTGAATGCTCATCTGATCCGTCTTAATGTTCTTTTAATATCACTGGGAATGGGATAGTAATATTCTTGCACTTCTCCAGCACTTTGAAACCTGACAGGTCCCAGTGTGCTTAACAAGGAGAAAGGAAAAGGGAAGTGCTTCATTCATCAGACAGTGCAAGGTCATGCAACACATCAGACAGGCTGAGAAGGAGACCTGACACAACTAAAAGCAGTGAGGCGTTTTGAGGGGCAGGTTTAGTCCATAACTACATACTTGCAGAAAGTACAAAACATCCATTGAGCCTTAGTTTGCCACCTGCATGAAATTGCCAGGGTAGGTGCCGATGTGATGTGGGTGAAGTGTCGGCAGGATTCCTGTGTGCCAATGCTGTGTGTTACGTCTTCAGCAGATCCTTCCACATGGCTTAATTCTCCCAAAGACTAAGAATTGGAGTAAAAAAACTATACAGGACCTCTCTAAGTAAGGACAGGGAACATTAATGGGATGCACACAAATGTTCTTGGTAAATCACTTCTTCCATCAAAATACCAGTCAAAGAAGTGATGTTCTTGGTTTTTACTCAACTGAAGGAGGGCAATGCGTGTGCTAGGAAACTGGAGAAGGGATCACAGAAATGAAGGCAAGAAATGAGGATCTGAGCAAGTATCTGTGCAATCTTGAAGAAGGCAAATGAAGATCTGGGCACAACATGAATACAGAGACAGGAAATGAAGGAAACTCAAGTTGGGGGGTAGCATTAATGCCCAAATGACAGTGCTAGTACAAGAAGGTGGAGGAAATGTGAGCCACCCTAACCATAAAGTGATTGAAGAAGCAGGAGACAACTGGGTGGTGGGAGCAACATTTCAAGCACAATTGGCTAGAGGCCCAAACCTGTCAGGAAAGACCTGCTGGTCTAAGTGTCTATAACTCCATGCTAAAAAGTAAGTCTGACGATCCAATTCTCCAAGCATATGGAAGTTCCCAATGAAGTTCTTTTACAGAGGAGGCCAAACTTTTTCAGGGTTCCTTTCAAGATTGAACTATGCCATCCTCCATGGAGTTTACACAGTTTTCCCCAAGCACAGCCTGGTTTCCCCAACAAACACAAGGCACTAGAGGTAGAAAACAATAAAACAGTATGTAGACCATTTTTTGCTTATTGTTCTCCCATCCTGTACCATCACATCCCATCCCTAACTCCCCACCCAGGGAAGCAGGTTTAACTTGTGTGACTGTTTGGAGTGATGTCATCAGTGTTGAGGCTGCACACAGAAGAGGACAGGACATGATGGTAAATAGGCCATAGGAAAACCTGTACACAGTAGAACCAGATAGGACGAGCGGAGCCAAACTCTGACGTGTCAATTGAATTTAGCCAAGAAGAAGAGAAGGAAGAGGAGGTGAGAGAAAACCACCCAAGAGTGTAAAGAAGAAATTACATGAGAGAAGAAAATATGTGTGGATTTCAGGGTATGGGCCTTGTCACTGGTACCAGTCTGCCCATCATGATTTTGCCTTATCACTTTTCACAGTGGGGCATGGGGACAGCCCATTTATTATCTATATACCTTTCCAGTTTTTGTTCTTATTTTCTTCATCAGAAGAAAGTCATCACTCATTGCTCTCCACTGCCAACAATGTAATCTGTTCTACTGCAACCAGTGATAAATCAGAAAAGCATAAAAGGTAGGTTGTGAAAAGATGGGGGAAGATAAGAAAGTCTTCAGCATCAAGCAATTCATTTTAGGTAAGCAATCCTGATTAACAAAGGAAAAGGAGAAAGATAAAAAGTTAATAAGCTACTCTGTAAATCTGGTTTCCCATGGAAACCATATGATGATGGGGTTCTTTTTTTGTCTAATGGGATACACATTGATGTTAAAGCAGTTGTTCCATTTGAAGCTCTGTCTTCCATGGACTCTACGGTTTCTAGCACAGACAATGCTGTAATCAGTCCCATGACAGGACATTTCTAGCTTTCCTCTTCTTCATCCAGCTAGTTTTCATGAAACTTACAGCAATTTAATGCTTTTCAGATCTCTACTCTCTGTCAAACCTGGTTGAAATTAGCCAATCAGTTTAGAGGAGGGTAATGAGCATAAACTGCAACAGCAAACACTACCACGTGGCTTTATTCCTTTTTAGCCATCAGCTAATAAAAGAACAGGATGGCCACAGATATGGACCAGTAACAATTGCAGTCTATCTTATTATCTTACTCCAGGCCTATGAGTGGTGAAGACACGTGCAGCAGACACACAGGACACACAGCATCACAGATTTTTGGCACAACTGCATTTTTGACTTCTGGGCTGGGCCAGCCTTGAATGGAAAAACACCAATGTGTGCAAAAGGCTGCCACAGAGGAGGCCCTTGCTGGGAATGAATTTCTGTTTGAAAGACAACATGAATGCAATTCAGTTTTGTATGAACAGAGCCCTTCCAGGAGCAAGTGTTGCCTTTATGGAAATAACAGTGACTCTACAGATGCAAACAATGGAGCTACATGCTTTTGCATTGCCTGCTCTGTCACTAACTGACATCAGCCACTGTTAATCATGGCCTGAAATGTATATTTAAGACACAGTGACATAAACACAGACAAGTTCCTTTTATATGGGGAAAAGTGAAAGAAAAGACAAACTGCTGCTCAGGCTATCTAGTGGCACTGAAAAAAATGGGTCAGGCATCAGAGTTTCAGCAGGCACAGAAGGTGAAACCCCTGTCTTCTGGAGCAATTAAAAGTCAATGGGATTAGTGGCTTTCACTATTATTTATAGAAACCCCGCTGTGTGCACAACATTATTGAAATACAGGGGTCAGATCCCTGCTACTGGATGCCTACACTTTTGCTGTTGAAGTTAATGGGAGCTTTGCCAATCAACTCTGTGGCAACAGCATCTAAATCAAAAATAGATGGCATCCAGGGCTCCATTCAGTTGATGGCTCAAGAAAAGCTGTTGCCAAAGCCAAGAATGTTCTGTCTGCACGGCACAGATTTGATCCTGGGACAGATGAAACAGGAGACTTAGCTATAGAGGTGTTAAGATTCAAAGATGGGAAGGCAGAGAGGTGGACTGAATGTCACAGGAAGCATCTTCTCCTCCTTTCTGTCATAAATTACAATATACAGATTGAAATCTAAATGGCTGCATCCCAGCATCTCTCAGTCTTCACTTTTAGCAGGACTGGCTGTTTTCCAATGAATTACTCTCCTTGTAACACCAAGTAAATGAACCCTGTGGGAACACACCTATAGAAGGACGGGGATGGGAAGCCTGCACTGTCATTATGTGATTCAACGTGTTTGGAAACAGTGTCCTAATGGTCTAGCCAGTTTGGACAGACCCCACAAAATACCAGCATCTCCACTCCCAAGTTTTCCTGGCCTTGGACATCCTTGTGATGCTGGCTGCACAGTTGTTTCTTCTTCCATTCATTCACTATCACGTTTGTGTCCTGCATTCTGCCACAGCCTGCCTCTTTTCCTCTGTCTCACTCCAGAAAACAGGTACCTGATTCTCCTCAATCTTACAGTGTTGTAAATCAGAAATCGGGCAATCCAGAGATCTCCTCCACACCTCTGTGCTGCTGAGAGACCAGTCTGTAGAGCGGCAATATTTCCTGGCTTAGCTCATGCCTTCTCTGCAAACCCTACTAGGCAGGGGGCTAAAGATGCTTTTTGCTTGTTCCTGTAACAGGAATGGGGTTGAGATTCCCACTAGTTATTTCAAGTAACACACGCTAATGACCAGCCATTCAACAGCACTGGCAATTCACTGATCCTACACAGGGCCCCCAAGAATGCACATTAATCCAAAATGAGTAACTCAGGGTCATCTTAGCTCTAGAGAAGTCCTGAACATGGCAGGTGCCTAGATGCTGAAGACATTACATTACATGTGCATGAAACCCAGACATGCACCTGGAGAGGAGGATCTCACCAGTCATGCACAAGAGGCTGGTGAGATGTGGGGTTAGAGACCAGCCACAAGGCTTTGTTCCTCTTTAGTCTTACCCTGATCTCTAGATTGGCTTCAGATGTGAAGTGTGAATTTTATTTTCAGAAGTGTTATTATTAATTGTACTGACACTAAGTATTCTTAATACCCACATGGCTTTACAGTCATTCATTAAACTCTAGTTCCTTCTCTTGCTAATGTCCTGCAGCAAGGAGATCCACAGCCTAATTACATATCACATAGAAATGTGAAATGTACAATATCCATTGTAAATTGTCTTCCCTTCCAATTTCCTTGAATGTCTTCATGTTCTCATACTAAGGAGTTGGTGTCCCAAAAGTCTAGAGGGAACTTTGGTGGGAAGGATAGTCTGTTTTCAAACATTTCTATTGAAGATTGATCCAAGTCCAAGCCTGCAAGCAAGAGAGTCCACATTCTGTTTTCTCTGACCCTTGTTAGCCAACCAAATCCATCTGCACCGACTTTGCAAATCTCCATCTTTACAGCATCTTTCCCCAGAACAGAGAAATAGAGAAAAGTACACTGCAACTGATAGGTAAGAGAAGATGTACACACACTCTAACTGACAATCTAACAAGCAATCCTTGAGACATACGGATTTCCAAATTATATCAGTTTTACTTAAGAATGCTTTTCTATCTATTTTCAGAACAGCTAGCACCAATTCTGAGATCCCACACTCCACAGTACTGCTAACTCCTTGTGACATGGGCGAACAGATTATCTGATGATGTGAAGGGACTTTTCACTCATGTCTTTTCCTACTAATCTCCATTACTTGCTCTCAGCTTGGAACCATACCAAATACGGTGAAACATTTGTGAGAGCAGAGCTCATCTTCATTTCTTTCTCTTGCAGAACGTTGTCAGAGATCCAGGAAAGCAGACAAAATTCTGCAAACACTGAGCATTAACCAAAACAGAAGAAAATACTCCAGCATTTTTCTTTCTCACTTTCTCCCCAGAGCTTTGCCATTTGATCCAGGGTCTCAGAATTTGCTGACACAATGGTGCAGGACGTTCAGTCATTGAAACGTTTGAAAATGCCAAGCAAGTCCCTAAAAGGCAATGCTATTACCAAGTGCAGAGTTCAGTCCCTCAGCTTTCATGATGCTAAGCTCTCATTTTCAAAGGAAGCAGTTGCCTTTTTCAACTGCCAGACCTGAGTCTTGCTCATCATGCCCTCAAAACAGGAGCCCCTGGTAGTCAGATCCACCCTTTCGTGTCTGCAACCCTGGCTTCTCTCGAGTAACACACAAGCATCAGAACAGTTTCACAATAATGAGCCTTCCTCCTTTCTATGGTCCTCAGCGCATTTTTAAATGAAAGAAACAGCTTACCCGTAAGAGCCACAAGCAAACATGAGGAGCTTAAGATATAAGCAATTCAGTAGCCTGAAGTATCATGCATGTTGGGCAATCATAAATTTAAACTGAAAATCCCTACTGATTTTGTTTTGCATTAGATATTAAATAAAACCTACTTGCAAAGCCAGATTACTAGAAACCCTTTTTGGCTGTTGTTTTGGTTGGTTTTTTTATATCAAAACAGGATTAAAACTTCTTTTGGAGACTCACTGTCATTTTATCTGGGTAAATAAGCTTAGAGTGCCTAACAGTCAATTTACAAAGAAGGCTTTTGTTCTTGGTACCATGATGCAGTCCTGCAAATTTGCCCACAGCTGCAGCAGTTTCAGGTAGTTTTGACAGGTAAATAAAACACTGTTTATATATGTCATTGTTATTAATCTACAGAGTAAAGAACTAGCAATTATATTTTGTTTCCAAGAAGATAAATTTTCATGATGATCTTGGCAGGGGTGGTATAGAATAATGTGCATCTATGACTTTTATAGTTGTGAGGGTCCAAAACAGGGTCTTTGCTCAGCTGTTGAATTAGAAAACAAATGGGAAATAAACGCTAAACCAGTAATAACCACCATAATAACAAAGAAAAGGAATTTGGGATTTAGCCCTTTTGGAGTTTTATTGTCATAAGGGCCAAATAAACCAAACTGCAGGTCTTGACATACTTCCAGGAACCTGTGTCAATATCTGGCTGTGCCTTAAAACTCCACAATTCGGGCCTCCATAATGATTTGTGTTTCCCAGCTGCTGCAGGGCACAGGGTTTCAGATACTACTCAAGCCATGCTGGTGAAGAAAAAATTATTTGTGAAATAAGGTACTGCTCAAGGATGAGTGGCAGAACCCAGCTGTAAGTGTCTTATTATATTGGTCAGAAACTGTGAGAAGCAAAAAAAAAGAGAAATCCTGGTGAAACTCTATTAGATGCCAGTCACGTCTGCTCAGCTTCTCGCTCAGGTAGGCTGGCAGATGGTCAGCAAATAGTCTCACTTTTACAATGCAACCTACACTGCTTTTCAGTGTGAAAATTAGCATCCAATTATTTTCAAGCATGAATGTTCTTGAAAGAAGTGAGCTACCTCTATTTTAATTCTGCTTAGGCTCTATTTGCCCTGACACGTAAGCCCATCTTGCAGGTGCTACGTCTCGTGTACACAGGCAGAATGGCAAGCCAGGGAAGACTACTAGAAATGTGGAATAATGTAAATTCCCAGGGAGCGAACTGCATGGCTTCCAACTTTTAAAAGAGATGTGGAGAAGACAAGCAAGTGAAGAAGGCATAGCATATCTCTAGAACAGAAATATTCTCCCCATCCCCATCTAAAAGCTTGTGGTCAAAACTGTCTCACAGCTATCCATCAGCTGCATAAACCATTAGAGAAGGCTACAGCCCACTGAGCACTGAGCTGTGATCTATGTGACCCATGGTATGACACATCCAGCAGGGTTGTTGATATTGGGATGGGTTGGTGGCAAGCCCAGCTTCTCCCATAGTCGAACAGAAGCCCATTCCCTACTCCCAGCCCCCATCACCACCATCCTCAGACCAACATAAGGAAAGCATGACCAACCACATTACAGATATAAGCAGGTCTGGGAAAGGCAGGACATGTTCCAGAGTGTGGCCACTCTCAGATCAGAACCGGCTTTCCTTAGCAAAGCACACAGGTCCATGAAGGGGAAAGAAGACACTGGGAAAAAACCCATTTTGCTCAAGATTTCAGTGTATTGCCTTACGTGCCAGAATCTGTGCCCAAAATGGAAACAGCATCGGTCAAGTCAAACCTCGCAGCCCTTTCTCATGCAAGGGATCCCCTATTATGACAGGCAATGGGACCATCCCAAGCAGTAAAGGTTATCAGCACATATGGGCTTGATCCTACAAACAGAGGACTGCAGCCTTCCTTGCCACCTCCAAGTTGTGTCATATTAGGTACAAATGTTGCTGTATACATCACTACAAGGAAGTTGCCAGCCTGGAAATACATAAGCTGCTTTTAATTGTCATTAAATATGATGAATAATGCCTCAGTGTGGCATCTTATGTCCTAGCATAGTTGCATTTGTTTCATTCTCCTGGGTGGTGGAGGGAAACTTCACTGGCCTAAACTCAGTCAGTTCCAAGGAGCATCTCAAGGCTGCAGCTTCAGCAGCTACAACTGCAACCAGCCGCTCTCCTCCTGCAGCTAGTGCAACTGGGAGCATGGGAGCAGTGGAGCACCTGCAGAGCTCCTACGAGCTGTCCCCTGGGAACCACTGAAGTGAGGCTATCTCCTGCCACGTGTCTTCGTACAGACTGAAGTTGTTTTTTCAAAAGCAAATAGCGCATTAAACTCATCATTGGCATTGCTTCTGGAATCACTGCAACTGGGTACACACAAAGCAACAAAAACCTCACGTTGCTGAGCTGTGCTCTGCTCCACGAAGGTGTCAGCACATCCCTCCCATGCCACAGCTGTATGGCCCTGAGGCTGGGCATGGGAGCCCCGGGCAAGGCTGCCGGGCAGCAGAGAGGGATGGAGGAGGCTTCCACCCCACGCTTCCCTGGGAAACACTACGGAGGCACAAAATCCTGAATCCCCGGGCCTGGGCACAGGGCAGAGACTCCACAGTTTCGGGCTCCCGTTCCGGGCACCAGTGACAAGCAGCCGGCCCCAGGTCCCGCAGGCTGGAGCATCGCTGCCATCGCATCCCCCCGGCTCCCACCGCCCGCGGCCGCTCACCTGCTCGGGCCCCTGGAAGCAGATCCTGCAGAGCGGCGTGCGGATGCCGCTGTCGATGCTGCTGCCCAGCGAGTAGCGGTCCTCGGCCTTGCCCTTGCCGAAGTCATCCGAGGAGGTGCTGCTGTGCAGGGAGGCGGGCGGCTCCCCGGCGGGGCTGCCCCACTCCTCCGCGGCCGCTGGGCT
>WBMV01002074.1:5079117-5139395 GCA_013396655.1 Campylorhamphus procurvoides
GGTGGAACGTGCCCCCGCCCTCCTACCGCCCCGGCGAAGAAAAAAAAAAAAAAAGGAAAGAAAGAAAAAAAAGGAAAGAAAGAAAAAAAGAAAGAAGAAGCAAAAAGGCGGGGTGAGGAGAGGGAGAATCAAGGGAGGAATGGGGTCGTTCCCAACCTTTGATGGCCCTGGCTGCCAGCTGCCTGCGAGAGCCCACGCCGGGGAGGAAGAGGAGGAGGGGCGGAGAAGGGGNCCCGTTCGGCTCCCGGCCCGCTCCCGGCCCCGCAGCTCCCCATCCCCGCACCGGCCCCGCCGAGGGGGCACTGCGGGACGCGGCCCCGCCGCCTCGGGGGATCTGGAAGGCAGCGAAGCCTCTGCGCCCCGCCGTGTTCCAGGCTGGATTCCACCTCCCGCCGGCCGCTGCGGGGACCTGTGAAAGAAACACGGGCACTTCCAGGGGCAGGTGGCAGCGGCCGCGCGTTCGGTGATGTGTCGGGCACCGGGGCCGGCTTTACACGTTCCCAGCAGGAAGCCAAAATCCCACCAACAAACTTTTCCCTGGCAGATTAATTAGTTGCAAAGGATTTCATAGTCTAATAGCTATGATATTATTTTTTCATTTTACTCCAGCAGCGTTTGCTCACTGATAATTTATTTTGTTTCAGTAGCATGTATTGCAGTAGAAATATGGGTTCCTTGTAGCCCATTGAAGGGTAAATATGACTGAACACTATTGCTTAATTAGAGTTTTGCTGCAAGTAACAAATGGATACCAAGCCCAATAGTTTTTATTCTCTCAGCCTGTTCTAAAATTTTAAGTAGCAGCTGCTGGAGGCCATTAGCTTTTCCCTGCAAGCATCAGCAGAAGAGGCTTTCTCCACGCTGTCCTCCTATATGTACCCACGCAGGCCCATAAAGCCTCTAAATACAAGGGGAAACTTAGGTCTTCACTGGGACTTCATATTTGCCAACCCAGCTGGAACAGTTGACAAAGGTGCTGGGTTTGATGAGGACCAAAAGTGTTAATGACACAGAGGGTCTGAAGGCTTTTAAAAGCTCTATGCAATATGGCTAATGTCAGTACAGTGTTTCAGCTCTGGGACCAGTGAATACTCCTCAGATGAGATGCACCTCTTGCTGCCTGGGTCTGACATCATGTCAAGACCTTGAAACTTCAGGCTCCTTAATCTGGTTTCCTTAAACATCTGCTTCAGGAGGCTACAGCACACACTGATGCCCAATCTGGGTCCTCCAACTGGTCTTGTGCACTAGGTCTTCATTGGCAGTGACCCAGGCATTACCACTGATACATAATCTCATGTCTCTTAAAAGTTGTGCTGGGCCCTAGACAATGATTTGAAATTGTTTCCTGTAGAAAAAGACGTGACATGCATAAACCACTGTGTCATGATTAGCAGAGGAATCTATGTTGTTACCTAATTAAAAAGGGAGCAAAACTGATTATTCGCTACAGGAAAATGAAACTAGCACATGCAATTAATTTCCAGGAAACAAATTACACATTGGGATGCTCTAAAACATTCATCAATGCAGCCTGCCATTCCTCAGAAAAGCTGAGTTGATTTGCCCGTGTGGCTCTCTACAACATATTTAAGGCTACTTAGAATTTCACACGTGTCTAATGGGGTCATTAGAGAAATAATAATGGAAAGAGCATTTTAGAGACTTCCTGAGCATGAGACAGGCTGGCTAAAGGCCGAGTCTCTGTGTCCACGCTCCAGGAGGGCTTACCATCACCCACCCCACACCCACTATTTTTTGCTCCCATCCTCTTTTCTTGATGTCAGCAACATCTTCAGAATGGTTGCATCAATAACAGAATTAGAGAAAAATACACCGTTGTCATCCTTTGTGTAAAGCATCTTTCATCCTTTCTTCCTGTCCACGCCTGGTTTTACAGAAAGGATATGCTCACCAGTAGAGGAGATCTTTGTGTTACACTCTGGGTTTTAAAGTATGGGCTGTGTGCCCATACTTGAATGGCTGATAAGTGTGACAAAATAAATTAAACAAATAATAAACCGGGAGTGCTCCATATGCTTTCCAGAGGTGAGTGGCTACTATTATTCCTGTTTTGGTAAATGTGACAGCTGCCAATGTTTTCACACTTGGATGCTGCATTCAGGTCCCTTAATATGATCAAAGCACCTCGCTTAAAATGCTCATATTGGAAAGAGCTGGCCCTATATGGTTTTAGATCCCAGTGAGAGTCAGAGACTGTCAGGAGGCAAATGCAGCGTTCCTAACTTTGTTCCACAAGAAAAAACGTGCAGCAAATGATGGGCAGCACCTGCTCCTTTTGTGGAAGGGCCTGTTTCCGGGAGTTTTGATGCTGTGTCTCCTGAGCCCACTAAAAGACAAGAGGTTTAACACAGGAAGGAAACATACAGGAGACATCAGCACTGGCACACACTACCTCTGCCCTCCACAGGTACAGCAAGAGGAAGGAAAAAGCATGGATCGATAAGTTAAGAGTGGAGAACTGGCTCCTCTTGGTTTTATATCCAAGCTACTGACTAGGAAATCAGAAGAGGAGATGCCCAGGCACCTCAGCACAGACCTGCAGGCCCGTTTGTTATGGAAGGATTCAGGTGTCAGGTTGCAGGTCGGTCTCACAGCAGATATTCTAATGCTGGCTTTCTAAAGCAGAGTGTGGGCCCATTGGCCCTCAGCTACCGCATCAACAAGGAGGAAAAAGTATTGCTATTCATATGCCTGCGCTTCACCTGTCTGTACAAGTCATTGCTCAGTGCAGTGGAGGTGGAGGAAGGAAGAAAGAGGGTGGCTAGAGCTGCAGCAATACTTGATCTGCCTGTGTGGCAGCATGATATAAAATCATATCAGCAATTTTTCTTTTTAATGCTATTAGGTCAGGGATTTTTTAAAAAATGGCAGAAATACTGAGAGGGCAAATGCAAACAGGAAAGCATTGTGCGGACAGCAGCTCGAACACAGCATACTGGTCATTGTGCACAGGTATATGATAGACAGACAATATAAATGCTGATTTGGACAGCAAGGATCAGGGAGCCAGAAAGCTGCCAGAGAAACATTTCTTTGTTTTTTCCATATCTCAGGAAGTAAACAGTTACCTAAACCCATGTTCTTGCCCACCTACTCGGTCAATAGCTGCACTGCGCCTCCTGCTCCACTTACAGCTCCTTAATGGTGCAGACGAGCTTTGATTGCCGTGGTGTGGGCCCTATCCCTCTGGCAAACCATTACTTAAATCCAATACATCGAAAGTTCCTACTGCTCTCTCACTGATGGGGAGCTGCTCATCAGCTGAGTACCCTCTGATTGCTTGTCACAGCCAGACTTCCTGGTTCTTTTTCCCGGATGGAGATATTAAATAAATCTCAAATGATGTAATTATCATAACTCAGTTGAGGAAGCTTGTGGGCAGATGCAGCCAGGGGCTGGAGGGAGCTCTGTCACGTTTTCTTTGGTCTTTCTTTCTTTCTGGGCAGTTGCAAATGTGCTGATGCAAAGGATGTTGCTGCTGGGAAGTCGGGCTGAGCAGGTGGGGGTTATACATCCTCCAAGCATTCAGAAATAATACGTGCATTGATTGGAATGATCTTCTCAAAGGAGATCAGAAATGCTTTCTGAAGTGCTGTGCCTTGGTATATCTGCTGCCTTGGACTGGACCAAAAATTTGGCACTCTGCACACATGGAGTTCCTGTGCCATTGCTTTCTACCCAAGAAGAGACTGAACATCCACTCACTCTCTTCCTGCAAGAATCATGGTCTGTCTCTGACTCGATAGAGAGCAAATTTTTCTACTTCCACGGCAGCTTGCTCTCCACAAAGAGAAGAAAAGGATTTGTTCTTTTTTGAAAAATCAGGCATGTCCAGCAGCAGGAGCCCAAGCAAAGCAGCACAATGGGACAAATTTTTCTTGGGTTCAGGAAGAAATCCAGCTCTTTGTTTTATTGAGCCTTCTCTACAAGCAGGATTGAGGCTAGTCAATGTGCAGGAGACTGTGAATATGAGGATACTATTGCTGATAAGGACAGCCCCCACCTTTCTTCATTTAGGTTCTGAATTTAAAATTCAAACTTGCAACGCCACAGCACTTCTCTTCAGGACTAGACAACTGCAAACATGGAGCTTTCCTGGTAACAAGTCCTACACTACCTCCTACAAAAGGAATTCCTTGTCCCCTTGGATGACTAGTCAGAACTGTGACTGGAACAGAGCAGCTGCAATAGATGGTGTGTTTCAGGATATCTTCAGAAGGCATTTAGCCAAATGCTGAGTGGTTTTAACTATCCAGGAATGTAGTAATTGTCATGAAATCCAAAACCTAAAAGGACCTGGAAATTAGACACTAAAAAAAAAAGAGAGACTGAAAGTATATACTCACAGATCACTTGGATATTTCCACTATTCTCCTAAGTCAAGTCAAATTTGTTTCAAGTCTCTAATTGCATTCTTGGATGTACGTTATTTTAGGAACATTCAACAGTCCTAGAACTAGCTATCACTTGTCTGACAGGGGATTTAGAGTAAAAACAATGTTGTTAAACAAGCCCAGTAGGGGTTGATCCTGAGAGATATTCTGTGCTTTCCAAATCCAGGTGAATGGAAAGTATGCATGCCATCAGGCATTTGCTTAGGTACAAGGATTCATGATCAGACACAGTAACACTGAGAACCATCCCTTAGGATGATCCCTTAGGACCATCACATGTCGCAACACTCCCATACTCAACTTAAGAAAAAGGGGGGAATTTTGTATGGGAAGATTGAATGTCTGTCCTCAAGAGGATGCGTTCCTGGCATAAAGGGGTCATATGTCGTGACACCCCACCAGAATGCCCAGAAGACGAATCCTGTGAATCCTGTGCTGAGCTGAGATCCTTCTTGAGCTACAACTCTGCTTCAGTATAACAAACATCTTGGACATTTGAGACTGTTTCCCCAAATTCTTACCAATTAATATCTTAGGATTTAACATCTTAGGCTGCCCAGATAGCTTCCTCAACTACAGCAGCTTGTTTCTGGATCAGCAAACAGATACACACGTGCTGCATAAATACAATGCAGGCAGTGAAGCCACTTAACAAGCCAGATAATCTTCTTAGTTTCATCTGTAGTAGATGAGTTTCAATGCTGGCAGAGGCCAAGATCCAAACATGAGAAGCAGACCATTTTAGGTGTCTTCTAACTGACCTTGATTGCATACAGTGGGATTTGAGGAGAGGGGACACTGGAGATCAGAGAAAGACACACACTGAAGTACACTGAGGTACATTGTAGGAGGACATCCTAGTGTCTCACTAAAGAAGCAATGACTACCAGCTCCACATCATTTTTCACAGCAGGAGCAGTCAGTAGGCTTCCAGATCTGCCCGGAAATGTTAGATACGAAACACTGGGCTGACCCAGAGCTTGTTAAGATACTGTGTTGTCTTCCTCTTACCCTGAATATCCTCTAATACACAGCAGAAATACAGGGACGCTCACAATTGTCATTAATAACTGCACAAAGATTTCACTGGCAGGTATCACGCTCCTTGGTGACTTCTCCCCAGACCTTTGAACAAAGGACAACTGCAGTGTTTGTCAGTGAATGAACTGAAGGCTCCATCAGGAAGAGGTAAGTGTAGATTAAAGGCAGGTCTGTTGGTGATTGAATGCTGCCAGGAGTGAAAACAGAGAAATGGAAGAGCTGTGAGTGGGAAAAGTTAGTGGATTTACACCCGTTGGAACAGGGGTTGATTTTTGACCATTGCATTTCTACGGAGCGTCTCCCAATAGTACATCAGACTTGAAAACTCGTTCTGAAAGGGAAGTCTCAGCCTTGCAAGTGGCCCAGACACAGCATTTGAAAGGGAGCTTAAGCATCACGTTGACAAACTCTCCCAAGCCCTCAGGAGCACATGAAGTGAGAGACTGTTACGTCCAAGTGATGGCCTAGATCTACTGCTTCCTAATGCACTTTATGTTAATTAAAGTGAGATTTCAAAACCATACACATTTTCCTGTCAAGATAATTAATTCATTTAGAAGCTTATGTAGTTAAAGAGTTTTGTAATTACAGTTTATTGTGGGGGAGCATTTTAGGCATGAATGCTGCCATGTGGTGAACACCTTCATGAAGGTGCTGAGTGCCTGGGTTTCCCTGTGGGCTGAACTCTCAGTGCTGATGAGCTGGAAATCTCCTCTGGTCCTTGGGGTCATGCAGTCTTGCAGACCCCAAAAGAAAACCCTTAAAAGCACTGGTTTCTGAGCCAGTGTCTGCATGTAGGCAGCAATTCCCTGCAGTTAAAGGGGCTTTTCCTTTCCAACAGGCTTTGGCTCTCTCAGGTCAGATGCAGGTGACTGTGGTGATGGGCTGACTCGAATACCAGTCCTTTGTATCTTAAGACTAATGTGGTTTCTCTGGGTCTTCCTCCCAGACAAATGCTAGCACTGATTGAAGAAGAGAGGGGAAACACAAGCTGTTAATCCCAGTAAACACTTCTCTCCCTGCATCATCCCCAAACTCATATCCCTGCCTTCCTGCCCTGCCCTGTAAGGACATGAATAAATTCCTGGCCCTGAAAGCACTTAAGCTAGGTGGAAAGAGCTACAAGCCCTTTGAAATGTATGGGGAAACTGAGGCACAACCAGGATAATTCCCCCATTCGAGGGAGCAGCAAAGCGTCATCTGGGGATCTATGTTACCTCATAGCAAGACTCTCTTCTGAGAGGAATTTGCACATCCTTGTGTGATGTGCAAATAAGAACGTACAATATATATCTATTTTTCTTCCCTCTCTTAATGACTGAATAATCATGCAATCTTTGTTCCATAGAAGTTTGACTGCTGCTGTTTATTGCCCCTTGGAAATGGAATGACAACAGCTCACGACTCCTCCACAGCAACTCGCAAAGGTCTCCTAAGCAGAGAATTATGCCCGTTGGAGGCAATAAACAGCAGGAACAGTAGAGTGACTAAGCACCAAAGATCCTGCATTTGTGGAGAAACTAGCAATGAGAAGGAGGCAAGGATGCCCTGGAGGATAGATAGTGCCTTAGGAAAAAAGTTTCCAGCATGTTCTAAAAGGAAAGGTTTCCATGCATAAAACACGGTTCAAATTTGAACCTCATTCCACCCTTGAACCTGCCTGTGGTCCCGGGTAAGGCTTTCATGCCAGGCATCAAGACTTACTGGAAAAATGGAAAATCACAGGAGCACTGGCCCAGAGTACCCTAAGACACATCCTCCTGCCCTCTCTGAAGTGGGTTGGGTGTGTGGTATCAGGAGAACTTGCAGACAGAGGTGGAATCTTTTCTGTCTGAAGCCATCGTGTGCTGGGACTCTGCTGCTGAGCTCACCCATCTGGCTCTGGCACCCTTTGGTGAGCCCTCATTTAGGCATATAAGGAGCAAAACAGTGCGGGATGTCAGAACAGGATACTGCCCACCCAGTCTCATTTCTCTGAGGCAGAGCTGGTCCTTCAGTAGCATTGGCACTTAGGTGCTCCTAAAAAATTGCTGTCCCAATGAATCCTGATGTACACAGGAAAAAAAAATCAATCCCTTTTTGTTCTCTTCCCTGACCATGTCCTTCCTACATTTTTCTTTTTGATTCATTTTTATGTTCAGTGGTACAAATTTTCCAGGTCATTGCTAAGTCCTTTGGTTGTGTGATCTTTACATACCAGCAGATATACGCAGAGAGATGAGAGAAGACCAAGTGCAAACCAATCCATCCTACTGACACTTTTATTTATCTATTTTCTTTCTCCATCTGCCACTGCTCAAGTCCCTCTGTGTGTCTCTGTGTGTGTGTATGTGTGTGAAAGAGGGATGCAGAAAGGAGTTACGATACTGGTAGAGCCATGGAAGGATTCCCTGCTTGCAACTGCGGCTCTCCCCTTTCTTTCCTACTACCCTGCTCTATCCACTGCTCATGTTCTGCTTTGTGGGGAAAAAAAACCCAAACAAAAACCACATGAATATATCAAATAAAAATAACACAGGACTTTTTAGTGCTGATGCAAGATGCCAGGGTGACAGTCAGGAAGCCAGAGCCATCTGCCAAGCCCAGACTCAACACCAGTGGCAAAGCTGCCCTGCTGCTGGGTGCATTGAGGGCTCCCGAGTGAAAAGCACCTGTGTCCACAGCCTGAGCCTAGCTCAGTGGCTGAAATCAAAGACAGATGCACATCATCTGTGGATCAGGCAGAGAGGGGGACTCTTAACACACACTGACTATTAATATTTCATGGTCCTGACATCCAGCAACCATACTGTGAGGAGAGACTGGAGTTTGTTCTTCTAGGTTTGCTTTTAACCATACTTTTCCACTGTATGTGCAAGCCAAGGTTAATCGTGGCACATGGTGGAGTTCTTTGATGACTAGGCTTGGGCAAAGACCCAGGTTTTTTCATTTAGTCTCTATCAGCTGTAATAATTTGTACTGTACTCTGATCCAGGATGGTTCTGAATCATTCGCTACAAGCAAGATCCAGTGGCTGTTAAGTCTTTCACATATTAAATCATTCAGATAATCTCCATCTAGAGTATTTAACTTTTTCAGCAATCCTGTTTTCTCTTCTAGGAACTAAGCCTCAAGAATTCATGACCCACCAGGTATTTGCAGAGTGTCATGCATTCAAAATGCACTTCTTTTATAGCAGTGGTGTTATCACATAGTGAGCTTGTTCTTGGAATGAGCATTGCTTAGGAGTTGTCAATACTTTAATCTGATTTATACAAGCTGTGTTCTCCCTCTCTCTCTCCCTCTTCCTTCAAATAAGCACTAATAAGTTCTCAACCTGGACAAATCCCAGGTAGTTGGAACAGTACCTGGCAATATATCAGCTTTGTTGCTGAAATCAGGAATGAAGCAGGGACAACTGAAAATGGTTTTCCCAGTTGTTTTTAATTCTGCTTGCAAATAGCTTGGTGCCTGTCTGAAGTATGACTGCCCTATAGGAATACACTTCAACTCTTATACCAGTGTGCCAATTAAGTAATTAATGAAAGTCTGGAAAAATCTATAAAAAAATAGTTGGTTGAATCCACAGGGAATATTAATACTGCAAGGTGTCATGCCCATGAATAAAACCTGATAGCATCTGCAATTTCAGAGGGAACTACCTGTTCTGCTGTTAAAAGATCAAGTTCAGATGCTGATCAAATGATTTTCAAGACCTGGTCTTTAACTTGTCCGTGGGCTAGAAAGTATTTGCAGGGCATATAGGTGTTAGTCTTTGTCCTCCAGGACTCAGTTGTCACTTTACAACCATATGATGCATTAGACATTGCTAGACATGAATGTCAGTGCTTTTAGTCTCAAATTCTGTCAGGATGATATTGTGCCGTGATGCAGTCTCAGTCAGCATCTTGGTATGATTTGTACATTGCTTCACAATTCACTCAAAGAGGGCTTAGGGTCCAATTCTGCAAACAGCTCTGCAAATGAGAAAAGTCATTCCTACCACTGCTTACAGAACTTGACAGCCAGCAGCGTTCTCAGAGCATGGCGCAGCACCACCCATCCTGGCAAAATTACACAGAAATGGTGGCCATTTCCAAACTTCACTTGACCTCAGAGGCAATGCTTGATTTCTCTGTGTTACAGTGAATCCAGATGGATAACAGGGAAAGAATCAAGGGACTTGCTGAAAACCCAGCTGCTGCTTCTGAGCTTGGATTTTCCAGGTCAATTCATTTCAAAATTTTTTCCACTGGTAGAATGAAGAGAAAATCTCACTCTTTCACAATCTGTCTTTTATCAGGCTCCTGTAAGACAATCTGAAAAGGAATTTGTAGCCTGTTAAAAGATGAGACCCACTCCCAACTCACACTTCTGCACTGACTGTCTTTTGATTCAACTCTGCCCCATAGCAATGAGCAGAGCTCCATCCCTCTAGATAGTAAGTGTCTAAGTATCAAAGGTGAGTTTTGTAGCATGGACAGCTGTTTTCTAGAACCTGGATCAAGAATCTTAAACTCATTTCACATACATGAATGAACAGCTGTCTGACAGCAACAGCTCTCAACCCTAATCCCGAATAAATGCAGGCCAAGAAGTTATTGGCAGAAAACTGCCAATCCATCAATGAACTTCGGAGGTATTTCTGTCCTCAGTGATGGCAGCATAATTTCAGATAAGTACATTAAATCAGAAACCCAGAAAGTACATATATTTGTATATACACAAACATGTGCATGTGTATAAACTCAATATGTGTACTGTCTGTGTATGTGTGCACCCTCGTGTGACAGGAGATCCAGATAACTCTTGCACTTTTCTCCTTTCCTAATACAAAAGCTGTGGGGCAACCACTGGCAAATGTCAAATAGAGCACCAGAACTAACTCTTTCTGAAACATATGATCAGCAAGGGATATGTATTGCCTCAACATATCAACTAGGATCAAAATGTGCACTTTATAGTGGACAGCCATGTGATAATCACATGATCTACCACTTAAAACATGGGTCAGTGGACAACCATGCTGAATGGGACAACTTGTTCCTTTATTCTTGTATAGTAAGTTAAATCTCCTCATGTTCTACTGTTATAATTCTTGTGCTTTGTAATCCTTTTTACTTGACATAAATATTCCAAACACCAGTAGTTGCTTGAGTCCCAGAAGCTGAACTTAGACAAACTTTTGCAGCTTTCAAACCATGACATAAGCAAACTTTCTGCTGATGCTTCACAAACCCTTCTCAGGGTTAGGCAAGAACTGTCCTTTGGATGTTACACAAAACATCAAAAGTGAGTTTATAATTGAATTTAGATATATTCAACTACATGACAAACGCTAAACTCATTATTTGTTGTACCATGTATTACATCTCTGTTTAGTTATAGCCTCACTGGGGAAAGAACAACTCTGTTCTACTCACCTGTGAAGAACCCTGTATACCGGTACCACCAGAGGAATAAAAAAATATCAATAACACTACCAGTCCATTGAGTTATTCATGCCACTCCTTCTCCCTCACCACACTGTATTAAGCCTTTTAAAGCCAAAAGCGGCTTAAATCTCTAAATGCCAGAGGACCATTTTGCTGAAACACTATCCATCTTAACAGCATGTCAGATTTCTGAATGAGAATGACTTCTTTGGTGGGCACAGGCCTATAACTTATACTGCTTCTCATTTCCTAAAGTGCTGGAATTGTGCTGCTCCCTAATGTTATTTTATTAAGATGTGATTTGTCATCATATTGCTGAAAACAAGATAAAATGCCGACTAATTAAATTCCTTATTTAACTTGATGAGCATCTGCTTTCTGTAGTCACATTCTTTTAAACAGAACCTTTATAGCCGCTTCTCAGGATCTGGCTATCATGATTTTCTCTATGATCAAAATGGGGAAATACCCTCCCCAAATAAAGCACATGCATTCCATTGCCTATGACCCTTGTTATTTATAATAATAGACGTGCAGGCATCTGCAGCAGCACCTTGTGAGTGTACTGCCCTGACACTTCAAGAGCATTCCCTGTCGTGGAATAATTGCTATCCCATGGAGCTCAGTGGAAGTCACTGAGACATGCTGGTAGCAAAATTCCGCAGCTGACAGAAAGTGTTTTCTAGATCAGGATGCTATACAACATATAACAAACAAATCACCTTGTGACTTCCCTCTTCTGTAGCAGATGAGGCTCCCAACAGAAAGGAAAATCTTCTCTGTTGAAGGAGCAAGCTTAACAAGCTTAAGCACACACTTCAAGTTGAGCGTGTGCTTGAGTGCTATTTGTCAAGGCCAGATTCTGGCTCACTTTCCAAGCACTGCATTCATAGTGGTTTCTGAGATGTGAGCAACCTTCCTGAATCATTGATTGAGTGAAGACTAGGGTAGAAGAGTGTCCTGCCCATTCCTAATTTAAGCAGTGGTCTTAGGTTGCTCCCATCTAAGAGGATGGCAAACAATTGTATAAGAACCCACCATCAGCTCAGGGCTTTGAGGAAAGTCTTGAGCATGCCACAAGCTTGGGTGTGTCTCTTGAAAGCCTTGTCATCAGACATTGCATCACACAAAACTCCAGAGCTGCTTTGCCAGCTCCTTTTGGTCTGGAATATGCTTTGAGATCCTTCTTGGAAAGATGCTTCTCCTGTGAAAGGGCAAAGGACCATTAATATGACATTGGTGTTAATTATTTAACATCAGTGACCTCTGATTCTACTGCTTAAAGTATTTCTCTGTATCTCTGGGTCTCTCACGCACCAGGAGGAGAAAGGGCAGAGAACTGTGGCTGGCTTTAGCAAACAGGATGTTAAAAGTTGGCTGAGGCCATAGGATTAGCTGCTCATTCTGAGTTTGAAAACCAGGCCAGTAATTTAAGATCCAGATTAGAAATAGGAATGCAACTTTGCTTTGTTTAACCTCATTTCCTAAAGAAATAAAGCTTATGCAGTTACATTGTCTCTGTGTGTACACAAGCCTTTTCCTCTAACTTCAGCCCCCTCTCCCAGTTCAACCATGTTTCACGAAGATAAAGTTCTGCTCAGCATCTGGACAAAAAAACCCAATCAGTTGTGTAGAGCAGAGCAGTGTGCTCTGCCTTCATCTTAAGCATAAGACATTGTAGAGTCCTCACTGCCAGTGCCCTCACCCCAGCTGCATCACAGCTCACATTGTGTTAAGTTCTGGCAACAAAGAAGTTTTGAAAATGCTGTTTCCATCTCAATGTAGGATGTGCATTTTTTTTCTCTTTTAAATCTTTGTTCTGGGTGCCAATGAACTGACCCCCACACCTGGGCTGCATCACACAAAAGATCACGAGTAGGCTCAGCTTTGCAGCAGCCCTGTGAGAGAGGCAGTGGCCTGGCAGCAGAGCAGGGCCATGTGCTGTTCAGACCATTGCTCTGGACTGGAGCTGTGGAGAGGAATCCAGCCAAGAAGGACAGAAGGCAGAAAAGAGACCCTGCAATCTGTTGGAGGGGTTGTACTATAAACAAGAGCAGGAAGGTTTCAGCATGCCAGAGAAGAACAAGCTGTGTAGATAAAGGAGCCTGCTTCAAAAGAATGGAGGGTGACTAATTTTTCTTACACTGGATGGCCAAAAAGCAGGGAAAAAGAAGTGGCCTTCACTGAGCTGGCAGTCAGAGGAGGGGAGCAACCTTCTCATGCGAGAAAAACTCACAGAAAACCTCTGCAGGTCCTCTTTCATCAGTTTCAAGGGCAGCAGGATTCAGGAAACTCTAAATTTTGTCATTGGTCCTACAAAGATGCTCAGGGAAAGGGCCTGGTCTGTCAAAGAGGCCACAGCAGACCATGGTCCTTGATGTGTCTTGATGGCAGAAAGGAAGTAGAGGGCATTAACAGAAAAGAAACCCAGGGAATGGTAGGGGATGCAGTGTTGGCATCTCCCGAAAACCAAGCATGCCCTGGCCCTTCAGGCACAGGGCTCTTGTTCCCCATTAGGCAGCTTAGACCCTGCTGAGGATTGCGAACCAGAGCAGAGGAAGCACAAGCTGCAGCCTATAGAGGACAGGTCCTGTAAAGAATATTCAGGTCAGACCCTAACAGCCCAAAACAAAGGTTTCTCCAATCAGAAGAAGCTCTGCCAGTCCAGTGGCCTTTCTCTGACTCTCCTGCCCCAAGACCCTTCTCTGAAGAGCTGACCACCATGTTCCCAGTTCAGCCACTTGACTGGTTTTAGCTGGGAAGAAACTAGTAAGGCTCATGAACATGGGATTAATTTGTTTTAGAAGATGCAATTACAATTTCTCCACAGCTGGTCAAAGACTGGTACATTTGGGCACTGATTATGGTGTGTCTGAGCTTAGTGTGGGCTACCAACACCCTTCAAGAAGCTGGGGCATCTCAGGGCCGTTAGCCTGGGCTGATTTCCAGTTCTCTCTATGCTACAGACAGCAGCTCTGCATGCAATTCAGCCCCAGCAGAGAGTGCAGGCTGGCCACACATCCTGGAGGAAGGAAGCCAGCCCTGTTCATGTGGAGAACCACCAAGACGTGTTGGCAAGGTGGTAAAATGGGGAAAATACATTCAATATGACAGCAGTAGGACCTCCAAAGAGCAGCTCGAAACCCCTCAATCCACAAGACAATCCACAAGATTCCAGAATAGCTTTGGAGTCCTGGGTAACTTGTACTTCAGACACTAGCTGCAGCTCATACAAGATGTACAACACATGCAGTTCTGGCTCATTTGGAGCCAGCACACAGGACCAGTGACCCCAGACCATGAGAGGATGTTTAGAGCATGATCCAAGTGATGGCAAGATCCTGGTAAGAACAGCATTGAGGGTCCCATTTCCTTCAGTTTGTTTCACTGAAGCATTTCTTAATAAGGGGGTGAACCATTTCCTCTGCAGCAGAGCTGGGGTGCACTAACCCTCCTAGTCCTCCTGGGATTTTCATACTGCATCTCTGTTCCCTGACCCACTATGTGGAGAGTGAGTCCAAGCCACTGCTGGAAGCATGTTCTGACTGAAGGGACACCTGGAGTGCTACCAGCTAACTGCTTGCAAACAGCCTCTCATTTTGTAGGTCTGTTCTCTGCATGGCCGGGCAGTTCCTTGTGTCTTGCTGAAGTTGTGCCATATGGAGCAAATGCTTCAACGTCTGTCTGTGTCTGCCTGACCGTGCAACCCAAGGGCTCTCCGCAAAAGATGTTCTGCTCTCAACAATTTCACAAACTGGGGACAGTCCCTGATAGGGGCTTTTCTCCACTTTTTCTAAGTTTAATTTTCCACCCCCCCAAATACATTTCCCAAAGCATAACGAGCCACCAACAGAGACCTGGAACTGGATAGCTGCTGGCAGGGAAAAGGTGGCTGGAAACAGTTGCAGGGTTATGCTCTGCATGTTCTCTCTCGCCCATATGTGACACTGGGATCTGCTTTAGCTTCGAGCAGTTAGAAGTGTGACAAGAAGGAGAAAAAAAGGGGTCTCTCGTCCATTCCTTTCTCTATATGCTGTTTAGCCAGCTGGAGTCTGCAGGGGAAGAAAGGGCAAAGGCAGATCTGGACAGAGACCATGGGGCTAAGCATCCTTTTTAGCAAACCTGCTCTGCAGTGAGGGGACCTGGAACCTGCAAAAATGTTTGACTTTTACTCTTTTTATTAAGACAAGCTGGGACAAAACCTTGGGCTCAGATCTCACCTTAGACTGAGGTTTTCTTTAAAAGCAGTGTTTTTGCGAGTGCCTGCATGGATGTGACGTGCTCATGTCTGTGTGTGTGCGATTCCCAGGTGAGTAACAGCACTCCCAGGGTTGTGGTGTGTGTCAAGTCACACCTCCTTCTTGCTGCCTGTCTTGTTTTTCTTGGGCTGACAAGCTCCTGACTAATGGCAGTCACTGCTGCTTAATCAGGAAGCAATTTAATGATAACCTTTTCTAATTAACTGGCAAAGAGAAGAATGAATAAACTGTGAAACAGCCAGCTGGCTTCAGTGTCTCCAGCCAAAGGGTCTGTCAAGTGGAAGAAAATGGTGTCTGGAGATAGGGATGGCACTCTGGACCTGCCACTGGGAGGGTAGTAAAATGGGAGGGGGTTCTGGTGCTCCCCAGGGCCTCTTCTCCGCTTTCTCCCGTTACTGCTCTGGTCACACACATGGGGATCATGACTGTCCAGGAAGGGTGTCTTGATGTGTATAATCCAGACCCATGTATAATTAAAACTCTAGGAGGCTCTTTTATTTTAACTTTGATACAAATACGAGTGCAGGTACCATATTATGAAGGTGTTCACAGAATCATAACTGAACCCAGGTTGGAGAGGACCTTGAAAGACCATCTGGTCTAAGTTTTGGTGGGAAAGACAGCCTAGATGAGGTTATCTATCACCTTGTCCAATTGGATCTTGGAAACCTTCAGTAGTGGGGACCCCACCATGTCCCTGGGGAGGTTGTTTCAGTGATTGATTGTTCTCAATGAAAAAAGTTTCTTTTTCACATCAAGATGAAACCTCTTCCAGTCCAATTTGTTGAACAGTGTGGGTTCCAGTATTGATCCCTGAGGGATCCCACTTGTGACAGGCTGCCAGCCTAAATAAAACCCACTGATTGCTGCCTTCTGCATGTGGCCTGTTGAGCCAAGTTCCTACCCACCCAGTCCACATCTGGTCAGCTTGTCCAGGAGGAGGCTTTAGGAAACAGGGTTGAATGTTTTGATGAGGTCCATGTTAACAACCTTCACTGCTTCCCCATGTAGAGAGAAAATGTTATTTTGCTGTAGAAGGTAATCAGGTTAGTCTGCCATGATTTGCCTTTAGTAAATCTGTGCAGGCTTTTCCAGTCACCTGCTTCATTTGGTTTGTGATTGTTTCTCAGAAGACTCACTCTACTACTTTCCCAGGGTCTGGAGTAAGACTAATGGGCTTGTAGTTTCCTGCATCCTCTTTTGGACTCTGCTTGTAGATAGCTCTGATGCCCGCTCTCTTCCAGCCTCTAGGCACATCCCCTCATCTGTCCAGTCTGTAGTGGTGTCCCCCAGGGATCAGTGTTCAGCCCAGTCCCGTTCAATATCTTTACTGATGATCTGGATGCAGGGACTGAGTCAACTAACAGCAAATTCATGGATGACACCAAGTTGGGTCAGAGTGTTGCTCTGCTGGAGGGCAGGACAGGCTGAATTGACAGGCTGAGACCAACAGTGGCTGAACATGAGCCAAGTGTACCCAGGTGGCCAGGAAGGCCAATGGCATCCTGGCCCATATCAGGAATAGTGTGGCCAGCAGAACTAGGGCAGTGACTGTGCCCCTGTGCGGGGCACTGCTGAGGCTGCACCTCGAGTGCTGTGTCCAGTTCAGGACCCTCCGTTCCGGAGGGACACTGAGGTGCTGGAGTGTGTCCCGAGAGGGGCAGCGGGGCTGGGAATGGGCTGGAGCTTGAGTCCCGTAAGGAGCAGCTGTTGGAGCTGTGGGTGCTCAGGCTGGAGAAAAGGAGGCTCAGGGGTGTCCTTATCACCTACAGCTGTCCCAAAGGAGGGTGTAGCCAGGTGGCTTCAGCATCTTCTCCCATGCAACCAGTAACAGGACAAGGGGCTATAGTCTTAAGCAGTACCAGGGGAAAATCAGATTGGACATTGGGAAGAATTTCTTCACAGAAAGGGTAATTAGATTTTGGAATGGGTTGCCCAGGGAGGTGGTTCGGTCCCCGTCCTTGAAGGTGTTTAATGAAAACCGGGATGTGGCACTTGGTGCCATGGTTTAATTGACACGGTGGTGTTGGGTCACAGGCTGGACTCAGCGATCTCAGGTGTCCTTTCCAACCTAATTGAGTCTGTGATTGTGTGATCTCCACCACCGCGGCCTTGCACCAATGTACGCCACTGCTCCAGGCACGCCGGGCCGGTCCCTCCTCACCGCCGGCCCGCGTTGTCGCCCTTTCTCGCACATCACCCCCCGGGTTTCTTCCCCGCTCAGTCTCCACTTAAGTGCCACGCCCGTCCCTGTCCCACACCCACCCCCTGGGCCGGCCTGCGACAGCGCCCAGCCCGGGCCCGGCAGCCGAGCCCGCCCCCCGTGCCTGGCCTGACCCCAACCGGGGCAGGGGAAGGCGGGGCCGGCCCCAGGACCCCCCAGGCCACAGCGCCCCCGAGATGGCGCCGCGGCCGGAACACTACATTTCCCGGCGCCCCCCGCGCCGAGTTATCCCCGGCACACCGCGCGCTGCCGGCCCCGGGGCCTGCCGGGANAGCTGTAGCCCTGCGGGGGGCCCCGGGGCCGCGCCCGCCGGCGGGTGAGCGGGCGGGGGCGGCGGAGCCCGCGGGGCCGGGACCGGGGTCGGGACGGGGGGCCAGTGCTGGAACCGGGGAGCAGTGCTGGGGCCGGGCCCCGGGGGGCGGCAGTGGGTCCCTGGCGGCGGGTGGGGTGGGCCCAGGTCCGGGAGCCTGCCTGGCGCACGGGAGCGCGGGGAGCGAGCGCTCCGCTCCGGGCAAGTGCCGTGTCTGTGTCCGTGTGTGGGGGGCCAGGAGCGAGGCCGGGCCCCGGGAGGTGCCGTGCGAGCCGGGCCGCGCTCCCACAGGAAGGCCCGCGCGGACCTTTCTCAAGGCCGGAGCTGGCTCTGCCCCTTGGGGTTCAGTGTGTATGTGCTACGCTCTGTGAGGGACCCGGGGAGCCGAAGGCGAGCGGGGAAGGTGGGCATCGTTCCATGTTGCTGATAGGTACCCGACATAGGACACGCTTCCACAAGGACCGTGCAGAGATGCATTGCTTGGCCTGCGTTTGCCTGGCTGGCCGAGCAGTACAGGGTGTCCCTGTGCTTTGCTGTTTTATAAGTTCTGCTGGGGCTTGGAGGGAAGAGTGCTCAGAATTGTACTGGAATAGGGATTTTCTCCTTTTTCTGTATGTTTTATCTGTATGTGAATGGCATGCAAAGCCCCATCAGTGGTTGTCACCATCTACTTGCTGATAATGGGTTAGCATTGGTCTGAGAGCTTTGCTGTACTGCAGGTATTTGTGTGGGATCAGCTACAGTAATACTCAATCACTAATAATACTGAGTTACCAATGCAATAACCATTTAGGGGAACCGAGTTGAAACGTTTTTATCTGTTGGTATTCTTTTTTTTTTTTTTCCAGTAGCCTGGACTCCATTCCTGTGAAGAAGTGGGTGCTTCTGTGATTAATTCCTGATGTAGTGTTGGTCCAGATTTATTATTTGAATTGTTGAAGATGTCATCAGGCCTTACAGAGGAACAGAAGAGAAGGATTGAAGAGAACAGGCAGATAGCTTTGGCTAGGAGAGCAGAGAGGCTGGCAGCCCAGAGAGCTGGGCAGGTGGGGATCACTGCACCTCAGGTGAAAGAACAGCGTCTGGGCAACTGGGGGAACTCGAAGGAAGAAAACAACCATGCCAGGCTCACTAGCCAGCACCAACAGAATCCAAACAGTGCTGTGGAGCAGAAGAGCTATCTGCAGAAAGGTTATAACCATTATGCTGCAAACCAACAGATGGCTGGTTCACAAAGGGAGCAGCAAAAGAATTGTTCAGAGGACTCGGAACAAGCAAGTGGCCTTAAGCAGTTCCCTACAATGATCCAAAATTCTCTGAGCTATTCCCATAAACATTACTTGGATGCTGGTGGTCAGGAACATGGACAACAAGCATTAATTAATTTTGGAACCTTTCAGCAGCCCAAATGCACTCCAGCTTTCAAAAACCCCACAGAACCATCTCATCCTAGATTAATTCATAATGGGCACCCTGATGATAGTAAAAATTTACAAAGTCAGAACAAATCTGCTATAAAATATGTTTTAGCGCCAAGCAGTTCTACCCTAAGGGATTCAGAAATGCTGATAAACACAAACAGATTGACAGAAGGAAAAGGAGGAGGTTTTGTCTCTCAGGCCAATGGTAGGATGCAGAAGTTGGCCAGCTCTGCCGGTGTGGGCTCTACCTTTGAAGCAGCCTCTGGCAAGAAAACAAGTAATGTTACAAGAGGAAAATGCATGAAATATGGGGAAGACCGATTCCAGGTCGAAATAGGGTATAATGCTGAACTTGTTGCTGTGTTTAAGAAGATACCAAGCAAAGCCTATGGTAAGAGTTGATTGTTTGCTGTTATCTCTGTTTTACGTTGGATTGAAGTTTTGGCATCTGCTGCAATTGTGGTTGCTCTATGTGCCTACCAGTGCACCTATTGCTGGGGTGGAGTATGTGGTATTAATGGGGGATAAAAAAGTAAAGGCAGGTGAAATTGATTAGAAATTCTAGGCATAAATGGTTTGAACTTGGATTTAGAAAAGAAATGAGAAGCCTTGCTTTATGAACAGTGCTCTGAGAAATTTAGTGGTAGCAGCTGGTCAGAGTCTTTTGGGAGTGAAGGAAGAGAAGTTATTCATAAATCCGTACGGGAAAATGGGTCACTTCTGCTGTAGTTCAGAGTCGATGAGCTGATTCTGTTAACTGAGTTACTGAGAGCAGTGGAATCTCCACCTTTTGGCTAGCTTCTGATCTTTTCCTCTACCTTTATTTGTTACATTCTACTTTTGTTTTCCCCCACGTGTTGCTGATCCCTGTAACTGGCGGCTGCATTCTTCTTGTTTTGGTATACAACCTTCAGCTTGTTTTTGGTGTCACGTAGCTATAAACTTAGGTATAACTGTTTTTCAGATGTGTGGCAAAAAGTTTGCATGAGTAGATTGAGTTCTCTTACCTCACATGAACACTGTACACCGCCACTCTTTTCTGCCCCAAATGATTCATATTCTACCCTATTTTAGATCCTGTTATGAAAAAATGGAATTTCAGCTTGGAAGATTACAGCAGTCTCAGTAAGTAAATGGGTTGTTAAATGATAAAAAACGAATTGAAATCTTGACACACACACACACATCCCATCCCCTGCCTTCCACAGTTATTGTCTTGACTAGTAAAAGTAGTGCTACACAAAGGTAATGGCCATCTTTTAGGCATCTAGCTCATAGCATTTCTCTGACACTTTGTAGTTGATAGAAATAATTTAATTTTTCACATAATCTAAGAACGAAGCACAGGTTAAACTTCTGCCATTGCTGAATTCTTCAGCAACCAACAAGATCATAGGAAAATTTTCTGCTGTGCTTGTTCTTAATTTGAATTTGTATTGAGAACTGAGCGTGTTCCAGTGGCTAATGCCTAATTTCTGCATCCATTCATGTATTTTCTTTTTAAATAGCACTTTTTGAAACACTTTTCCTGTTAATCTTGTGTGTCATAAAAGGATAAAGGGTAATTCTCCAGAGCTTTGAGTGAGACTGAAAATGGATTTGCCTTTTTTTTTTGACATAACAAGGATGGCTTTATCTTTTTTTCCCTCTCCTGTCATTTTGTTCTGGAAAGATTGAGAGATGATAGAGGCAAACACTTCAGGTAAGCTTTTCAAAAGCACACTGTATTGAAGTGAGTGATAAATCACTATTGATTTCAGTGGGAACAGAATTAGGCCTGTGTCGAGCACTTTGAAAAACCACAGTTGAGTGCTGGTATTTTAGCTTCCCATGTGGGTTGCCACACATTTATAATTTAAATGCTGCTGGTTTGCTTGAAGTGTATCAAGTACAGATGGGAGCAGAATCTCTGCACCAAGAAGCTTGCAATTGAAGAGGATGGTTTTTAGAAATCAGGCATTTTTCTTTAAAGTTATCAAATATATGAGTACTCTGTGAAAAGTTCCTGTTTACGAGCGAAGACAGTATGTGATCAACACTGGGCAATGAAATTGTGGAAAAATAGCCTGAGAAAAGGGAACTGAATTAAAAGGGCCTTGAAGTCTTGAAAGTATAAAACAATTATTGTAAAAGTTCCCACTGTTCATTTATATTTCTGAATAATGTGGTCTTGTATCATCTTTCTTTCTTTGTACTGTAAATTAAACATGCAGTCAAGCCTAAAAACAAATGTTGAAATAAGAGTAAATTACGCTTTTTTTATTCTTAATTTCTTTCAGTATTAGTTGTAGAGGTGAGATATAACTACAGAGAGTTAAAACAGTAGCATTTAAAAGGTTTTGCTTGATATATTTGGAGGAGAAAGTCTTTCTTATTCCTCTACTTTAAAAATTACTTTTTATTTGGAGTAGCAATCTCAAATGCTTGGATTTATTTTGGAGGTCACTTACTTTAAAATAAGGCTTCATTAAATCCAAATAGTATATTTATTAACTGCTTAGGAAGAAATTTTTTGAATTTCTTTCTCCCTTTTCAGATCTTGACCACTGAACTTAAGTTTTGTACTTTTTTGTTGCATATCAGTTAGCTGGACTACTTGAAAAGAAGCAGAGTGGATCATGATGTGCAGGTCAATGCTCAAAGGACTGGATTCACCTGGATTTACTCTGAACAGCTACCAGATAGGGGAAGTTGCCTCTCCAAAATACATGGGGGCAGAATGTGCTTAGTGATCCCCTGCTCTTGAGCCTGATGGACTCTGGAGATGTTCATGAATCTTTGTCTTACTGTAGTACCCATGAGTTGGAATCTTGGGGACAAACATACTTTGGTGCTGTAAAAAATAAAAGAAAAAAATATTCCTGTTCCTTAACCATCAGAGTTCAGTTGTATTAATAGAGACAACACATGGGTATAGATTGGCAGAGAAACACAGGGATAAGTGGCACATTTATTAGTGTGAATAGCTGTGTTTTCCAGCTAACAGCTGGAAAATGCTGTGTCCTTTCTCTCTCCATGCCCTGGTGTTGTGACCGAGGTGATTGATAGTGATGGGTAAGACAGGAGTGCAGACGGCTGGGGGGAAGTACAAGTCTAAGACACAGTAGAAGAAAGGGTGATGAACTTAAATTGTGCCAAAAAAGATTTAGGAATCCTACAGCATTGTGAATATACAGCATTCTTCCTAGATAAGATTGCCTATCAGATACTGACATGATGCAAGAAGCACATATTTTTATAGCTTTCTCCTTTGCTATCTACAGCAGCACCTTCCCATCTTTTCAGGCATGTATTGTTGATCACCATGCCACTATCCCTGCCATTTTGAAAGTGAAAACACTGTATGGCTGTATGCAGTTTACTGCTAAATGTGGTTGTGCGGATTGCTTGCCCTGGCCTGGTAAGCCACATGTTAGGACTGCTGACAGAGAGGGAACCTAATGCAGTGACAATGCTGGACAGGGCCTTGTTCACCTACTGTCACATTTCCTTTGCCACTGCTGTATTCTGTGTGGAAAATCCCACCAACCTGCTCTTCCAGGCCATCATTTCTCTCTATTCTTTGTCCCTGTGAGTGAAGGGAGGGAATAATAATTCCTTTTAAACTTGAAGGTGCATGGTTTGTTTTTTTATCCTTTTGTCCCTTCCCAAAGCATCATGTGCATCTGTAGTTTATCAGTGTTCTTTGTTACTAGTTCTCTTCTGTATCTCATGTTTTTATCCCTAGTGAAAGCAGCAAATCAACTTTCATCAGTAGTTCTGGCACCACTGGAAGGAGAAAATGCAGTTGTCTTGGCAGCAGGCTCTCATTTAATTGGCAGTGGGGTTGATGTGAAATCCCTCTTGAAGATGTGTAAGAACTGGAAGAAACCCTCAGCCCTTGTCAAAGGGAAGTGTGTGCTGATCTCTCGCTTGCGATTTGAGGTTGATATTGGGTATTCTGCAGAAGTGATCGGAGTGTTCAAACAGATGGATTCCAGAAATTATGGTGAGTCTCTTGTTCTTTCTGCTTTTTTCTAATGACTTTGTTGGGGCTGCTCATGCTTCAGAGAAGAGAGATTGTGATAGTACATCCCTTTGAAAAAGCATAAGAGATTGTGCTTTGGTAAACATTTTAAGAGCTCTTGTAGTTCTGGTTTAGTGCAGTACCTGTGTCCAGCACTTTATTACATGGCAGAACATGTCTTCTTCTGGGCCTGTCAGCCAAGGTGGTATCTCAGAACCCAGCACAATTACATTTACTGTTGAGGTGGGATGCACTGATAATTTGCCAGTGGTAGGCAGACTGTGTGAAGTTCTCATCTTTATTATCAAATGCAGTTGGATGTTCTCTTATTTCTCCTTCTTTACTGTGGTGTGTAATGGCTGCAACTGTCTGGGTAGATTTATTTTACAAGCAGTTCTACCAGTGTTTTTGAGGCAAGTGTAACTGTAGAGCACTTTCTATGTTGGCATTCCGATTTCAATGGTAGATACATTTTTTTCCACTTGTAATTTGGGAAACGAGGCACACAGTGATGAGGTGACCTGCACAGTGACATAGGAGGTCAGTGACAGCATGGAGAACAAATTCTTGTTTGTGTGTTCTTTGGGCAGGGCCCCACCTGGCTCATTGTGTCTTCAGCTGACTCTGAATTCACTCTGCTTTCCCTGGATGTTGGAGTCAGGTGCTACCCGGGGATAAACCTGCCAGATAGGTCTGGCGTTGATGTTACATTTTGGATATTGATGAATTGGTGAATTTCCGCTGTATCCTCTTGAGCACGTTGACTGTAGGGTACAGAGGTACAACTGAAAGTGATTGTTTTACTGACGGAAGGCAGAGTTTGTTGGTTAATAAATGGGAGGGAACCGTCATGCACATTCTCCATCCCTTCTTTCAGTGAAGAGAAAGTGGTTGCCAAAATCCTTGGGCCGGGTGGGTTCATTACAGTGGTTCATTAGGAGAGCTGATCTTGGCTTGCTCTGGTGATGCCAGTTGTAAATGTGTGCTCATGATTTTCAATCTTCTCCAAACTGTTTGCTTAACATGAAAGCAAACAGGAGAATTGATTTTCAACAGGGTAACAATTTTTTAAAGCAGTTGTGAAATGTGTATCAGAGGATAGGGGTGGATAGACATGTTCTTATGGCAGAGAATTCAGTCTTTTTTAAAAGAGGCTTATGACAGTGTTTGTTGTAACTATTGCAGATGTGAACACCAGAAAGTGGAATTTCTTGCTGGAGGATTATCCCAAACTAAGTAAGTAGCTGTGTTTCCCTGGTGAATTCTAACTTTATTTTTTCTTTATTTTCACACTGGAAGACAAGTTGCTCATGAACTGTGAGGCCAGTGTCTTCCTGTTTTGTCAAACAGTTACACTGTTTGCCCAGAATCAAAAACTTTATTAATGTGTGCTATTCATGACATGTTATAGTGCTTTAGGGACCCATTGGGAATGTGACTTTAGCTTTTGTCAGATTTTGCACTGAATTTATGTACCATTTCTTAGAGCATGGGTGTATTTACTATCACAAAGTTATGTTTATTGTTTATAATGTAAAGCACCTCTATGTGAACTGTGGAGTTACAGGAGAATAGATTCCTTTGTTCCCACTTGTCACATTTGAAGAGACTGACAAATCTCTAGGGCTGCCAAACCTACCCGTCATTACAGAAATTCTGTCAAAATAACTTATCTTAGCTGTGCTCCCCTTATCCTCAGTGCCAGCCCACCTTGCACCCTTTTGTGTGTATATCTGTCACTGCCATCCCTTGCTTAGGAAACAAATACATATCAGGCAGTTTTGCTTCCAGTTCCTTAGGTAGCATGCATCGTGTTGTGCTATTTCATTTCACACCCAGCAAGTTTTGTTTTCATGTCAGAGCACTAGGTAGGTTTTCAAGTTGGATGATGACTTCTCTAACAACCAGTTCATCCACAATTAGTCTTGATGCTGTCTCGCTGTTTTTGTTCAGCCTCATATTTTGCTGCTCGTAATAATGGCTTTGCAGGCAGCACACAAATACAAAGTTTTTAATTGATGTATGCAGCAGGTTAGAATTCAGGTAGCTACCATAGATGAGTTCATTCTGAGGCAAACAAGAAGAACCACTTGTTTCTGTTGCAGAACTGTGCAGATCTGCTTGAAGCAGAGGCATTCTTGAAGCTGAATTTCATATTCTACTAAAATGTTTCGGTAGTTAAAAGAAAGCTTAGCAAGAAAAAGGAGTCCTTTTAGGAGAGCATTGTTGTTTTCCTCTGTAGCACATGTTGTTGCTACAGAGTTTATTTCTTGACAGAAGTTGATCAGTAGATGCAGAATCACAGAATGGATAAGGTTGGAAGGGACTGCTGTGGGTCATCTGGTCCAACCTTCCTCAGGCAGGGTCATCCCAGAGCACATGGCACAGGATTGTGTCCAGATGGCTCTTGGGTATCTCCAGTGTGAGAGACTCCACAGCCTCTCTGGGCAACCTATACCACTTGGCACAGTAAAGTAGTTCTTCCTCATATTTAGGTAGAACTTCCTGTGCATCAGTTTCTGCCCATTGCCTTTTGTCTTTATGCATCTGTGTAATCCTGCTGAAATTGTGACTTGCTGAACTGAAGTGCAGAACTGTGAGTTGTTGTGTTTTGGTGTTTGGCTTTTCTAATGAATTCAACTTTGCAGAATAATCCAGTCTCAGCAGCATGCTTCCGGCACATCTGCCTCTTAGTTTTCTATGTTAGTTAAGTTTATAGAATTCTTTGAGATGAATAGCATTACACAAGTCCTAAGTGTTGTAATTACTGTTTTTCATCCCAGTGACCTGCTGCTTTTGCCTTGGTACTTGGTGAGGGTACAGAGCTGAGGAATTTCGTAAGTTGGGGTAGGCTTCAGGAAGACAATAAGCAAGGTGCTCTATGCACATCCTTAGAAAGTGTGACTGGATGTTTCAGAGATGAAAGGCTGTTGCTCAGAGTAGTTTTTCTCCAGCATGGGCTCCTGCTTCCATGGGATTCCAAAGCATGTTTAATAATTGAGCATGTGCATGCTTCTATGATGCATGTCTTAATAACATTAGTAATGGTTGTAGGGCTGAAAGCCATGTGGTGGGGCTGTGTAGGAATGCCAAGTCTTGAAAACAAGCGTCTTGGTAGAGGCTATTATGAAACTGCAGCATTGGGATGTTGACAGGTCCTGATTTCAGTGAGAGCTGATGATCCCTCACAATTTGCTAAAAAGGCCTTTTGTACGTGCAAAGGGCCTGATCCTGTAGCACATGCTAGGCAATCTGAGCAAGCATATCACGTCCCAGTCTGTCACAGTCTCAGTCATGCTGGCTGGCAGTTGTATACATTACGTGAAGTATTGAGAATCCCACAGAATTGAGGAAAGAAAAAAAAATTCCGTGAATCTTGCAGGGTGTAATTTGTGAGGGCATTTGAGGCTTCTAGCACGTGCGTTTTAGAGAAACAGCATTTGCTTTGTTGCCTGTTCATTTGCCTACATAAAAAAAAAAAAAAAGGAGAGAATTTAAAAAGGGTGGTTGCCATTTCCAGCAGAGAGATCTGTTAGCGGGGAACTCTTTGTAGAGGTTAATGTCTCTTTGCCTAGTTGCTCAGTCATCTTTATATAAAGGTCACTTCACTAAAAAATGTCTGTTGGATGAATCATGCTGGTGGCAGATATATCTTAATCACTCTCCCAACTCATGTACAGAACAATAGCAACAGAATTATCAGTGAGCAAATTGTAGCAATTATGCTAACATGCAGCTCGATCTGTGAGTGTAATAACAAGCTTGTGATGTACTTCGAGTGGAGAGAGTTCCTGCTATTGAAGAAGTATAAATTAAACTGGAGAGTTTAAAAAGTTTGGTCATTGCCCAACCACAAATGGAAATCTTTTCATATGTATATTTCTTGGAATTGCTTTTCCCCTTTATATGGCAGGGGTCCATCCTGCTGCTTTCCTCTTGGAGATAACTGAAACAAAAATACCTAACTGAATTCTGCATTTACTGCTGGTATAGTGAGTTGTTTTTTCAGTTGATTTTCCAAAAAGTTTTTTTTTATGTCTTCTGGACTTCATATACAAATCAACCACTAAATAAAAAAGGAAGTTGCTTCCTGCAATGAAGATCTGTGCACATGCATTTCTGTTCCTAGTGTAGAGGTGTCTTTTGTTTCATAGTCACTGGTCAAAAATTACTAAATAGGTTTTCCTGGTCACAGTTCACTGCATGTTTTAAACTGGTATTTATTTTCACGGAATTTGCCTGTTGGATTAAAAGAAGTATTTTTATTTGAGGGAGGATGGGATAGAGAGGCTGCTAGAGGGGAAATAAGGTTATCCAGGAGAATATCCAAGATGCTTTGTTTGTGCATGGGTGATGATGCATGGGTGAAGGCCCCAAGTTTTTGGCATAATGAAGGCTGGGGATGCCTTTTACTTCAACTGGGAAGGCAAAATTCAGAGGCTTTGTGGGTGAAAGACAGTAATATTGAGGAATTCAAGTGACTGCCTGTGGGCTGGTTGTGGCCTGAAAGCTGCTTCTGTGCAGGAGAACAGCAGTGGACACCAGCTGAGCAGGGAGGTGCTGTTGGTACTGAAGGATGACTGTCAAAGTGCTGCTGCTGGTGGTACAAAAGCAGTTTCCCTCATTGTTAAAGTGACTCCTGTTCTCTTACCCAAATGTTATAAATGAGGGGGATGGAGACAGAACCCAACCTGTGTGAATTTGGGGAACAGGGGGAGAAGAGAGTTTTCAAAGCTGAAGATATTCTTTAGGTAACTGTTTTGGGTTACATCTGATGATTTGGGCATGGTAGAAACTCAGAGGTGTTTAATGCAGAATCCCAAGGTCAAAATAAAGATGCCCCTGCCTTGTAGGCTTCAGGAGCTCTTTTGTTCAAATTTGTGCTTTCATTTCTGACTAAAGTTTGCCCTAAGCTGCCCTCAGTGTGAATAATCTAGCTCCAGCTGTATTAGTAGCAATCATCTCTGAATTATGGCATCAGAGTTTCATTTTTTTATAACCAAGTCTAAACACGAGGGGAGGAGATGTGATTCATCATGTGGTTCTAAAATAGACTTCAGGGAAGAGGCCAAGCTAACACCTGTGCATGATGCAGTGATTTCTGTGAGCTGTTTCAGGACAGGAAATAATATTGTTGATGAGGTTGAGGGTTGTGCCCTGATATGCATAATGTAAGTTGTGTGTATGTTGCCCCTTCAGATAATAAACTGCTCTGTTCTATGCAGTGGAAGTGTTACAGAGCCTCGTGTCAGTAGAAGTGGAGCCACTGCCCGAGGCAGTAATACAGAGCTTTGCTGCTCAGCTGCGGAGATCTCCATCACAGACAGACATTCCTGATGCTGACCTTTCAGCAGTGGACTCCAAAATTGTGACGAGCCTCATGCCCTTTCAGCGGGAAGGTGTGAAGTATGTCCTTTTTGCATGCTGTTAAGAACTAGTCCTTGCCTAGAATTGTCTAGTTTATATTGGTGCCCAGGTTGTATGGAGGACTCTGCATTTCTACAGCCTTGGTCTGTTATATCCTGGCATTCTGGACTTTTGGTTGTTTGGCATGGTATGGTTTGTTTTGTTGGGACTTTTTTTTAATTGTTTTTTTGGGTGACACATCTGTTTTGTTTCTAGATAGAATTCATCATGAGTCAGGAAGAAAGTAATATTTTGCTAGTCTGAAAAAATTGTTCAAATGATACATCTCTGATCTCTCGTGATTCAGTATGTACATAAGTGTCATATGATTTTTTTTTTATTTTGTAAGGCAATCTTTTTTTTCCCCCCCCAACTGCATCGCTGTTGTTTGGTTTTTTTTAATATTAACTGAACAGAGAAAGGAACCAGGAAATGGGACCCAGGCCCTGACAGATTCAAAATGACTAATGTTTGCAAAGATAAACTCTTAAATGACTCTGTCCCCATTGCATGTGATTATTAGTTGTTTACTTCAGTATGCAGTCCAGGAAAGTCTGTTCTTAGTGGTCTTAAATTGCCATTGTTATTAGTAATGATTACTTAGCTCAGCCAGGATGAACTCTGGGACAGAATGTGAGTAATACCATGGAAAGAATGTGCTTGAAATAATTGTGTGGTCTTGAAACTACTTCTCCTATGAAATCAAAGTCTCTAAGGACTGAGCTGAACCACTCTGTTCAGGAGCTAATGAGAGTTGCTCACTTGTGTTAAGACTAAGGGAGAAAATCCAGGTTTACTGAAGCACCCAGATCACTTCCAGGTGATCCACATTAGAAGGTTTGGTGATGGCTTGTGCTCATCTTGGTTGCCAGATAGTAACCCATTTCTTGACTCTTATTTCCCTTTCTATTTTCCCCAGTTTTGGAATTTTGAGAAATGGACGATTACTCCTTGCGGATGACATGGGCTTGGGCAAGACCATCCAGGCAATCTGCATTGCTGCCTATTACCAAAAGGAATGGCCCTTGCTGGTGGTGACTCCTTCCTCTGTGAGGTTTACATGGGCAGAGGTACTGTGAGCTTGAGCACAGGCAGGTGGCCCAGTAAAGGGCCTGTGTGGTGGTTATACTGTATTGTATATAATTTTTTAAAGTATTAAGGCAAAGAAACTAAAAATTATACCAATTTAGAAACTCGAGGGAAAAATTGCTTATATTTGCATTGACTATATGGTACATGCCTATTTTGTTTTATTAGCTGATTTTCTTTTTGTGGTCCAGCTGATCTGTTGGAAGGAGGAAGAACTAGAGAAAGTATCTCCTCTGACCCTTTGTTAACTGTGGTCCTGCAAGTCAGCTGACTCCAAGGGGGCATTTTACTCATCAATGTCAAAGATAATAGTTACATTCAAGCAGTTGTCTTGTATTCAAGCCCATTGTAGCAGTATTTGCCAGTTCTTTGGCTGAAACAGAGGCCCAGATGCTGGGATTCTCTGCTCTGTTCGAAAGGCCCCATTGTCACCATCATTAAGTGTGTGTCATATTATGTCTCTTGGCCTGTCCACTGTATGCTGCTTATTCCTCTGAGCCCTTTATTAATGTTGATCAAAGCTCAAGAAAGTTTGTGTGGTTGGGAATGTGTCTTGAAATAAATCACTATTGTGGCCTGTACGCTGAGGCTGTTGGGCTGCCACAGGCTAGTGAGATGCTCACTCTGGGAGAAAAAGATGAGCCAGAAGTTTTAGGTCAGCAAATTCATGCCAGAGCAGAAGGGGGTGGGAGTTTAGCTTTTCCTGGAATATTGCATTGATGAGAAGAGTATTGACTGGGACTTGTTGGTTTTATGCTGTAACCAGGTTGTTAGAGCATCTTAGTGTGTGTTTTCACATCCAGTAGTGCAACAAAATGTAGGTAGGTCGAAAAGAAGAGAAAACTGAAGAAGAGAGTGATCTCATCAGACTGACATTTCAAGGCCCACAGACCTCTGGGGCAACACCTAATCTCAATTCATTGCTTTTGAGGGGTATTTACCTGGAACAGTTTGAGGCTTGGTTTCCTGAAGTACTGGGCACCTGCAACTAAACCTCTGCTTTCTGCTGGAAGAGATTTAAGCAATATGAGGCATTTTTGTTTGTTTGTTTTTTTCTTTGAGTGTTTGATTTTTCCTTCCTTCCCTACTCCCAACTTCCCAGAAGGCATTGGTGGGAGATGTTTTGTTAGGTCACTTTCTTTAGTTGTGTTGCTTTTTGAGTATGTGAAGGATGCGGGTGTAAGAAAAATGTGTCACAGAAGGTGGAAGAAGGTGAGGTTTATTATAGTCTAATCTACACTGTTCATTCTTACCCAGATGTGTTTCACTGTAATGATAGAAGCTTTTGTGGTGTCTCTGGAACCAAATTAGCAGGAATTTTCTTCATCTTAGAGTTATCACTGGTTTGTTCTGGCTTCCTGGGCTCAGACTACTGAGTGACTTTATACTCGGAGAGCCATAGGAAGCCAGTGTGAAGATGCAAGGTACTCTTGGGTGGGCCGTGCTGCAGCCATGTGCATTTGGAGTTTTTTGGTTGGGCTCTAACCTGCATGTTAGCTCATTTTGGTTGTGGTGCTTACATTAAGTGGTGAAGGATAGCTAATTGTTACTTTCTCACATACTGAGAATTGTGAGCAGCTCAGATTTAACTTCTCTGGCTGCTACAAGGGGTTGCTGAACAGTGGAGAGGAATGATGGTTGGGGTATTCCCACAGGCAAAGGTCCTAGAGACAGAGATGCCATTTCTCATCACCACTTGGTTACATTTCTGTAGGGACCCGATCCTGATGGCCAGAGCCCCTGAGAGTTTTCTGCAGAGAAACATCAGCAGAATTCAAATGTTGCAGAGAGCTTGGTGTCACTGGGGACAAAATTACAAGGGAAATGGTGGGTGGTCTGTGGCTAACAGATGGGCTTGGGGGAGGATATCTTGCTCTGGTGTGTGGAGCATTTCAAGAGGTTGATTGAATGACTATTACCACATGTATTTCAGCTGCTGTCATAGAGCAGCTGGTGTGTTGTCAACTTGATCTTTTAATTTTGTATTTTTGTTTGGCAATTTATTTTTTTGTAGACTTTTAAAGAAGAGGTAGTGGAAGAGTTTTGTTGATCTGGATGAGTTGTACTTTATCCTCACTGTGGAGTAAACATTGCTATAGTGATAAATGTTTACTGCTCAGAAGTGTGTGTTTCACAGCCTGAGGTTTCCTGTTGAGTGGGAAAACTAAATTTCCCTGTAAGTAGTGGTTGCAGCATTCTCTGGCTCTGAGCATATCAGGTAACATTGTCAGGAGGTTATCCACATTTCTACTACAGATCAGGGGCTTTTTTGTTCTATTGGGGGTTTTTTGTTAGTTTTCTTTTGTTTGTCTTGGGTATTTTTATTTTTTCAGTAAGAAGAAAGAATAGAACATGTTTGAGCTTTTCTAGCTGTGGAAGGTAGATTTTGCCTTATAGCTTGAGTTCTGTTCTTGATCTTCCCGTTACTAGGGTGGTTGCCTTTGGAAGGTCTGCTAACCCCTACTGTGCTGCCAGGTGATGTCTAGTGGTGGATGGGGTGGCTCCACGTTCTAAATATTCATGAGGATATTGTGAAGTGCTTTGGGATCTTGACAAAAAAGAGAAGCACCAGAATGCAATGAATTTCTTTCTTCTTCCTCCAGGCATTTCACAGGTGGCTTCCATCCTTGAGTCCAGATAGCACTAATGTCATAGTGACTGGCAAAGACAACCTAACAGGAAGCTTAATCAACATCATCAGTTTTGATCTCCTCAGCAAGATGGACAAGCAACTTAAGAGCACATTCCAAGTAGTTATTGTTGTAAGTGGTACACTTAAATTTCCGAATTAATTGTATGCTGAAAATGGGGTAACTTTTGCACAGCAGAGAAGTGTGAAGCCTTATTTAAGACTGAAACGATCTTGTAATTGTGGCTTTGATCATAGCTGTCTTCATGTGTACAAACATGAGGTTTCTTCAAAATGTTTGGAAATAACTAGTAGTTTAATTCCGTTCTGATTCCTGAGGCTGTGTTTTTGCTTCTACTGGTTATGGTGCCCCTCTGATTTCATTGAGGTTGGTCATGTCCTCTGCTGGAGAGAAAGGTGTTTAATGTGGTGTGTCAATACAATACTCTTGGAATTTTATCTTCTTAAGGGGATTGGAGTTTAGGGTGGTGTTAGTGTTTATACACCAGACCAGATAACTTGTCAGCATCAAGGATGTGGGTAAATCTCCCTTTGCTTGTGTTCCACTGACAATCTGCATTAAGCCTTCTTTGATCACTTGTATCATTTCTTTTGTAAACTACTTCAAAATCCATTTTCTATCCCTTTACAGAGCCACAGTAAAAGGCATTTTTCTGGATTTCAGTTACTAAAAATTCAAAACATCTAGTTTTTCAAATCCAGCTTGGATCAATAGAGAGCAAAAGTGTATATGTAGCTTACTTTGAGTGTTTGATGTTCTCAGTCTAATTTCCAGCACACATATGCACCTGTCCAAAGATCATGATGATTGGAACATAGTAATCCTTTTGTTTCTCAGCATTAGATGGGAATGTGGTGTAGCGGATTGACCCTGGCAGGATGCTGCTTTCTGAAGCCACTGTCTCCCTGCACCCTGATGGTCCTCCATGGGCTGCAGGGGCACAGCTGCTCCACCATGGTCTGCACCGTTGCCTGCAAGGGAACCTCAGCTCCAGCACCTGAAGCACCTGCTCCCTCTTTTCCACTGCCCTTGGTGTCTGCAGAGTTTTTCACATGTTCTCACTCTGCTCTTCCCTGGCTGTAATTTACATCTACCCAGCAACTTTTTTTTCCCCTTCTTAAATATGTTATCACAGGGGCATTACTATCACTCCTAATTGATATGGCCTTGGCCAGCAGTGGGTCCATCCTGGAGCCAGCTGGCATTGGCTCTGCAGGACATGGTGGGGTGAAACTTCTGGGAGCTTCTAGCAGAAGCCACCTCTATAAACCCCCTGCTACCAAGACCTGGCCACAGAAACCCAATACATGTGGTAATAGGTGGACAAACAACTCATGGGAGAATTGATTTTTTTCACCTTTATATTTTTTTTCCCTACACACTCTTGACAAGAAATTCTGTCAGGGTAGAAGTACAGATTGTTGTTTTGTAGGCTGGGGCTGGAATTAGGCTCTATTGCCCTGGAACTTTTTACCAGCCCTGATCTGGCAAATATTCTTTCTCTGTGTTTGTGTTCAAATTTGGACCCTGTGTATGTTTTTACAGATGAGAATAGTCCTATTGAGTGCTGAGCTTTCCTGCTTTTTCTTCCAATGTTCTTTTGAGGGGTGGGAACATTAATACAGCTTATTTGTTAATCAGGAGGGAGAAGCCTGTGCCTGAGGGGCTACGCAGTTGTACATGGTTGCTTTCTTCTACACACATGGAAAGATGAGATGCCCTTTGGAGGGCAAGGATTATTTTTTGTCTTAAGTTCTGCCTTGCTACAGCAGTAGAAATGAAGCCTGTGTGAGGGTGATGTCTCAAGTAGGAAAGTATTACCCACCTGGTGAGCCCTATCAGCAGAACAGTTGGATCCTAATTGGATTTCTTTTTTTCCTTATCATTTTCATTAACCCCATATTAAGGGAACCAGCATTGTATAGGTCTCCTATATTTGCTGCATTTAAAGGATATGTAGGGTCAAATGAGTATTGGTGGAAATAATGTTCCTTTGTCCTTCCCTCTCCAATGCCCTCTGCTCACTTTTTTGTTTTTTTTGTGGTCATTTATTAGTCATGGCTGCAAGGTTTGATTTCTGTTCCATTTGCTTGCAGATGCAATTTTGAATGTAGGAAACCTGCTACTCTCCATCCTGTCTTTTTGTTTAGAATTTGATGTGACTATCCCGGTGCCTGAAATGTCCTCTGACATGAGAGGCTTGTAACAGTAGATGGATGAGAATACTAGGACTTTGTTCTGTAACCTGCAGTTGGGCTATGGATCAGAGCTGACTTCACTGTTGTGCCTGTTTTGTTCCAGGATGAGTCTCATTTCCTAAAGAACATGAAGACTGCAAGATGCCGAGCTGCCATGCCTCTACTCAAGGTGCGTGTGCTGGTGCCAAACCTCTAAGGATTGAACTGCTAAGGTTGGGCTCCCGAGGTGGTATTGCTCCATTTACCAGGTTTAGGAGCTAGCATCTGAATTCTTGCATTGTTCAAGGGGAAATCTAGGTAATAGTGTAGTTCCAAAAGCAGAATTTGTCTCTGGCTTTACCACTTATTTCCATACAAATATTAGATGGCAAGAACTAATAACTTCAGAAGTTTCCTTGGTTTAATTGTGGTACTGCCACTGATAAGTCTTATAGTGACAAGAGAAACGGAATATCAAAACTTACTGAATATGTTCAGGGAGAGTAGAAAGAGTATAGTGGTGTCAACAAAGCCTGTTTAATGAAAATAATCATCAGTCACTTCTTGGCACACAAATTACTGCTGTATATCAGAGTGATATGGCCTAGGTCCCTTCCCTGGCTTTGGTTTAGTGCTCGGTTTGTTTCTGCAAGCTTCCAGTGTGTTTGTGTGGCTGGGGCTTATGTTCATTCTTGCTGGTTACATGTACAGGACTACTAGGAAAGGGCAAAATGTGAGGTTAGTAAGACAAGTGGCCCACAGAAGGAAAGCAAGTCAATTATGTGTTAACAGGAGAAATGCAAATTCTAATGTTTACCTGTTGTCCTGAGATCAAAAATGAAACTCTTCTTGGTAGTCTCCAACAGATACAGATTGAAGTTATGAGTAGTATCTAGACACTGCAGAGTCTGTACATTAGAAGAAGGTACGTGCAGTTCCTCTTCAGCAATTAATCAGCAAGTATGTATAAAGAGAAGATTCGATCTGTGATGGCTTTATAGCAACCAACTTTCATATGCAAGATTCTTAATGGCAAACTAAAGGTGGTTGTCCTTGAATAACTTTGTTGTTCTCCTTTAAGGCCTGACTCTTTTTTTCTCTTGGTTTTCAAATCTCTTCGGGCTTTTAATGTTTGGAAACTAAGTAGGAGGTCCAATTTTATGAGCAGTTTGAAATACAATAATTAGGGTATGTATCTGAAAATGGTGAAAAATAACGAATTTACCTCATTGCAAAATGGTCAAAAAGCAGCCTCATCCTTTCCTACTCAAAGCTTTGTAAGGATCAGCTTGTCAGAATTATTTGTAGGCTACAAGATGCAAGAGTGAAAGATGGTAACTGTTAGGCAGAGGTTAATTGCCTGTACACACTTACTGAGAATTTACAGTTTTATGCTGTCACATCACTGATTCTAAAGAATTGAGAACTGCTGCTTCTGAAACTGAATTCCAGTCTTGTGAAAGCATTAAGAGTTTTGTGTTCATGTCATGCATTATCTCACCGCAATCATGCAGTGCGACATATTTCATTTTAGATGTTCAGGTAAATTTTATTCTCCTGCTTGCTGACAATAACTTCTGACTGAGTATTTGCTGTAATAACCACTTTTCTGTCCTCCTTCCTTTCCAACATAGGCATTTAGATCTAAAACTAGCCCCTTTGGCAGCTTTGTCTTCACCTCCTAGTTAGTGATGCTGTGTTCACTCCTGGCACATCACGCTAATGCTTTGTACTTAAAGAAATGCTAAAATATCAGGAGCTTTCATCACTTGAATAATGGATTTAACAACTACACTGTGTCATCTTGATAGTAAATAGTCAGTGGGGTAAAAATGGGAGTATTTTCAATATTTTACATCATACTTTGAAATTATTGAAAAAAAAGCATTGGTAAACATGCTGCTGAGGTTAATATTCTTACTCTTGCCTTCTTTATGGTGAAAGGATTAGAGCAATACTAGGGCTATTAGAAGAGACCAAAAAAGGGGTATCCATAGGCAAGTCTTTGACAGGTAAACTGCCTCTAGCCCCTTAGTCCCTACCTTAAGGTCATGGTGTGAAGCTGTGCCAGTGTTGTATCCAGAGCCCCTGGAGCTATGTCCTGCCTTGTCTGTTTGCCTTTTAGGCATTGCTGCTTCTAACTGTTGTTAGTGTCATACTACTTTAAAGTATCTGAAATTGCCATAGTTGATTATATTTCCTACAATGTTCCCAACATCCTAAAATATGAAAGCTTAGCCTTGAACTGACTTTTAGGGACAGAAAAACCCTCACTTAACAAATATGATCCTTGGTCCTTAAATGCTACAAAGATTTATGAGTCCGTAATGACACTGGACAGATCTAAGTTGAAATGTTTTTGAGCCAGAAATGTTTCTGTCATTTCCATCCATACTTAATGAATTCTTATTATCTGGATAGAATTTGCTCTTGTGAGTTCTCCATTTGAATAATAAATAAAATATATAAGTTGTTGCAAGTGTTTATATAGAACTTCACAATAATCAGATTAAATCAGTACATTTAAAGATGACTTACCTTGGATATTAATTTCAAATCTGTCTTATTAGAGAGTCAAACTAAATCTTCACCTCTGAAATATTTAACTCATGGTTACAGCATTTAAAGCCTCTTTGTAGTTTTAATATCTGACATTGACTGGTTTTCAAAATTAAGTGGTATTTTTAGTGACTCAGTAATAATTCATCTTTTCCTACTCTCTTGTATATATTGCAGTACAAGTGTGGTATGGAATTGTCAAGCAAAGCCATGTATTAAATATGTGACCTATGTTTTGTCAGTTGTGAACTTTTAGACTTTTTTTCAATACTAACAAAAGCTGGAAACTCCGTGTGTGCAGTTTGCAGTATCTTTTCTAACATACTTGGCTGCTACCCTGACAGAGATGTAGAAAAGTTTTGCTTGAGACAGTGCAAGGTGTGACCAGAAGAACTTTTTTAATGACTGGATATATGCAAGCTCCATGCTCACTGCCTCACAGCCTACCCAGGTTGTCAAGCATAGAGACATGTTGTGCCAAATTTCTTGTTATTGGACAGAACTTTGAGGTGAACTTATAATTGCATGAACAGTAAAACAGGGTGAAATAGCAGCAGCAAGATGTTTAGGCCAGATTTCTTACTCGTTCATGTTCCCAGTGGATGTGCAAACTTGTGGGCGTGCAGACTTGTACGTGGGGGAGAATGCTTCATCCGCCTGCATGGAAGCAGGTGGCAGAGTCTGTACACAGTCTGTGTGCATCCCTGCAATATTATGGAGCAGGGTGGTTTGAAAGCTGTAGTAGATAAAAGTCCTTTGATGTTGGATCGTGTGGCAAAAATCCTGCTTTCAAGGTCAGTCAGCTTTCATCCTGTCTGGTCTGTGCCGGCAGCTGCATGAGATCTGTCCCCAGCTGCAGCACCTCTCATGGTACTCAAGAGGGCTAGAAGTTGCTGTGTTCACAGTGGTCTTTTTGTCTTGTTTCCATGCACATAGAAGTGAGAATGGCTTTTGTGTTGTTGGGCTTTGGTTGAGTCACCAAAAGACCTGGTTAGACCTGGCTTGTCTTTGCCCCTAATTCAAAGCTGTGGCAATTGATAATTGGACCTACTTGTCATCTTGCTGTTTTCTGTAGTCTCATGTTTTTGACCAAATTCTCCTGGATATACTGAAACTGACACTAGTTGCTCCCTTCACCTCTGCCCTCTATCTGCTTCCTATGGTGTTATACCTTTTGTAAGTATTTTGTTTTTTCCTTCTGAGATTAGACTGGCCCAGAGACATGAACATAGGAGAGGGAGTATACATGCTACCAGTATCTTAAAACAGCAAAGCCTCAGCAATGTAGATGGAGAAGAAACAGCAAACAGATTTTCACTGATCTTTAGTGGGATCTCTTGGGGACCAGAGTGAAAAGGATTCTACCTCTTTTGACCAGCCAACGTGGTGCATGGTTTTTATTCTTTTGTAATTGCATGGAGTACTGCAAGGCAGTGGAAACTGGGGAAGGTCCCAATGGAAAATGGATAGCATAAGAGTAATTAGTGAAGAACTGGGTTGGAAACTGAGAAATAAAAGGTAATATGTAATAAAAATTCCAATGGCATTAAATGTTCTTATTCCCTTTGTGTTATCGGCATTGTTCTCCAACATTTGAGTAATACTACTAATGCAACTGTTTCCATTGAGCTGCTGTTCTGGCTAATAGTATAGGGCACATCCTGATGTTTGTAGGGTTAAAGGTCCTTGTTTTTGTTATGGGAGTCCAAATACATTGTGTGGCTGGAATCTAATACCCTTTGTGCTTGTTTCAATAGAGCAGCTTAAAAATAATGGAGGGAAACAGGTCGATGCTAAAGGTAGAAGGTGAGGAGGGAACACAAAAATTTCCCTTTCCAGAGGGAAATAAACAGCAGTTTTCTTTAGGACTTACAAATCAGTATGGATTAGATAAATAAGCCTTTCTTTGTCACCTGCTGAGAGAAGGAACTTCATCTTGAAACTGAAGCTGTGGGCCCTCAGGGCTGCATCTTCAGATCTGCTCTTACCTTGGAATTTTCCTTCTTGGTTTAAGAAGGTAGTGTAATTTGATTTAGTCATAGCTTATCACTGCTGTTTGACACACATTGTCTGTCTAGATGTCACTTAAGAATAGGGAAAGGTATTTATATTTTTTGGAATAACTACTGTAGGATCATCTTATGAAATCCGCAGCAATTTCAGCCTTGCCCAAGTACAGAAACAGACTCCTCTAAACAGCTGCTACTCTTTTCCTTTATCAAATCTTCTACTTCATCAGGTGATTATCTCCATTATATTATGGCCCCCCTCAGATTTTTCATTTCAGAGGATAAGCTATTATTATGCTAAGCAGTTTAAAATAACACAGTAAGCAAAAACTGGGGACGCAAGGAATTGTACAGCCAGAACCAGCCACACTTATTTAAAAAAGTATGTCAGTCTGTTAGCATATGGCAGAACTCATGCTGTGAAATTCATTTAACACAGAGACAGTCATTGTATGTTAATGAGGCTCTTTGCATGTTCAATTATTTGTTTGTCACATAACCCCTCCTCCTTACCTATTCCCCTTCAAATGGGTTGATTGCTGAGTTTCGACCTCTAAAGTAAGTGCCATCATTTTATAAACTATTCTTTGACTTTCCAAAGTGACTTTTGTAAATGTTCTCACAGCTGTGGAATTAATTCTTGTTGGTGTATTGTGTCATACAACAAAGCCACATTTGTCTTATGTTACTTAGTAAATGAGAACTGCAGACCAGGTCTCCACTAGCTCCATGATCTCTATGCAGCTGAGCAGTTAGTGTTAGTTCTTCTATGTGTAGACATGTATCAGTTGATTACAGATCTGATTTTGCTAGAAAAATCCCTTCTGGTCCCTGCAATATTACTTTCTGTGGATTTGCTCCATATTATTCTGATAGATCTCTGAAGGAAGAGGACAGACGGTTCAGCAGGAAACAATTAAGCAGTGATCAGCAGAGACTTCTCTGCAGGAGCAGATCTTTATTGGCATCTATTCAAAATTAGTTGCCCCTAGGAAAAAAAAAAAGGAATCAAAGCCGTTTCTTTCATCCAGAATTTAAGTCAGGCTTTAACACTTGGAAATTTGTCTTCCTAGGATTTTTTTTCTTCTGTTCTTTCTTGAGCTCCATCTGTCACGGGTGTGAAAACTGAAAGGGACCTTTGGGACAATGAGTTAGAGCACCTATGATTGCACAGTTTTCTGGAATTAATTTCTCAAATTCTTCACAGCTCTTGTAGAATCAGTGTCTCTTGGGGGTTTTGTTCATTTTTTTGTTTTGCTGGGGTTTTCTATCTCTCAGTTTGTTTAAAATGGCTAATTAGAGGAAATGTCACAGCCCTTAATAAGTGCCTGCAGTGGTTGGATACCTTGTCTGTTCAGAAATCAATTACACACAGCAAAACAGCAGCTGGACAAGTTTAGTATTCAAGTAACCTGTAACTTGATCATTCTCTCTTTTGGCACCTATTTAGGGATTGGGCAAGGAACCTGGCTAATTGTTTTTACTAGTGGGGAATTACTTCATCTCATGTACCTCCCAGGGAAAATGCTCTAAAGGGGAGGAGCCTTGAGAATGGCATAAACCCTTTCAACACAGTTGAGTTTGTTGCATTTATTATGTCCCTGGTCTGTTTTGAGTGTGCTTTCCTTGCTTTAGCTTGATCCAGAATTATTTTAAATGAGATGTTGATAATTACATTACCTCTTTGTTTTCTTTTTTTTCTGGTGGTGGCCTTCTGTTGGTCTAGGAGAAACAACTAATATGGAGGTACTTGTGGGACTGGCTTGCCTTGAGTGTCAGGAGATTTCTCAGGGTGGTGTCAGTTTACTCTTCAAAGGCTTCTGCAAGGCATTAGATATTGTCTAGGTTTTGTTCAGTTGTCCTCCAGTGTTACCTTAATTTTAAAAACTGACCTAATTTCTGCTTGATCACTTTGATTCCTCGTGGCGTCTGATTTCTCTGATCTCTCTGACTCCTTCCTCCTGAGAGTAGCATAGGCACCTCTGTCTTGCACAAACTCACTCTCAGTTTCCAACATGTCCAAAGGTTTGACCTTCCCTCTTGCCTAGTTCAATAAATACCTTGCTTTTTTTTAATGCTCATGGGAATTGTCTGATCCTGGTGGTGATATTTCCTTCTGGTCTGTTTAATAGGCATGACTGGAGAAGACAAGTCCCACATTGATCACAACCTATATATAAAAAGCTGATAGAGTTTTGAAATTAATTTCCGGTAGCTGATCTGTGAACTCCTTTTCTGCAAGATTTGGTTGGCGAGTAGATGAAACAGCTGAATAGATCTGGGTGACTTGTTGATCTCAGTGAAATGATAAAAGAATTTCATTTTCTTTTTCATTTAAATGTGAATGAGCTGTTTGTACAGATGTCACTCAAGAATCTCTTTGTTATTTTAATGAACCTGCATTAAACCATGCAGGAAATTGCAGGGCATGTGTAATGTAACTGTTATATGTGAAGTTACAGCAGTAGAAGCTCACAGCTCTCATCTAATAATAGCGTTAGGTAATAGTGGAGATACAAAGGTGGAAGTGCATCTTGGAGACTTTCATGTCTATAGTGTAATTTTTTCTTCACTTTTTAGGAGCAGCTGCTTTAGGTACAGGTTTCCCACCCTCTCCCTGTCTGCCCTACAACACATTTTACAATCTCCTTACATGGTCTGTGTTTATTAAGTCATGTTCTAGCATCCAGCCAGCTATGCCTAAACTCATCATGGCTGTCAGATCATCTCCTGGTCCTGCTTCAGACAGCTTCATCTTTTTTTGCTTGTAGTAGAATTTTAAGAAGTGAACAAAGAAGTAAGAAAAAAAATCCTGCTTTGTATCTCTTTTGCTGTTGTGAGAAAGTCTGCTTATGGCTTGCTGTGGCAGGTTTATTATGAGAGGATTTTTGGAGGTGGGATGTGCCTGAAAGGGTGTGTCATTTTCCAGTGACACCTGATGCCAAATGAAATGTTGAACCAGGCATAAGATATCAATGTGCCTAGTGGGTAAGTGCCAATTCAGAAAGGACTGTAATAAAAATGGATGTCCCCTTGCCTTACAGCATGTGGATACTTAATAAGAAACTGTATGGTTTGTCCTGCTTCCTGGAATTTTTAAGCACTGTCCTTGAGTGTTTTCAGTCAGTGGTGGCTGAAAGTATCTGTGGAAGGTGAAGTCTGTGGGGCTGGGGTGATTATCTAGGTTCTGCTTATATTGTAAGCTATATGATAATGATGCTCTGTTTTGCTTTCCCAGGCTGCCAAGAGAGTGATCTTGCTTTCGGGAACCCCTGCCATGTCACGGCCCGTGGAGCTCTACACACAGATTGCAGCTGTCCAGCCAACCTTTTTCCCACTATTCCACTCCTTTGGGCTACGCTACTGTGATGCCAAAAAGGTACTTCAGTGGGGAAAGTGGCAGACTGGGACTCTGCAAACAGCACCGTATTTTTTTCAAAATGTGGAGGCTTTATCTTTTCTTCCTTTTCCTTCCTGAATGTTAACATCTTTTTTTGCGGAAGTCTCACTGTGGAGTAACATTTTGAAAGATCTAAAGCTGAGAAGACCAAGGCCCTGCAGTGGTGTGCCTGAGGCACGGAGGCAGTAATGCTTCTTGTCAATTCTGCCATGAAAGCCATGGAAATAAAAGCTTATAAAAAAGAAACAAATATGGCCATAACTGGTGAAAGGAGGCTACTCTGATAAGAGAACCCAGAGTGTTTTAAATCGTCAGAGTATCTCTGAGGCCTTTAAGCATCTGCAGGTTTGGGCTAATTGTCAAAAAACAAACAAACAAAACAAAAACTAGTTTCTAGTCTGATTTAGTCACTCTTTGATAAAGGCCTGTGTTGCTTAGGGGTTTTTGATTCATACCTCCAGGTAAGTAAAACATGAAGACTTACAGTCAATCTTTGTATTCCACTCTCTTCTAATTCAGGAAACAGATGTGATCCTCAGCATATCTTGAAAAGAACTCCTCTCCCAGCTGCTCAGCAGTAGTTCCCACAGTCATTGAGTCTGACCACTGCAAGATCTTGGCTTTGCAGGAAGCCAGCATTTGCAGCCATGATGGCCGGTGTCTGCCTTGCTGCCAGTGTATGGGCAACTCAGCTGTACTTGGAATTGCCATCTCTAGGGCTGCTGTGTGTATTGGAACACACACTGCTAAAAGAGCTTTTGCTGCTGCTTGTTGTACACGGAGGCTCTAGGATCTTCTGTGCTGGTTGCATAGGTACAAAAGGGGGAACCAAAGTTCCCCTGAGTCATGATTGGGAACAAAAGCCCTCTAATCTGTCTTGCCCCCCAGTTCCTCCAGGACAAGCATGTAGCAGTTAGCACATGGCACAGAATGGCTTGGCAGTGTGCGCTTGGACCTGTAGCACAAGCTTGCACACTCTGCCTTGTTCTCAAGTAATCTATTTCACTTATTGTGCCTCATTTTCTGTTAGACTGAGAAACAATTTTCATCAGAGTTGTTGGAAACACTAAATGACCATTTCATGTTCAAAAATATTTGCTGAAGGACTGAACATCATCAGTGTATGCCATGAAAATAGTTACAGCTGTTTGTGGGGCTTTTGTGTTTGTTTTCTGTTTGGGGTAGCTAACGTATTCCAAGAAGATTCCTATTGCAGTCTCATATAAAATTCTTGAGTCCCTTTTTTCCTGTGTCTGAATGCCCACTTTTGCTTTCATAGCCAGTGTAGTGTTGTTCTATGTATGTCCAAATGTACAAGCCAGAGGAGCAATTAACTGGCTTTGATACTCCTGTGCTGATGTCATTGATTAGAGTAAGGCCATTAGCATGCAGAATCATGGATACAGAGTTGGAGTTGTTTCTCCATCCACATTAGGAATCATATGGAAGAAGAGGGCCACATCTGCTGAGCTTCATTATCTTTATTGAAAGATTCCTTTCTGAGTAGTTTTCAAAATGCTTCCTAGAGGAAAATGAGGAGATGCAGTTCAATCTTGTTGGTTTTCTGCAGTAAAAAGAAAAGTTGAATTGCAGCATGTGCGTCTAAATAGGTCTGGAGTTTCATAAACCCTTTAAGGCTAAAGTTCTGCATGACTAGCTGTTGCCTCAATTATGACACACATGGACTTCAGGTAGGATACTGGATATAAGAAATAAAATAATTTTACATGATCTAGGTTGTAACAGTGTACTCTGTATAAAATGACTTTTGAACCTGCAGTGAAACTCAGCATGGAGGTCACAGTCTGTATCAGCTTCTCTTCAAAACCTCAGCAGGGATTCTAGTACAATTTTGTTTCTCTGTTTGACCTGTCTCTGCTAGACAGTTGAATGTTGCTGGTCTTCTTCATGCTCGCCTGGGATATTTTACTGCAGTTAATGCCAGTAAATGATAGAGTGAACCTTGAAAGAACTTGGTTATTTGGAGAAGTGGGGCTGCTGGAAATGATGTGGACAGTATTAGAGGAAAAAATGGGACTGCTAAATATTGGATTGCCATAGCTCCACTCAGTAATGAAAAAATTTAAAAGGTGTTTTGCTGATTGTAGTTGTTCTGTTATGACTGTAGTGTGTCCCTCACGTTCCTTTTTGCAGCTCTAACCTGAGACTGTATTAGGAGTTGCGTCCTCTCTGAAGAACTGTTGTGGTATTTTTGCTGTTGTTACTTAAATAGGTCCCTCTTTGTGTCCTAAAAATGGCAGCATTTTGAGTGGAGATGGAATTGCACAGAACCAGAGAGGTTTTGCAAGGCTTTTGAAGATCTGTCAGGATGAAAGGTGCTATGTAGAAATGTTTGGGTATTAAAAATAAATCTGATTACATTATAAGATTAAAGAAAAATTGGCAGACCTGAAGCATTCAACTTAAAACTAAAGCCTGACTAGGTTCTCTTTCAAGATGATAGATTTTATGACAGAAAATTGCAAATATTTGGCAGATCTGATTAGAAAAGATATAAAATCAAAGTTTTTAATTTTGTAATTCAGTCTCCCAACATCTGTATTCTTAAAAATACAAGTGAAAGTGAAGTGTCACCTGTTATTTACAAAATATCTCAAGTCTGTTTCCCAAAATACATGCTGTGAATTAATTTTTTAAACTGGGTGATGTTGGCAAATATTAAATAATTTCTCTCTGAACACATGCTCTGAATTTGTAAGAGTTTGGCAGCTTCTGCTAACACTGCAATACATTTACTGACTCATGTAAGATGCTGTAACACTTTGGTAAGAAAATCACAGTTGGAAGCATGTGTTCTGGAATGTGATGGATCAAAGCCAGATGTGTATTTTGGCAAAATAAATGTCCCTATTTTTTTCTCTTTTCCACAATAGGATATACTAAACTAAATTTTAATAATTTCAAAAATAATTACCTTTTTATCACTAGCTAGGTGCAGCACAGAGCTAGAATGCTTTCTTGTTTGCAAAGCGTTCCAGCACCATAAAAGAAATATATAATCTGAATGTACTGCAGGGACTCTTGTGTGCTTTTTAATATCACAGTGGATGGCATATTGGCTCTGTGTGTGCCTTGTTCTTTCCCATATGATGATGTTGCTCTTCTGAAATGAACTGGGCTACATGGACACAAAGCATATGTATTACTTGCTTGTTAAGGGAGTGGAAAGTGGAAAACCATGGGCTGCATAAGTAGAATGAGGCAGCCTGGAGTATCCAGGCCCCATGGCAGGTCTTGCTGAGTAGCCTCATCAGAGTAGCAACCAGTGCACTGAGCAGTGTGGGCAGCAGGCTTAGAAGGCTGGGCACAGTCCAGGTGGGTCCTTCTTGGTTCTGTACAGCTGCTCTGCTGGGCCCGTGGAGCCTGAAAAAATGCAGAAAGGGAGCACAGACTGTGGCTCAGCAATGTCAGCTTTCCTGCAGAGAGCCTAAAGTTAATAAACCCAGCTAGACTTGAGCTGGCTCTTCACAGACCTGCGTTGATCTCCTGGTTTCAGGGAAGCAGAGCAGTGATACCTGTGTTGGCTTTTTAAGGGATTGGCTAAGATCCAGGTGGGCTTACTACCTCTAGCTGTACACCACTGTGGTGTTGTCAGAGCCAAAGTTTTAATTCTACAAGATTTAAACTGGCTTTGTGTCTGGGGTTTGAATTGTTTCCTGCTCTAATGAACCAACCTTAGCTAATCAGATGGTACGGTAATTATGTAGGAATAGATTAAGTGAAATGAGTTTTAATGATGGCCCTAAGTTCTAGAATCTGAAGTCAGTTAATGGTTCACATCAGTACAACATGGCAATAGACTGCAGATTGTCCTGTTTTATCTCAACCTGAAGAATGTTCGCTTCCAGGTATCAGAGAGGTCTTACTTGCCTATAAGCTGTTTGATTCGTCCTTTCCTGTCCCACAGCATGCTCTCGTCCCTGATTCACCAAAGCACCACCTCTTAATACAGTCAGAAATGCAACTAACCCCGTGGTTAGCATGGTTTGTTTTTTGTCTCATGCATTCTATGAAAGGATGGAGGGTGCAGTGAATACTTTAGAGCTTTTTCCTATTTTACTTCCATTTCTGTGTTGCAGCTGGTTTCTATTGGGGAAGGCAAAAAAAAGATATATAGATTTTCAAGGTTAAATATATTTTAGCAATTAATGTGGCACAATAAGAGCGGAGCAGCAGATCAAATGGGTTGGTGCTGAGGCTCCTCACATCTCCATTATATGCATTTCAGGAGGGAATATGCATCCATATGCGGTGGTTTACTTTGGATTGTTATTCCAAGACCAGAGGTTGTATTTTTGGACACTGTCAATATGACTTGGAATTAGAGCTGTGAAGAAGATTTGACCTCCCTTCCCACCTTGGTTTTTGGTATTACTTTAGTTGTATTTCCTGTACTTATTTGTGAAATTTCAGCAAAAAGGTTTTTCTTTTACCTTTGCTTCAGCATTAAAGCCTTATTAATCTCTTCTCCAAAAGACAGTTGTTTAAAGATGCTTCTTTTGGGGAATGTACTAATTTTGATGCCATTGTTTGTCAGCTTAGTTGTTCTTTCTTGGAGAACAAATGATAGGCTGTGGAATTAGCAGTAGGAGAAGTGATGAGCTGAGATTAATTGAAGAGATGTATATTGCCTGCACACAGGATCTTGGAGGATAGGGCAGGTTCAGAGGGGAAGAGTAAATAAAGGGCTTGTTCAGAGGAGCTTTGAAACGATTATACTTTGAAGTGACAGTGTTTGTAGTGATGTATTGTGGGCCACAGTTTATTTATGGTTTACTTGAGTCTGAGCCAAACGTGGTAATGGCACAAACAGAGTATGTCAGGAAGCGGATGAAGAGTCAGGTCACAGTAGAAAACAGGCAGTTTTGATCTGGCATGTCAGACAAGTGTAACAATTCTGTGAAGGCATCTGGGTTAAGGATGTTTGTCCTCATGCTGTTAGAGTAGATTTTTGTGTGTCTCTCTGCCTAAAGCTGAGGTAAATGTGCATGCGCAGAACTACAGTGAGTTCTCTTGGCCTGAAACTATAACACCTGCTCAAAGCTGCAAGTGGACATCAGTGCCTTGCTTTGTGAGGTTGAATACCAGGGTGTAGGGCCGGAATAGGGATGTCTGCCACTTTTCTGCATAGTCCTCTTCCCTGCACCTCCCTGAGCATTTGTACGTAGGAGAAAGAGAAGTTTGTAAGTGACCTTTTCACCTTGGGTGGATTAGTTTGTTTCTGTCTTATGGCCATTTTTGTCAAACGTCTCTTCCTACTGACCATTAAGTTCTTGCCTTGTCCAATTTCCCTGGAAATTTATTCTGCTTTTGGATTGCCTGCAGACCAGTCTCATGTAAGTTTGACATTGATAACTGCTTTGATCTTTCCCAGATGCCATGGGGTTGGGATTACTCTGGATCATCCAACTTAACTGAACTGAAAATTTTGCTGGAAGAGTCCATCATGATCCGACGTCTGAAATCAGATGTGCTTTCCCAGCTTCCAGCAAAGCAACGGAAAATGGTTGTGGTGGCTCCTGAAGGCATTAGTGCTACGACCAAAGCTGTCTTGGAAGCTGAAGCAAAGGAGATGGCCAAAGGATATAAAAATGTAAGTCAGAAACTATTTTCATGATGAGCCATTGCTATTTCAGGTACCTTTATTCAGAAACATCAGAGAAAAAACAGTACCCTGAGTTCCAAAGAACATCAGAGCCACACCTTATGTGAAGACACAGTTTTACATGAATGTGCAGCACAATCAAAACTACTCAGCTTGTTTTGCCTTTGATGTAAATGATCTGCTTTGTCCCTTTATGTGAAATACCATTTTATCTCTTTTTTTCTCTCTTGTTAATAATTTCTAATTGTCTTTCATACCTCCTGCCTCTGTATTTACTCTTCTGTCTAGCCCTCTAATCTCATTTAGCCTATAAAAACAGTCTTGTTTAAGCTGTGTTGTGAAGAGAGCAGTAGCCAAAAATGTGAAGAGCACATTTTTGCTTCTCTTGTTTGTTTTCCTTGTATGGTTGGCAAATGCATGGTCTAGGCACCGTTGCTAATACAGTTCTGTAAGAACTTAGTAGTTTTTCCATGCCATTTTAGTGGAGAAATGCTATCTCCACTAAAACTGCATTTGCGATATACTTGTCATCCAACCTGTAGGAGTTGAGTAGGAGGCAGAAAGGGAGGTGTCACGAATGTGTGAGTATCTGCCATAGCCAGAGGGGTGTAGGAGACTTCTCCCTCCAGGCCTCTGTTGTTGTGCATTTTAGGCTGATTTTTTTTTTCCTAGCAAAGTGTTTTATTGGCAGCAGCAGACATCCCAGATCTGTAAGCAAGCAGGAGAAAAGGCATTTTCGAGACTTGAATTTGTTTGTTTTTCCCTTTACAGAAACAACAGGAGAAGGAAGCTCTTCTTGTCTTCTTCAGCAGAACAGCAGAAGCTAAAATCCGCTCAGTCGTGTAAGCTGCATGTCCCACTCCATTCCTGCCTCGTAAAATGTGTTTGTCTGCTGAGAACAAGAAGCAGTGCCTTAGAGATAACAGTGCAGGGACATGAGGCATAGCCTAAAGTCAGCCTAGAAAAATTTGATTTTAATTACAAAAATTAAACATTTTCTCCTCCTGGAGTTCCTAGGCTGAATAAGTCTTCTGATTTCATTCCAGATACGGATCTAAACCGTCATTTGGACCACCTAAAATTTCTTAGTGTTTAGGACTTGGATCAAGTTCCCCGGTCCAGACCCTATTTCAGTTTAAGGAGGGAGGGAGCAATGAAACTAAAAGTATCCACAGAATTTGAGAAAACAAATGCTGCAGTCCCGCTGCAGCAGGAACCCTGCACCAAAAGGCTTATGAAATGGACTGAGCTTTAGTTGGAGTGTGCTCTAAGAATCTCACAGCCCTTACTGAAGTTCTTGGCTCTTGCACAGGGCTCACATGGGACTTCAGTAGCAAAAGTTTTGTACCACAGGTGTGCTTTTAACTCTCTCTTTCCTAGGAATAATTTCCTTCAGTGACTTTCTGTGCCCTTTCATCCTTAGCCTTTCTGCTGGGACTGTAAAGAAGTTGTCTTAGGTCATATAGTATAACTTTCTAATGAGCACTATGATAATAACATGAAAACAGTTCACTTTTCACAGCTCTCTGAATGTAAGGACCAGCTGATGTGCACTGTGTGATTTCAAAGTCTCAGACCTTGCTGCAAAGTTTGCCTGTTTGGTACAGAACTGCACTTCAGAGTCCCAGTGGTTGTTTCTGTAGAAGTTTCTTCCTTTTATGTTAATGAACAGTTAGAAAACTTTCTTTTTATTATTTCAATTGCAAATATGAACTGAATATAAAACCATAAAGTGCTGTTTACTTGACTCTCTGGTAGGAACTAGTCCATTTTTTTTCCGGGATTTAGGAGCATTTAAAATATCACTTACTATAAACTGCCAAGATACAGTACCATCTAGGTAATGGTACTGTCTTGTGATCATCAGCACTTCCCATATTTTACCTTTATTGACAGGTCTTCCATTGCTTCCACTGAAATGACTTGACATTTGTTAAATAGAATATGGGAATAAGATATAAAATAATTGTGGTGTGTTGGTTGGCACTTGTTTTTTACACTGAATGTTTGCCGTGATGTTTGTTTTAAAATCCAGCAGTCCCATTTCTCCCACAGATTTCTTTGTTAAATGGTACTGCCATGTGATTGGGATCAGAACATCTAAGCACTGATACATCTTAATACAGTGCTGGAAATCCTGCTTGGTGGTTTCTGACAGTTGCTGCTGACCCAAGTTGTGTTGGTATTTAGCAAAGAACTTGGTATTCCTGATCTTTGTAACAATTTTGCTATTCCAAAGAAAAGCTTGCATTTGTGTCATCTTACATGTGAATAGGCTTACAGGTGTTTCTCAGGCTCCAGGTGACCTGACTGTAACACAAGTTACTACACAGAAATGGGTTTTGTAGCTCTGCTGTTAGTGTATGGGAAAAGCCAGATGTTTTCATTTAACTAACACTGCTTAACTGCATTTAAAAGGAGACTTGTTGCCTTTTATTGGCCATTAGCCTGTATGAATATGCATAACTCCTAGAAATAGCTGATGTACTTAAATGGTTAAGCCTGGAGTAAACTGTCAGTATGAGCCCTTGTGAGAAAAGGTACTTTTAGGATATTCTGATCTATGTGTTTAGAGCTTTTTTTCTTCTAAAATAAAAGCATTCCTAAGTAAACACAGGAAGTATAATTACATACAGATTATTTTACTGTATTTTGATTGTGTAAAAGTTAGAAATACAGATGGGTGAGTGAGATTGTCATTAAGTATAGATGACCTTCAGTTGATTGGTCTGGGATGTCATGTTTCAAATAAGATATAATAAATTGATTCTCATTGATACCTAAGTATAAATGTAGGCAGTTGTCCAGCTGTGGTGAAGCAAAAAATCAGTGAATTTTCCTGCAATGTGTTTTTTAATTTACAGGAGACTTGACTTGCTAATTGCACTTTACTGCAGCTTTTTTTGTGCTAGGCTGTTTCATAGTATCTGTATAGATGAGCAGTATCTTCAAAATCTGTTGTGAGCAAAGTCTGTAGTCTCATAATAATTTTATAGAGTTTTTGTATTGTTCCTCTTTCATGTAGAGAATACATCCTGGAGTTACTGGAAAGTGGGAATAATAAATTCCTGGTGTTTGCTCATCACAAGATAATGCTGGATTCAGTAGTTGCAGAGCTGGAGAAGAAAGTAAGTGCCTGACTGATTTGTCTTAACTTTATCACTGTTCCAGCCTCAGAGCTGTTTAAGAGCTCCCTGGAGTTATGGCTGGTCAGATAGTTTATGAAAGTTAGTGGCAGAGATAATTTCTACTTGCTGTGCTTTTGAATGTGCCCTTCACCGAAGGAGCTGAGCTGTCAGGGTGAATGCCTCACAAGATGCACTTTGTATTAATGTTTTCTAATATTCATCGTCTTCCCTGGACCTTGTGAACTCCTGGAGGAGTATTACCCTGTGTGGCAGTTTCTGCTTTGTCCTCCAGTTTTTTTCCTAGGGAGGATGCAACAACCCAAACCCACTTTGGATGCCTGCCTTTATGTCTGTGACCTTTGTAATGCTCTTATGTTTTTGAACTGGAACACTGTAGGGAGACTTGGCAGACCTGCAAATCATCTCTGACTCCAAAATTATTTGGCTAATTTTTCATTTGAGATTTCCATGGATGCTCCTAAAGAGTTCTGGGTCATGCTGGAGCAGTGTGAAGAGTGGTTTAAGATAATATTCCAAACTGTAAACCACAGTGGCAGTGGTGACTTTGCTCTGTGACAGCATTGGATACTGAAGAGTTATGGCCCTGTATCACACAGGTTTACCCCACCTCTCCTGAACCTGCCACAGAGCAACTGGGAGGCACACCTCCTCCCCCTGCAAATGGGGGGATACTTGGGGAGGCTGGGGAGGTTGTACCAGCTGTAACATCAGTACAGAGACAGTGTTTAGCTTTGTATTAAGCTGGCTGTGTTTCTACTGTATATGAGATTGTTGCATTCCTTCCTTGTTGGAATGGTGGGAGAGCAGTGGGTATGGGAGCAAGGCACACATTGTTGGCAGGGGGAAGTATGTTGTATACTGAGCTACAGTGCTTCTGCCCGAAAGATGAGGAAAAGTCTTAAAAATGTAACTGTTGCCTTTTTACTTTTCTGGTTCTGCCATGGAGAAGGGAAATGGAATCCTCTAAAATGTGGAAAGAATATACGGGAAGGGGGACAGAAGGTGCCTAAGCAGTATCTTGTGCCTTCTCACAGCATGTCGAGTACATTCGCATCGACGGCTCCACACCTTCAGCCGAGCGGCAGTCTCTGTGCCAGAAGTTCCAGTTCTCAGAGAAGCAGGTTGTGGCTGTCCTTTCACTCACTGCTGCAAACATGGGCCTGACATTGTCTGCTGCAGACCTGGTGGTGTTTGCAGAGCTCTTCTGGAACCCTGGGGTAAGTGTCCTGGAGTGGACAGGGGTTGGGTACTCTCTGGAGAGCAGAAATGTTGCTGATTAAGAGGAGATATAATGGGCAGGGGGATTTCTCTAGGGTTTTTCTTGTGCTTTCTCTGATTCCTTCTGTCTCTGCAACCCTGAACAGTGAAGCTGGTTACACAGCTTGCTGACTTGAGGAAGGTAGCATGAAAGTGAAACATACTCCTGTTTCTTAATTTGACAGAACTCAACAGCTTGCCCAGCCAAGACCTGAAAAGGTCCATCATCATTGCTGACCCCCTATTTCTGAAAGACACTCAGTGTCTTTGGGAACCTGGTGTACCAGATTACTTCTTGACTTAGTCTGTGTTTGAGGATACAGGTGTTAACAGGATCCAGATGAGAAACGGTTGCTAAGCACAAGAAATGAGATCTTTCTGTTCTCTGGTGCTGACACTATTTCTTGGATGTTGCAGTTCTCACTTTTTATTTGTCATGTCTTTAAGATCTTGATCCAAGCAGAAGATCGGGCACATCGAATTGGACAGACCAGCTCTGTTAATATTCACTACCTGGTGGCTAGAGGCACAGCAGATGACTACTTATGGTAAGAAGTGAGAAAGGCACTTTGGTTGTCCTGCCACCTGTTTTCCACCGTTTGTCACATATGTGATGTGAGGTGCTTAATGTTAGTGCTGATTTCCATAGCCTGTGAGGGGAAGAGCAAAAAGTGCTAGTCAGGGCTGCTGTGAGCTGGTGCCATGGCCTGGCTGCTGTGGACATGACTAAGTGACTGACAAGCAGGAGGAATAGAAGTAGTTACCTAACCAAGAAAGGGCTCTTAAGAGAAATGCTGGGGGAGTTGATGCATCTAAAACCTTCACAGCCTCTGTATGAAGAGAAGGAATTGTCTTAGATAACAGCCCAAAACATTCCTGTGCTAGGGTACTGTAAAATGCGGAGTACTTTCAAGCAGAGTCAGTGGACAGTGGAGATGGTTCAGTGTACTGCAGTCAGGACTGAGGAGCAGTCTGGCTGCTGAGTGCTTGGACAGGGAGCAGTGGAGGAGGACTGTACTGTTGCTGTCCTCTTGCTCTTCAGTGAGCCCTTCCGGTGGGTTAAAAAAGTGCTACTGACCCACCCCTATACCAGTTGTGCTATGAGCCTTTTTGGCTGCAGTGAGGGTTATCAATGGACATTAGTCCTTAGGGCTGAGGAATTTGACATCTGGGGCTGGGGAGAATCTGAGAACTCTTTGGTGCTGCAAGGGAACTGACCTGCAAATGATGAAAAGAAATTACCACCAGCTGGTTCATTTAAAGTCCAAAATTACATCTTTATTACCTTGTTTAAAGGAATGAATGAACTGACTGAACTTTTGCAGTTCCCAGAATATCATGATGGCAAATAATTATAACCCTACAATGCAGGGATCTGGAAACTGATGCATTGCCCAGATTTCATGCAAAGTTAATGACAGTAATTCTGCCTTTATTTGTGAAATGCTGTCTGTGCAGTCATTAATGCTTAATGGGAAGGAAATATGGCCCTTGAAAGGGCAGTGGCATCCTTTTTAAAGATGAGAAAAAGATCAAGACGATAAGGCTATTTGGTTAATGCATTAATTGTGCTGTGGCCTTTGTGCCCTTCAAAGTGTCCAGTCTGCAGCTGCAGTTGGGACCTCTTGGGCCAGTGATGGATTCTTCCTCTGTTGACTGGGAGTTATCCTTGAAATGATGATGTGTCTGTTGTTGGGGATTACCATTGCTTGCCTTGGAGACTGAATGCACAGGCTGTTGGGAGTTCCTTTAGCTGCATATTCTTGTTCTGGCTTCATACCATTGGTGTTGCCTCAGTCAACTAGTTTCCCTATTGGATATGAGGTTTTTCCAAATATTTATAGCCCTAAATCCCCTTCTTGTGACTTATTTTAATTGATTGATACTTGTTTAAACTGGATTGACTGATACCCTAAGACAGCACAGAGTCATCATAAACAGGAGCAGATCAGGTTAAGGAATCAACAGGCTTTACTAGAAAAGACATCTTTATACCTGGTTATGTCTTTTTTTTTTATCTATACATAGTAAATGATAGTGTCCTTGATGATGCTTTTTTCCTTTCAGTAATATTCATTTATCTCTCCTAGGCCAATAATTCAAGAGAAAATCAAAGTGCTGGGTGAAGCTGGTCTTTCAGAAACTAATTTCTCCGAAACAGCTGAGTCCACTACTTACTGTCCTAAGGTAATTGACCTGAAAGAATATTGGTGGTTCCTGGGAGAGGCAGAACAGGCTTTGGCTTGTGTATGTCTAGATTGGCAGGCTGACCTTACCCCTCTTCTGCCTTGAATGCCATGGACCAGATTCTCCAATTCCTCCCAGGATCCATGCCTTGATTTGAACTGTCCACAGAGAGGTTTCAAACCTGCTACTTGCAAGGAGATATGTTAGCCTCCATGTCATTTATATATCTTGGAGTATATTTGTATGTATAAGGTATATGTGTGTGTGTATCATATATGGTATGATCTATACACATTATGTGCACTGTGTCAGGAAGAGTGTCCTCTGATTGTTGCTCACTAGGTTTTATTTGTTTTCTCAGCCTGATCCCAAGCAGAAGACCATCTATGACCTTTTCCAGAGGACCTTCTCTGAGAGCACAGATGATGCTGATGATGCTCTGCTTTTGGAGGCAGCTGATGCTGACTGTGAGTTGGACTCTGGCAGTGTCTTTCAAGATAGAGAAGAGGCGTGTTCAGTGAGTCCCAAGAAAAAGCGGCGTGTTGAGGAGTTTTTTAAAGCGTAATTGGTGACAGCAAAAGAGATGGCAGCCAAGAGATTTTATTTTCTTAGAAAAAACAAAAAGCAATCAAGTATTATTTTCTGAGTTTTCAAAAATAAAAGACTTCAAGTTTTGGTATCTCTAGCGTGTTTCATCTCAAACGATGAGAAGGCACTCTGACAGCATGACAGATGTCCACATGTGCAGTGCACACCTGGCAGGCTGCAGTCCTGATTTACTGATGACTGAATGGCCTTAGGCAAGTAGCATGCTGCTGTGTTTCAGCATGTCAGCTTCTGCAGTTGTTTGGTTTAAAAAGGAGATAATGGTTGTCTGTCCACAGAAGGCAGAACTGTTGTGAAAACCAACTCCTCAGCATCTGCAGAGTGCTTTTAGCAGCCCGTCTTCCATCTCTAAGAGTTCTGGTCTGTATTTATAAGAGAGTTGGTTCACTGGCAAATTCAGCTCCTACTTGGGTCACTCAGAAACAGGCTTTCTGGTATTCAGTTTGGCCATGAGAAAAAAAGATCCAGACAGATCTTGATGCTTTGTGGAGGTGGGAAAGTGAAGGGAAAAGAGCAGTCAGTACCTTGAAACCAATGTAACTGTGTGCCAGGAAGTGTGTATTGCCTGTTAGGACATCTGCCTGAGCACATTTATCTATGCCCCCATGTGCTGAATCTTAGGACCTGATCCATGTCATGTGCTTCAGTGGAGGGTGAAGCTTGTGCTGACTGCCAGGGATTAAGCCTGGCTTCTCAGGGAGGCTGTGTGTGTGTTTTCTTTGGAACTCAAGACTAATTTCTACAGGGGAGTGAGGAGAGGGGGGCATGTGCAGAGTTTTGCTCCTGTTTTGTAAGAAACTGATTCTGGACTGAACTGTTTAAATAAAAAGTTATTTTCAGTTGCAGTTCCCAAGCTTTTGGTACTTTTTCTATTTTAGCATTTCATTGCCCATTTGGACATTAAGCTTGAGAAATATGTGATGCAGCGGAAATACTAGCATTTAAAAATATTTACAGTGGCTGAAAGACATATATTTTTGTGCTTTCTAAAACAAATCAACTTTCAAATGGGAAACTCCCATGATACTTTGCTTATAGGTGAGTCAACAATTACTTCCATAAGACATTTAGGCTGCTACCTTGGGACCTGTTATTTGCTCCCCTTATAGCTCTGTGCAGGTTACACTAAGAATGCCAAAAGCACTGTTGCTTGATGGAATGATTAAAATGCCTGGTTTTGATCTGTGATAGTCTCTATTATGCTCTCAGCCCTGTGAAGTGGGTTGCTTGATCTCCCAGCCTCAATGAATGCCACCTGAGCAAACCTGGTCTTTGGTTCCTTTTAGGAGTTTGTGACACAGCTGCTGTCGTTTGGGCATGGCCTGATTCCACTTTACAGACGTAATGCCTCTGCAAAAACTCTAAAGGTTTATTTTGATGTGGGCTTCATATAAAGGCAAATGGCTCTGTTTATCACAACTGGTCTTCTCAGGCATCTCTGCATGTTTGTTTGGGTTGGGGGGTGTGTGTGTGTATTATGGCTAGCACAGTGTAGTATGACCCCCAAATTAATGTCTTTCTAGCACTAAGACCAGAAGCATGAATGTACTTGGAAATGGGCTAGTGTTGAGCCAATGTGACCAGGGAGTACAGGAGAAGATATAATTTCACAAATATCCCATCTATGTTTCACAGCGATAATCTGTAGAGAAGGGTGGAGGAGAAGCAAACAGAAGGCTTACACTTAGCTCCTGGAGGCCAGTGGCTAACAAGCTGTGCAGGCGGCATGCTTGGCTCTGTGCAGAGACCAGACACTGACAAAATGATCTCTCTTCCACAGTGGAAGAGAAAAAATGTTTGTGCTGCAAGATCAACCTGGTAATAATAGATTTTTTTTTTCCTGCACTGAAGGGTTTGATTGTTCCATTTTCACGAAGTGTCGTCATGGAAATGCCCCACAGGCTGTGTATGCAATTGTGCTGGGTGGAGAATTGCTTTTCATTCATGACTGCAGAAGGTGCTTTGAGGTGTGAGCAGGAGTGAGGGTTATTTGGGCTACTGGAGGAAATGCTTTATCTCTGAGTTTGAGACTGAGAGCTAAACATCACTGCTGTTGTTTCAACAATTAGCCAGGAGATAAAGAAAGACACACTTTTTGACATTTTTAGATGTCTGTTGTCTTGAACACAGAGTATTTAATCTGTCTCTATGACAAGTGATCTTTCTACTTGTGAAGTGGGTTGTTCTGAATCAGTTGTGTGCTGGCCAAAGGAAAAAAATGGAACACATTATTTGTGAACCCATATTGTTGTCTCCTATAGGAGCAGTTCTCTTTCTCTTTATAAAGCTTACAGCTGTTTCAAACCAGTATTTTTCTGAAATATGCTGAAAGTACCCTTGGAGAATGTTGCTTCTCATGAACTCAATTTATTTTGTCCATATGTTGATAAATCCCAGCCCTGTTAGAGGAATGCTAGGTGTACTCTTCCTTTGTTAGGACCCATAAAATCTCAGCTGGTTTGCTGCAGAGACACAGGGGTTTTTTAAGTGGACTTGAGATTCACTTTACTAAATGAAAAAGGAGAGAACAACCTTGCAGGAAAAGCGCTTGCAGTGATTATTTCAAAGGATTGGAGAGACTGTGCAGGCCTTAACCCCACTGCATCATTAGTCCATCATTAATATGGTGAGGAGGTGGCTGGGCAGCTCAGAGAGGATCTCCAAGGCTTGCTGAAGAGAACTTGTACAAGGTAGTTTGCAAACTGATAGTAAGACCCAGGCAGGTTTGGGAACATGCAGCGCTCTTGGGGACTCTTGTACCTCTCCATTGAAGGTGACACAGCTGTAACATTTTGGCATTATCTAAAGGCCAGTAGCAGAAACGGAAGGACCCATCTTATTGGATCTTTGAGCTTCTTACTGTGGCTGGATGCCTGCTTGTACATCTGCATCAGTCCTCCCACCCATGTAGAGAAAGTGTGTTCTCAAGAAGGATCCCAGACCAGAAACAACAGGTAAAAATACCTGAACAATAAGCTGGAGCAGTTCAAACTAAGTCTTCTGCAGGCCCAGGCTGTCCAGCTTCATGTGCTGAAGAGCTAAAACAGTGGATAGTCAAGGTAGGGCCATGCTAGCCTATCTGCATCCATCATCTTCTGAGTCACTTGGAAACGTGTTTACTCTGGCAGTGCTGAGAATGGCTGTGTCCCTGGGGGCTGGGTTTGGTTGCTGCCAGAGCTGCCTGTAACACCAGATGAACGATATGACCATGCACTGCACTGTCAGCAAATATTAACTCTCTAGATACAGACTGGAGAATAGGGGCAGATTCTCTGTCCTGGATGTGTTTATTGACACTTTCTGACTTTTAACCATATCATCCGTAAGTAGCCAAAGAACTTTTTCTTTTTTTTTTCCCAATCTTTTAATCTTCTAATATGTTGGTATCAAAGCTATATCCTGTGAGTCATCATTCTGATGAGGCACCGAAAAGGGCAAATATATTCCTAGGATATATCAGATGAGATTTTGACTCAACAGAGGGAGATATAAATACCACTGCCTAAAGCCCTGCTGAGCCCTCAGCTGGAACATGGCTCCGGCCCACCAGCTCCCAGGAGAAGTGCTTGCAGGGAGGATCAGGGAATGGGGAGCATGGCACAATGGAATTAAAACTGTAAGTGGTCAAATCCTTGAAGCAGGAGCCAAGAGGGGATGCAGCATCTGTCCATGAGCACCACTGAAATTGCAGCCCTCAGCCAGGGAAAGACTAACATAGCAGCAGGGCACACTCAATTCATTAATTCCCTACTAACTAACTAGACTGCAAATGGAGAGGGCTGTCATGGGTCAAGGCAGCCAGGGTGGGTACAGAGCTGTCACAGGGAGAAAAAGCACCTGCAAGAAGTACGTGGGGTGGTTTCTCCAGGTGGACCGGGAAGCTCCAGCTCTCTCCTGGTGGGAGGGGATGAGCTATACCTGGCTCTCGTATTGAAAAGCTCTCGGCCTAACTGGATTACATTTCTTAATGGAGGTTAATGGATTGCTAATCCCCTTATGAGCACTGCAGCTCGCTGGTACATTTTGCTCTCCCTGTGTTTTGGTGCTGGAGGTGCTTCAGGTGCCCCAAACATCTGGGGGCACTATCTGTGCGCTGTGAGCCACCTCTGCAGCAACACCAGGGTTTTCAGGGGTGGTTGGCTCAACAGGAGATTACCCCAAGGAAATTAGGAAGCAGCCTTGGTTCCATCAGGTCAGGTTATTTTGAAGCCTCCTGGCTTGGGGCTGGTATGTTTCATGACAGTAATTTATCCTCATTGGGAAATGAAAGTGAAAACCTTTCTGCAGTTCTGACGTGCGGAAAAGACCCCACAAGTGGGTAGTTGTAGAGAGGTACGTTTATTCAGCATGCTGGGTGCATGGGGGATTAGTCTACCAAAGACATGCACCCCTGTCTGTGCTCCCAGGCTTGTTTAAATACAGTTACAACGTGCATATTCATTATTTCTTCATACATATGCATTATTTTCTTAGAAAAGGCAGGTTTATTCTAATCAGTTCCGAGAAGTAATTTCGATTTTCTCCACCCTGCGCTCCTCCCATCTGAGGTTGCCCATTGGTTTCCATTTTTCCTGGGCCAGTCTCTTTGGGAGTCTTGGGGATGAAGATCGTGGGTGTTCCTCACTGTCTCCTTTTCAACTTGGCACAAAAAGTAACTTAAACTAGTTTTGTTGGCAACTTGGTATAATTAGCAAACTTCTATAATTATCTTATTTTCTTGACAGGTTTCCTGATTTATCTTAGTTTCATATGGTGTCCATTCTATTTTAGAAGCCTCTAGGCCAGGTACGGATAGCAACCACAACATATTCCCTGTTTCTGTATTTGTAGCTATTTATGGCATCAACTATGCAGTCTATCTTTGCGACTTCAGCAAAAGTCCCTACAATTATTTCAATTAACCCTCTCAGTGTCGGCTCCCTGTACCAGTTCAGTCAGGTTTTGCGTGCCTGTTTTAGTCCTGACATCTACCCCCTGATTTTCTCTTCAGAAGGGAGGTGAGCGTAGCCTGCCGTCCCCCCCTCCCTGCGGGTGGGACCGTGGGCCGGGTCGGGCCCACAGCGCGGCCC
>WBMV01002074.1:5139837-5174451 GCA_013396655.1 Campylorhamphus procurvoides
GTGCCATGTGCTCTGGGATGACCCTGCCTGAGGAAGGTTGGACAGGGAGACCCCCGGCGGCCCCTTCCGGCCTGGTCCCTTCTGTGGGTCTGTGAATACTCCGCTTTGCCGCGAGGGTGGGAGGTGCAGCCCCCCTTTTGGGTGCAGTCTCTGCGAAGCTGAAGCTTACCGTGATTTGCCTCCCAACAGGCCAAGCGCACCAAGAAGGTCGGGATTGTGGGTAAATATGGGACCCGTTATGGTGCATCCCTTAGGAAAATGGTGAAGAAGATTGAAATTAGCCAGCATGCCAAGTATACCTGCTCCTTCTGTGGCAAGGTGAGAGATCTCATTACCCCCTNTTCAGTAATTTTTATACTGAAGAGATAACATGGCAAGTTTTGAGACAGTGACGAGTGTATGGTGAACTTAGAGCTGCTGTCAGAATCCATGAAAAAAACTCAGACGTTTCACAGGCATGTTTAGTGTTATTTAAATGAAAACAAACACATTTCATTACAGGAAGGATTGAGCAATGTTGCCATACTGTATGTTTTACATATCTAGTAAAATAGACCTGACAGAATTAAATCATCACACTTAATTATCTTGATAATTATATCACAACTTAGGCTTTTTTTTCCCTTCAGTAGCTTTACAGCATACATAGAGGAGAAAGAGAGCTTGCTTTTTCCACTTTTCATCGCAGTTGCTTACTTTTGTGTGCTGTATACCTCAAGATGGAGAAGAATTTCTGTTAAGAAATAATATTACTTGCTCATGTACATAATCAAAATTCAGTTAAATCTGGTTTTCAACAGTTTGAAAGGCTCATCAGCTTGTGCTTTGTCCAGATATTTTTTTACTGATATCTCCAGAGTAGGTATCTTTTAAGTGGCTGGGACTCGAAAAGTATTTTCATCAGAGGTTTTTTGTTGGTTTGGTTTTTGGGGATTTTTTTTTCTGTGTTTTTTTTTTAACTTGGTGTCATGTGAAGGGAGACTGTTGATAACCCCCTTTGTAGAGCTCCCTAAATCTAGCATAGGTAAAGGCAAACCTGTTGTTACCTTTGCAAAGTGATGGATACTTTCCCAGGGGAGAGGAGTTCAGGACCCACCACTCATCTTTAGATGCTTTTTGAAGGGTGTTTGTTTTAGAACAATCTTGGGTTGTCCAGGGAGTGCTGGGAACAGTGGTGTTACCTTAGTCACCAAACCAGGTGAGAGTATCAGTTGCTACGACAGAGGTAACTCCTTGAACTCTCCTTCAAAAAAAGCTGAATTTTTGAAGATGTGTGTAGAAACATCCCACTTTATATCTGAATGAAAATGTGTTTCAGAAGGGCTTCTCTTCTTCTGCAGAATCTGAGTAAAAAGATTCCCTGATCCTTGCCTATCTTCTTAACTAGGCTTACAGGGATGCTGTGGTGTGATGCTGAAGTTCTCACCTGAAGTTTGTTGTTTGGCCTTTTCAGCTGATGGAGAGTGATTGAGTTTTTTTCCCGCTTTTTATTCCAGACCAAAATGAAGAGGAAGGCTGTGGGTATCTGGCACTGTGGATCCTGCATGAAGACAGTTGCTGGTGGTGCCTGGACTTACAAGTAAGGAATGAAGAAGCTCCTATCCACATTTATTCTCGTGTAGCTAAGGCATAATACAGCTTTTGAATTTTTTTTCTATGGTTTTTTTTTAATTTTAAAATCCTAACTATTAAGTAAATCTGTCTTCAGTTCGTTACATAGGAGGGGGTTGCTTGCTTTGTTAAGATTTGATTGCAGTGGATCAAATTGGCTTTGACTGCTATTCTTTGCAGTAGGCAAAACCAGATTTACTCCAAGAAAAATTATTTCTCCTTTTGTTGTAAAAGCACTGAATCATGATAACCCTTACTGTGCAGGTGCTTTTGCTTACTCCCTTTCTTTACTCTCCTTCCCCCACAATTCTGGTGGAAGACGCTGTTGCCTCACACATAACAGCTGTGAGGGAGCTGAGCCCACACGCCTGTGCACGTGGTGGGCTCGTGACTGGGTAATCTGGGTTAAGATGTAGCCTGTGAAGCTGCATGTGCTTCTGTGGACCAAGGCCTACACTTTGTTGTCATGAAAACAAAAATGGAATTGGACCACTGTTGACAGCACAATCAGACAACAACTATTTAAAATGAGTAGTGTTTTCTTAAAAAAAGATAACACTGGAACAGTTGTTCTGCTGCCACATGCAAATGACTCTGTTTCTTCCTCCAGTACCACCTCTGCAGTGACAGTCAAATCTGCAATCAGAAGACTGAAGGAATTGAAAGACCAGTAGATCCCACTTCCTATTCTCCTTGTGAAACATCCTTTTTTCCCCACTGTCAAGATCGATCCTTTTATCAATAAAAGGGTGATAACGGAGTGGAATCATGTTCATCTTTTCTGCGAGAAGTCCTGTCTGTTATGTTACATGTGGTGGTTGATCCTGGCTGGATGCCAGGTGCTGGCCAAAGGTGCTCCATTACTCCCTCAGCTGGACAGGGGAGAGAAAATATGAGGAAAAGTTTGTGGGCTGAGGTAAGGGCAGGGCGAGATCCCTCACCAGTTACCATTGCAGACCTCACTTGGGGAAATTAATTTATTACCAGAAGTAAAACCTAATGCTGATTTCACTCACTCCTTCATTCTTCCTGGGCTCAACTTTGCTCTTGATTTTCTTTCCCTCTTCCCCACCAGCAGCGCAGAGGGACAAGGAATGGGGGCTGCAGTCAGTTTATCACGTCCTGACTCTGCTTCTCTGTCCCTTCTCCGAGGAGAGGGCTCCTCACACTTTCTCTGTGCCAGCAGGGGGTCCCTTCCATGAGGTACAGTCCTTCAGGAACAGACTGTTGCAGTGTGGGTCCATTCCATGGGGTACAGTCTCAGGAATAGGCTGTGCCAGCATAGGTCTGCCACAGGGTCACAAGTCCTGCAGGCAAACCTGCTTCCAGCACGAACCCTCCACAGGGGCACAGGTTCTGCCAGGAGCCTGCTCCAGTTTGGGCTTCCTACAGTGTCACAGCTGTCTTTGGATATACTCCTGTTCCATCCTGGGGACCTCCGTGGGCTGCAGGGAGATCTGGTTTGGTGCTGTCATGATCCTTCCCTGAAGGTGGGGTAACAGGTTTGTGTGAATAGATCCCTTGGGGTGGATTAGAGTGAAATGACACTGAATGAACGGTGTTCTTATTTATTTTAGAACAATTTGGTTGCAGTGAAAAGGAGGTATGTAGCTGTTTTGGTTACCATCTACAGAAATAAAACTATAAAAAAATACACTATTTAAATAAATACATAAGAGTAGATAGCGGAGAGGAAAAATGCCCCCAGCTGTGGATCCAGTAATGAGACTTGATGCAATTTAAATGTCTGTTGGTCAAGGTGATTGTTGCAGTCTTGATCCGTTGGGGTTGGGGCAAGCCTGTACAACATGAAGTTCAGTGGGTTAGGATACCTTCAGGTTCAGGTGGGAACACCCAGGTACCACCCCTGGAGGTGGAAGTGGGGTTTGCAGTATCTGATGGAACAGTGGATGATGTGCCGTGCTCTGGTGGAAGGCTCCAGAAGTGTGTCTTTGATGGTTTATGACACCTTCTAAGATGTGACAGTGCCTCAGGCCATTGTAGTTGAGCCAATTCCATCAGAAAGGATGAACAAATTCATGCCTATGTGTGGATTTGAATATCCCAATACCTTCCAATAGGAAGGATTTTACACCTGAGCCAGTTGTATAAGGAAGGACATTGGCATAATAAAAGGCATTATCTCAACTCCACAGGATCTTCTCAGTGGCCTTCTCTCTTACCTTGCTCAAAAAACAGATTGTTGCTAAACAAAAGTTTGTCTGTCATGGTTATCCTCTGGTGGTGGGTGCTCACACCCTCTGCACCTGGGCTGTTAACCTTGCCCATCATCAGGAAAGCGCCTGCTGGTCATTAACGTTTAAAATTTCAGTCTCACAGGTGCCTGGGCCACTTCCTCTGTCCTGCACTGACCTGGGTACATGCAGAGCTGTTCCTCTCACATACTCCTCTTTCCCAGAGGCACTACCACTGTCATTGATGGGCTTGGCCTTGGCCAGCGGTGTGTCCACCTTGGAGCCTGCTGACATTGGCTGTGTTGGACACGGGAAGCTTCTCACAGAAACCACTGTAGCCAAAACAATGCAAACCCAGTACACTGTACTGTATTTATACATGTAACTACAGAGACATTAGTAGGCTGTCCAGTAGCTAAGTGGTTCTTGGTACTGGTGAAGCCATTGAAAACCACTTTTCCAGTTTAATTGCACACTTTGTTGCTTGAATGCGCTGTGGTGAATCTGAGGAAAACTTAGAATAACTTGAAGCCTGGCTCATCTTGGTATGTCCTTCACGTCTGTGCCTTGAGGAATAGCATAGAGCTCCATGAGTGGAGGAATGGATAGATGTAAGGGAGGAGGAGAGAACACCTAAAACAACACTGCCTCTTCCCATTTGCCTCTAAGAAGGGCTCATGGGGCTAGGGCAAGTGCTGCAAGATGGAAAAAGAGCATCATGACTGGCCTGGCAGACTGGAATGGTAAAGGGCAGCTTATCCTCTGCTGCTGGCTGGTGCTAATTTTCCAGTGCTGACCACAGACAATCGTGTTCCATGCCCTGTAATGTGTTTTGTTATTTGCACGTCTCAGGGTTAGTCCACCTGCACACTTTGCTCTCTCTGGCTCACTCTCCCTCAGTCTGGCAGCAGCTCCCGTGTCCTTATGTTCGAGCTGCCTATTCCATACTGAGTTGCAACAATAAATTTTCAAGTTGAGCCAATTTTTGGGACATTCAGTCTTGGACAAAAAGCTGATGTTTGAGTTAATAACTGCCTCCAAATCACCCATTTAGACTGTCAAGGTGCTGGAACATCTTTCGTGGTCTGTCTGGTAAGTTTCAATTTGGTTTGAGGTTTGGTTTTGTCTGGGCTTTTTTGGTGACTGCAGCACATCTGTCCTTAACAATACAGGTCAGAAAACACAAGTCTTCTTAATAACCCTGGTAGCTGCTAGAAGAAAGTAAAGAGGTGGCAGAGGGGTTGCTCTTGCTCCAGCTTGAACTTCAAATAGATTTGGGTGGTGATGAGCTACAGCATTAATAATTCATTAAGGAGCCTGGCATCTTTGAAGGATTGATGCAAAACTGGACCAAAATAGGAACCTTTTCCCAAGCTGTAAAAAGTCTATGGCTCACATGATTGACTGCAGTCTCCCTGAACTTGTTTCTTAAACATTTTTTCCCCTTTTAATTCAGTGCTTCAAATTTCCCTTACCCGAATACAAGAATTTAATATCTGGTGTTATTCATACCCATCTGTGTATCCTCATGTCACCTCCCAAGAGGCTTGGTGCTGCAACCACTTCCCTGGGAAGCCTGCTGCAGTGTCCAGCCACCCGCTGGGTGGAGAACCTCTTCCGAATATCCAACCTAAACCTGCCCTGACACAGCGTCATGCCATTCCTTTGGGTCCTGTCACCAGAGAGGAGATCAGTGCCTGCCCTGTCACTTCCTCTCAGGAGAGGAACAGGGCAGTGTTGCTCTGCATATTGCTTTTTATTCTTGATTCAGAGTGCTTGGATCACATTTCCATGTGCTATGTGGCTCTGCATGCCTCTGTGCTTTATTCATTGATGCAGAGGTCATAATTGAAGTACAGGTTTCGGCTAAAGCTCAACTGCTCTGAAGTAGCCATTCATTAACAGGTGCGATGATATGTCTTGCAGTGTTGATCTCCCAGGGTGACTGCGCAGGTACCTTATCTAAGGTGACTTCTATTCCTGCTGAGGAGGTTTTTATTTACCCTTTGGATTTATATTTGTGGAGGGTGGAAGCTGGGCAAGGTGGAAATAGGAAGAGAGGATAAGGATATAAGATGACTTTTTGGTCTGCTTTGTGTGGTTCTACCTGTGCTGTGCCCGCAGATCCCCGTGGTACCCTGGCCTGGTCCTCAGCTGTGTGTTGGTGAATCAGGGATACCAATTCCACCCGTCTCCCCAAAGTGAGGAGGGCTCCTCCAGGGAGGAAGGTGGGGAGGGCTGGGAGGGAAGGATGCTGTGGTCAGAGCGCCCGCAATGCTGCGAGCGGCCAGCGGGCGACACTGCCGCTCTGCTGCGGGGCTGCAGCATCCTCTCGGCTGCCCTTCCGCTCGGGAGACGGGCTCTGCTCACCTTTACACCTGCTGCAGCTTCTCAGCTCAGCGCCTCATGCTCCCCCCGCCCCAAAATAGACCACGAAAGCGATTTTAGACTGAAAACAGCAGTCTGTGACAAAAGACATCAGGAGGTATAAACAGGAATGGGGAGGTTGGAGGTGAGGATTTTGTCTGTCATTCGTTACCTCTAACAGAGCTGAATTTGTGTCAGATATCTGTCCAAATGCTGTATATGCTATGAGAGAAATGTTTATATTGATAACTATGTGATTTGGTCAGTTGATCCTCCAAATTTTTTGTTTCCTCTGGGAATCTAGGGCAAAACCAGGAATTCTAAGCAATTTTGTTTACTGCTTTCAGTATATTTCCTGTTGAGTCTTAATCAGGAACTTGGATAGAGTTGTCCTAGATGCTGTAGAAGCAGAGAGCTGGCACCTGTCCTGGAGGGTGTGAGCTAATGGCAGTGTCTGACCCATCTGGATTGCTACAGCTCTGGGAACTGGAGAAGGGTTTGATGGAAATGGAGACTTTAAATCTGCCTGAATGTTCTGTAGATGTGGCTGTGCAGGTTCATTGATCTTCAGCAGGTTCACCTGCTTCTGAAGAGCAGATGAGAATGGGACCTTTTTCTCAGAGCAACTTGTCAGTCCCATGGGGTTTTTCTTTCAGGATCAAGGATACAACCCAAGGGGGTGGTACCTGTAATTGGAATGGCATTTCAGATCCCCAAAGGTGTTTCAGGAGCCCAAAAGAACTTGGAAATAAAAAGCTGAACAAGCACAGGGCAAGTCTTCTCATTCTTATCTCTGTTAAGCATTTACTTGTTTCCAAAAGAAAATAGTTGCTTTGGCTTTACCCCACTTGTGCTTCCTGCCCCCTCCTGCTCAGTGACAGCCTGTTTGGTTGGATCATGGGGGAACAACTGGTGTTTGTATTATGCCACATATTAAAGACTGTTGGTGCCTATGGCTCACAGGGATGAGAAACCTCAGCCACAGGCATTGGTTGCCCTTTCTGCATGTCCTGACTCATAGGTGGTTTGAAGTTAGCCCATGGGGTGCTCAAGTCCTTTCTTAGGGATTTGACTGTAATACAGCCTGACAGTTGCAAGCAATGGGCACCATGTTTTATGGACCATATCCCAGTGTGATTTCTAATGTCCATGAACAGCAACTGTGACCCTTGCTGTAATGGTCAGCTGCCTTCATGCTTGAACACAGCCAAGGGCTGCCCATTGCCTTCCTGAGCTCCTTCGTGCCTCTTTTTCCATGCTGCATTCCAGGGGAATTTCCAATGGCACTTCAGAAACAAGAGTGACTGATGCAGATGAGTCACCTTCCTGGTGCAGACAATTTGCTAGGTCTCTCCCTACAAAGCAAGGAGATTTAGTAATTAAGTTTATTGCTGGATTTGCATGCATCTTAGAACACTGGACAACAAGAGAAGCAGCCAGAGTCGGGGAATGATGTAAGCACCACTTTAACGGGCTGCAAGTCACCATCTTCTGATTTTATGTTTTGTCCAAGTTTTTAGCTGCTGCTCATCTCACCTGTATTTTCAGCAGTTCCACTTGGGGAAACATTGCATCACAGAGCTGGTCCAGCTCCTGTGAAAGAAGTGGGCAGGCAACATCTCTCTGTATGCAGTGGGGCCCACAGCTTTTCTTGGAGAAATGATTCCTTAAAGGATGCTACAGAGTGATCTGCAGTGGGATGAGACTGTGTATTTCCAGCGGCTCAAGGTGGCAGAGAATTGCCTGCTTGAAACCAGCCCCAGTGCTCTGGAAGTGGGCAGTTGCCATCGGTAACATATCCTTTCTCCGAGTATTTGATCTTAGCGGATGTCTTTTGAGGCATGGAGTGTGGCAGAGTTGTGGATATGCCTCAGGTGCCCTTATTAGATGCCTGGATGCATTTTGAAAATGGCTGCTTAGAAAATGTCTAATTGCTATTCCACATATTCAAAAAGTTTTTTTTTCTCTCTTGACAAGGCTTTGGCATGCCTTGGATTGCTAAATATACTTTCCTCTTGCAAATTCTTGGCAGGATTCTGTGTAAGGAATCATGCCAAGCAGTCTCTTCAAATGTTAACAAGCTCATCGGTGTGGCTTTCCCAGTGCAGGGTTTGTGCTCTTTTTTTTTTTCCACCTTCCTTCCCAAAAAACCTCAACCCTTCTTTTTGTACACTCTTGCTCTAAGCATATGAACTATGGCAGCTCTGCAAGAAAGGATTTTTCTAACCAGAGCTGAAAAAAAGTGCTTGTTTGGTGTTCAACAGTTTGGTGTCACTGCCTGCTCAACCTCCCGGGGCTCCTGTTGAGTAGGAACTGTGGATTTTGGGGTGCTTCTGGAAAAACTAATCCGTTTCCTCTCCTCCTTGCCCAGTCTTGCTTTTCCCTCTGTTTTTAGCAAGTTGGACTGTGTCCTTGCATGGCAATGGTAGATTTGATGTCTTTCTTTCAGTAGCCTATTAGCAAGTGAATGAGGCTGCCCTGGTCCCCTTTTGTTTCCTCCCCAGTGCTTATACTGGTGCAGAAGCAGCACTGGAGGTGGTGCCTGCAGCCAGGCACGGACCCGCAGAGCACAGCTTTGGGCCTGGGCTGCAGCTCTCCTTCTGCCCCAGGGAAAGGGCAGTGCTGCTCTGGCATCTGCCAGCAAAGGAAGTGTGGAGATCTCAGTGCAGCACTGCTGAAACCCCAATGTCTCCCTAAAGGAAACCTTATCCTAGGAGTCTGGCGTCCATCAATGTGTCAGATTACAAACCTCCCTCAAGATTCACTGGAGACAATCTTGCCTTTGGAGAGCTTTGCCTCTGACTTGCTCTCCTGGTCTTCAGTCATGTGGTGGACACACCTCGAGAACAAGCGTTTGTGTTTGGATTGGGATGTTAGATTCCCCTCCCTGTGCTCAAAGTCCTACCTGCTCTTCATGGAAAGAGCTCAGTGGGGGACGCAGGGAAGGTGCTGCAGAGGAAATTGAGTTGTGGGGCCGTAGAGGCTGAGTGCATCACAGTACAGCCTGGAATATACAGAGGGCTGGAAAGTCAAGGCCAGACCTTGGCACAGGCAAGGCCATACTTGAGACAACCAGAAGGGTAGCGCAGGCCAAGTCATGACTCCCCACTTTTCTAGTAAGGTGTTTCTTGTTCATACTCTTTCTCCTAGGAGTGCTGTGAGTTTGTCCAGTTCCTGTGAAATGGGCCCATTAACCTGGAGAGCAGAGAACTGCCCCTCCTGGACCTAGTAGTTGATTCTTTCTTTTTTGTATTTTATTCAACAAAATGCAGTATTTTCAGCCTTGATTCAGTGGGCTTTTCTGAAAGGACCTCTATTCACACTAGGGAGTATTTATTTATAACTCATGAGTTTGGTTTCAGGAATTTGCTCTGTGACCCTTCTCCATTTCTTTGATTAAATCTCCTATTGTAAAAGGAACATTTTATTCTGCAGTACTTCCCCACCCTGAGACAAATGTCATGTAAGTCACAGCTTTCCTCTCCCCTTCAGGCGTTTCTGGAACAGATCCAGTTCTCTGAAAGTATGGAGAGAGAACCTGATTCCTCCAAATAGTATTATTTACTGGGAGATGCTCACTGATGGACCAAGAGGGCACTTGCCTTTTTCACTGGGTATAGTTCTTCCGAGTTGCCACCCACTACTGGGCCTCACCTTTGAAGGGAGTTTTGATACAAAGCAAGATTGTCTCTAATATCCCAGCTGTGAGGCCAACTTGATTGCTTGAAGATAGGATCTTGGGCTCTATCAGTCAGGTCTGTTTCCATTCAAGTGGTTGGATTTGACACTGTTGTTATTTTAGTGGATTAGATTTGAGAATAAAAGGCAAATCAGTAGGGCAACATTAAAAAAAAATCTTTAAATGCAGACTAGTCCAAAGTCATGCAAGGAAAGACAGGAGACAAACAAATAATCTAAGCGTTAAACAATTAATTTTTAACCCTAGTCAGCTGAAGATGTATTCTTCTTTGTGCATGAGGAATAAGAAATAAAGAAATGCAATTTCCTGTAGCAAGCAAGAGATGTTTGCTCCAAAGTAGGTCCATCTCTAACAGAAATGTTGTGTATGCTGTGGTACTCCTTGTGGACCTCAGATCCAGACTATGCTGCTACGTGTCAAAACAAAGAAGAAAAGAGTGAAAGGAAAAGATAGAAAATGATAAACAATCAGACAGGTGTGAAAGATTCACACTCCTAAAAACATGCTTGTGATCTGAGCCATCAGCAGCCTGCCCATTGCCAAGAGCTTTGGTTTGAACTAGTACTACCACATCAGTGTTTAGTGGTTGAAGACAGTGATGGTTCTTACAATATGTACCTTAAGCACTCGTAAGTCACTTCATATTGTTCACTTGGAGGATCCAGGGCATTAGAAATGTTGGCATAGCTGCCAGTTGTGTTACTTTTTTGTTTCCAAAGGGTAGAGGTCAGCAGAGTGGTTGTGTGTGGGGATCAGGCTACTTCATTTGGTCAGTGTACTGTCCTGCCCTTTCCCAATACTTCCTGTCTTTCTTTGGTGTGTTCTCACCTTATATGCGCCCTCCTCAATGAATGGAATATCTTCTTGTTTTGCCCACTGGGGAGAGCTGAGCACAGAGGATCCTGCACACTGTCTTTTACCTCTGTTCATCTGTAGGATGGAGATCACTCAAGCCTTTGATTACACATTTCAGGAGCATTCCCTGCCATCACTGCAGGAAGATGGTACCTTTGTCAAAGGGAAAACTTGCCATCACTTGCAGGAAAAGGGACTGCATAGAAATGAGAGAGATTCTGACTTGTGGTTTTACTCTAAATCAGCTGCATTTTTAACATTCAGAAGCCAACAAAGATGAAAGCCTCCTGATCAACCTCTCTACTTCCCTGGGAAAAAAAAAGTAAAAAGGCTTGATAAATATTTTACATTAATAAATTCCATTTGTCTTTTAAAACAAAGTTTGCCAGCTACTAAAGCAGGAAAAATATTTTACATAACTCTGAATGTGACGTCTAAAAGGTTGCTATGAGCCTGGTTTGAACAACTCTTTCCACAGCCCAGAATGTGAAGGAATGCTAAGCTTCACCCAAGCCAGGACCAAGCTTGCTGTGTGTGTCTGTATGGTGGTCTGACCCTGGCTGGATGCCAGGTGCCCACTAAAGCTGCTTGACTTGACTTGGGGAAATTAGTGTAATTTATTCACAATCAAATCAGTGTGGGGTAATGAGAAAATGAAAACCAAGTCTTAAAACACTTTTGCCCCCCCACACCCCCCCTCTTCTTCTTGGGGTGCTGCTTCACTCCTCATTTCTCTCCCTCCTCTGTGGCCCCAGGAGCACATCTGCCTCACCATGGCCCTCACCGTGGGCTGCAGGGGAATCTCCACTCCAGGACCTGGAGCACTTCCTCTCCCTCCTTCTGCACTGACCTGGGTGTCTGCACAGTTGTTCCTCTCACATGTTCTCATTCCTCACTCTGGCAGCAATTGCTGTTGTGCAGTAAGTTCTTTCCCCTTCTTAAATCTGTTATCCCAGAGATGCTACCACTGTCACTGATGGGCTTGCCCTTGGCCAGAGGCAGGTCCGTCTTGGAGCTGGCTGGCATTGGCTCTGTTGGACACTAGGGAAGCTTCTGTCAGCTTCGCACAGAAGCCACCCCTGTAGCTCCCCTGCTGCCGAAAACTTGCCATGCAAACCCAGTACAGTCCGTGTACTTTTCTGCCAGATGGTTGGTTTTATAGCAGTGGAAGTGTCAGGCTGGCTGCCTTCTGCAGAGTGGGGTTCAGCAGGTAAGAGGTAAGCCATGGAAAAAGAGAGAAAGACATAAACATGTCCTAGAAGCTGTTTGTGAACCCAAAACAATGTCCCTTGCTATGCTGTGGGAGTGTTGCTATAAAAGGCAGGAAAAGCAAAGCTGTCTACTATTATTGTTTTGTTGTTAGATTTGAAGTGTGATGTTGATTAATCAGTGGAGCAGATTCCCTAGGGATGTTTCTTGGTCTGGACTACTGACACTTTCTCATTCTCAAGGCAGGGACTGGCTGTTCCTGCTAACCCTGACAGGGTCTATGTGATGGTTTGCATCATCCTGCTCTGGTTTTGTGCCAGGCTGTGGAGTGTCAGAGATCAGCCGCAGCGCCTTGGGAGCTGCAGGGGGCTTTTCCTGCCCTTTGCAAACCCGCACCCTTGATTTTGGTCAGCGCTTCCCGGCATACAGAAATATGAATTGTTATGAGTGGTAGAAGGAGGGGACCCAAGCCTGAGATGAGCAGGGTGCAGCTGAGGTCTGCTTTCAAATGTCAATCTCAAGACTACTTCAGGCTTTGGCACTCAGAGCATTCCAAGCCAAGCATGCTTTTTTAGTTTTGTAGGATGCACATCATTGCAGCTGACCAACATCCCTCCACCCTTCCCATCAGGCTTCTCCTAGGTTATCAGCTTGGCTTGCAGGAGCTGGGGTTGTTTCTCTACACAGTTTAAATCCATCTCCTGGTCACCTCTGTCTGCCTCCTTGAGGATGAACTGGATGCAGCTTTTAAGAAGCTTACACTTTCCCTTGAGGCTCCCTTTTCCTTGGGCCATCTGGCACCAGGCAATATTCTAGAAGGGAGGAGGTGACCAAAGGCTCCCAAGTCTTTGTCAGTGCCAAGGCCAGGAAATGCTGTGAGTTAAAACACAAAGAAGATGAGAGATTCACTAGCTCTAAGGGCACAAGCATTGTCTGGAGCTTGGCTCCTATAAGCTTGAAGTCCCCCAGCCCTGCTGCCTGAGATATGCATGCCAGGAAGATGTGCCATACCAAGTCATATGTGAAGCGACCATTCCCTCTTGAGAAGGTATCTGAAACAGTTGGCTAAGGATTTATCCTGAACTGGGTTGAAAATTTATTTGTGAATCCCAAGCAATGTCTCTTGTGGAGCTGTGGAAATGTTGCTATAAAAGGCATGAAAGGCCCAGCTGTCTACGATTATTGTTTTGTTGTTAATTTTTAACAATGAGGGCAATTACCCATTGGAACAGATCCTCCCTGGGATGTTTGTTGGTCTCAAGTATTTAAACTATGAGGTCCTGTGAGCAGAGACGTGTCTAGGGCAAAGTGTACGTACAGCACCGAAAACTTCAGTGACTTCAGCCATGGCTTGTGCAAACCTAATCTCAGTCATGTTGCAGCAGTTTGGGAGCCAGACACTTTGTCTCGGCAGAGGGGTGTCCTCTCCTGCTGGGGTGGCAATACGTCTTAGGAAAACTTGGGTAACTGGGTAGCCCTGAGTACCTGAAATCTTCCTCATTTTCTTCGGATTGATATTTTACAGCAGAATGTCTTCGTTAAGACTATTTATAGCCAGCCTTTAGCTGGGAACAATTAGTATTTGTTTTAACACCAACTGAGGCTCTTTGGAAAGAGTTTGAACAGTTAAAGGATCAGTCCTTGGTCACCAAGGGTGGGGCGTTTTTTTGGTTTTCTCCTCCGCCTCTCCCCCCTAGGAGACTGTGCAAGTGCCTTCTCTTTTAGAAATCAGTTCTGGAGCAAATAGAGACTCGCCACTAAATTATATCTCTGGGCAGAAAAGCAATGCCAAGCCATTCCGTTGATTTTGTAATGTAGGACACAGCCCCCCTTGCCCTGCGTGCAGTCATGCACAGACTCCTTGGCAGCTAATTAATAATTTGCAGTTAAGCGGCGGCTGCTTCCTTGCATCATTTCAACATGGTTGCCAAGTGGAAAATTGAAAAGCAAGAGAGAGCCAAAGAAAGGATGACAACAACAACAACAACTACAACAAAGGTTTCAAGTTCTAGGAAATTTCACTATGTGAGGTCAAAATTCCTTGCGTGTTCAGGGGCTGGGCTGTTGGCTGGCAGGCACCTCTAGTTAACATGGCAAGGCCCTTTCTTTTCAAAGTCCTGTTCTCCTAAAGCACCTCCTGTTTGACAGGGGTTTCTGAGCCCTAAAATTCACATGTATTTGGGGAAGGGGAGGATGTGGGGAGTATGCAGGACTAGGGCAGGTTGAAGTTGAGGGAGGGTTTTTCTCATGGTTGGGAAGGTGACAAATGCTCTGAGGGATGGGGGCAGGCAAGGCAGGATGGTGAAGCAGACCTCCCAGGAGAGAACTGGGAAGAATGATGGCACCACTAAGGGATTTGCAGAGCAGAGGATACCCAAATAGACTTACAGCCAAGAGAAACCTGGTCCTAGCTTTTCTAGATCCTGAGGAACACAACTTGCCATGGACCTCTGCTCCCAGTCTGCTGGTAAAGAGCTGGACTGTGTTTGGCCTGTTCATGGCACAAAAGGGCTTTCCTCTGGGTAGAGGATTTTTAGGACATTCCCCTTGGAAAACAATAACATTATTGTCTCGTGAGTTAGGTTTTCCACTCTTTTATGCTTCTAGCCCAGGGGAAGAGCTGGGCCATGCAACATTGTTGGCACAGCAAGAAGTACAACAGCTGAACTAAGCTCTTGGGGTTTTTATACATCTTCATGCTTGAGGTTGTCAGAGATGAGAGGAGAAGAGGCCCAAGGGAAGGCTGGTTTTCAGAACATGTGATGAGCTGTTTCTGCTTTGCCTGCCTTTCTTCTGTCTTCTCTTCTCCATGGAGGAAGTCATGGAGGCATGTTCTTCTGGCTCTTTCCAGTCACAGCAGTCTTCAAGAGTTTGGCAACTTCAGAATCTGTGTGGCTGGAGACTAGCAATTGTCTGTGGGAGGCTGGCATAAAAGTTCATCGGTCTCAAAAACGCGACCTATGAGGAAAGGCTCAAGGATCTGAAGAAGGAAAACCTTTCTGAAAACACTTTTTTAAGTACCCAAAATACTTTGCTGTAAGGTGAAATGGTCTCATCAGTTCTCTGTATCCACTGCAGACCTGACAAGAACTGATGGTTGAAATTTCAGCAGCAGGTTAGGTGTCAGTTGGCCAATTTCTGCCCAAGTAGATCTGGTTGGCCTTACTTTGAGTTGAGGTTGGCGCAGAGACCTCCAGAGGTCCTTTCCAGCAACAGAATTCTACAATTCTGCAATAGGAACAACTTTCCTGTAATTAGGATGGCCACACAGTGATGAAGTGAGGTGATAGTAACATCACCTCTGGAAGACATAAGTTGGGAATTAGGCAGATATTTGTCAGAAGTGGCTTGAGGAGAGCTGACAGTGTTTGGAGGAGTAAAAGCAGAATGTCCTCCTGGTGTCTCTTCTGGCTTTGGCTTTAAAAACCACCAGGTCTTACCTCTCAAGCACTGACATCTGAGGGTATCAGGCTATGAATCCTCCATTTCTGCTTAGGAGATTGAGGCTTACAGATAGCTGACATGAGGAAAGATGAGCAAATGTGTGAGGCTGAATGGTTTCATTAAAAAAAATGTTATTTTCCTATGTTTACCCTCCTGGTTTGGGGATCTTCTGGAGAGGGAAGGAACCAATGGTGTGGATGACTCATGGCCCTTTTCTAAGAAGCCTGGTAATGGTGGGTTGAACACTGGGTGAACATGGGCAGAGCTGCAAATACCCACAAGTCTTGGCCTCCTTCACATTTCATGATTTTATTACTAAACCTAAACCTGGGGCTCACAGTCCTTTCCAAGGAGATAGGTTTAACAGCACACACATATCGTCAGCCACATCTCTTCCTCTTTGCCCTGAGCCTTTGTACACAAAGCAATGATGGGGGGCTTGTAGCTTCTTGCAGTTGCTTGCTCCTGTGGGATTCACGTGGGCTGAGCGTGACTGAATGGCTGCGGTCCTGTGGATGAGAAATGCCTCACACCCTGCTGGCATCCAGAAAGGATTACTGTTCCCCTGCTTAATGCGTTTATTTAATGCCCATTCCATGAGGCTGTTTCTCAGGCTGTTTTCCTTGCAGAATATGTCTCTGTGTGTGCAATTAGCTAAGACATTAGTTTAATGACTTGTGTGTGTCTGAGTTAGGCCTGTCCCTATCTCAGATGGCTGCCTTTCTCCTGTCTGGAGACTTAATTCTCTGCAGCACAAACTGCTCTGTCATGCTCATCCCAGGCGCTGGATGCAGACAGTGTCTCTTGCTGGTCCCCAGCCAAAGGAACCCTGCTATCACACATAATTACCTCCTTGACTCATCATGACTTTTATTGCCCCCCTCCCTTCCTTTTTTGTTTTGTTTTGTAAGTTTGATTTGTTCTTTTGGAGCTATTGTTTCCATCCCTGTATTCCCAGTGGCTCCAGAGGACTGCAGTGTATTCATGCAGGAATTACTGGGGCGGGCTCTGTGGTCTGTTTTGTGTAAGAGTTCAGTCTGAGTGATTGTTTTGGTCTCTTCTGGCTGGTTTCTGAGCTTATGGGTTAGGCAGTGGGAGAGTTATATCTGGACAGCGAGCTGCATTGTTCAGGAGCCTGGTGCTGAAGCAGAGTCCTTCACCAAAATGTAGATTATAATTTCTTTTAATGAACTCATTGTCATGGTCACCTCAAGCGGTCCACAGCAGCTGGCTGAGCAGTGGCTCAGGTAAGATGAAGGGGACATTGATCATCCAGTCTCCTGAATAGTTCTAGTACTAGAAGTTTTCAGGACCACAAGAGCAGATCTCATAAGTAATCTCTCCACCCCCTCCATCTTTTGTTCTCAGTTGTTTTCTTTCTCATATACTTCAGCCCCAGCTTCAAAACTCAGTCAACAAATGTGTCTGCAGAGGGCACTGGCAAAAGATAGGATCCTCTTTTTCCACTCTTGGCTTGAATGAAACCTTAGCTATCTCAGCTGGATGGCACAAATGGATTAAGTTGCCAGAGCCATCAGTGTGAAACTGGTGAGAGATTGGTCCTGCACAACACAACATGTATGGGAAGAAAGGCAAGCAGATATGGATGTCTTGTGGGCTTGCTGGTAGGTATAAGCATGGTCAGACAGTTTTTATGACCAGACCCTGTCTGCCCAATGCAACCTCTGGTCCTTTCCTTAAAAGTGAGGGCAGGAAGAGTGCTCTGCATTTTGGATAGCAATGAGACAGTTTATCTGCATCTCTGGCCTTGTGAAAAGTTTCATTGGGCCTGCAGAATAGTCTATATCCTTCTCAATTCCTGCCTCCTTGTGCTATTCCCCACAGGTAAGGTCTTTGAAGTCATCACCTGCACCTCTCACTCAGGAGAGACCTGTACTTGCTCCCTTGATGGAAGCTGAGTAAAAAGGGGTGTTTTGGTGGACCATGTTGAACGACTTCCTTCAAGGATTTCTCTTTGGGTAGGATGTGTGTGCCATGGAAGCAGCTGTTCCGGAGTGGGTGGTTTGAGATACTGTCTGGAGCAACAGGAAAGTAAGTGACAAGTTCATATCTTTCATTGCTTTTCCTCACCAATTTGCACTTCTTTAGTAGATTTGGCAAGGCATCAGCTTCAGACTTGGCACCGGGAGGAACAACTGAATTAATTTACCTTATCTCTGCTTTAAAAACTCTTGAGATCTATCAGTTTATTGTCATCTGGGAAAGGACTGTGACATTTCTCTTATTGCTGACTACATTGTTCATGTTAAAAAGTGTCACTCATGATGGTTTTGGATGCAGACGGATATAAATCAAATACATTCCTTTCATTGATGCAATTAATGAGCTGAAGGCATGGGGCAATTGTTAAGCTGTTGAATACTGCAAATTAAGGCTTTCAAGAATAACAACAAATCCATGTCTATAATAGAAAGAGCAAAGACATGTCAATCTTGTTTAGTTACCTGGTTATAGGATTCAAGTTCCTTTGCTGACAGTTTCAGAAAGACTGTAAGAAGGGGTAAGAATAGAAGAATACCAGATCCAGTAGCACCTATTGAATCAAACTCACATGAACTCTCTCATCAGACATGCTTTAATTTTCTTACAAAAAATGTTTTTCTACAATGAAAACCAGTCCTTTCTGTGAAGCCAAGAATTTCAACAGGGCACATCTCTCTCTGAGGATTTTTTTCCTAGATTTTTCATGGGAAACTGACCAAATAACCCCAACTCCGAGGTTATTTTCTTCTAAATAAAATTTATGGGCATTTGCTGAAAGCCTGGCAGGTTTTATTTCTTCATCCTAAACCTGAGAAACATGTTAAAAAGAGGTCAAGCATAATGACATTTTTTAGTAGAGAAAAGAAACAACATTTCAACAACCTTTCTTCCTGAACAGCTTGGCTAATTGTTCATTAAAATACTGTTAAAAGCCTTGAAGAGGAACAAAACCTCCATGCTTCAGTGGCACCAAACCCAGCCACCTGGAAGGCCCCTCTCAAACAGCCTGGTGACAGTGCCAAAACCTTGCTAGCTGGCCAGCCTGACTCATTTAGTTTCCAACTCCCATGACCCAAGGCCTGGGCTTTTGGCCCCAGCACGATTCTTTGGCAAAGAGGTGAGAACCAGCAGATTGCATATAAGCTCCATTTTTTCTACACCTCCAAGGGAAAGGGGGCAAGGACATCTGTCCTGGGGGATGGGCAGGGAAGCCACTGGGATTTCCTGGTGCAGGGACGGGACTCCAGTTCTTGACTGTTCTGTGCATCTTCCTCCCACAGAAGGCACTGAAGGTCATCATCACGCCCACTTCTCAAGGCTTGGTTTCTGTTAAGCACATGGATTTGGGTTTGCTATCTCTGGCTCTGCATGCAGGCTCTTCCTTACCCCTGGAGCAAGCTATTCCTGCACAGAAACATCCAGAAAAATTCTATGAAAAAGACTCTTGGATCTTTTGCCTTTTAGAACTTTAAGAAAAAGCTCCACTTGGCCCTGTGGCCATCTTTAGAGTTGTGTCAAAAGATGGGTTTATCCCTTCATTTATTTGACAAAACAGGCTGATCTCCCTGTCATTCAGGTCTTGCTAAAGCTTTACAGGTGTTGGATGTGGCTGGCTGAGCCAGCGTTCTGCCTGGCCTCACTGCTGCCATGTGTTTTGGGGTCATCAGTGAAGAAGTGAGAACCTTGGATTTAGATGGATGCACTTGCGCACAGGTAATTTCCACTCCTACAAACAGCCCAGGCCCAACTTCCCTGATGTCAACAGGATTCCTCCATTGGGCTCAGAGGGATGTAAAGGGTAAAAGGGGTGCCCAGGCTGCAGCAAGCCAGGGATAGATGCCAGCTGTCCCATGCACAAGTCTCCAGGGCTTTAACCTCCAGACCACAGTGCTCAGCTTCTTCTGAAAAAGGACAAGGCTGTACAGCAAAACTGTGGAACTGGGAGGTTTGCGGGCTGAAATGAATCCAAAAGACATATTAACAGGCATGAGAGGCCTGTGATGAAATAGCTAAGGTATTAATGCAGCCAGAAGCTGGTAATGAATACACGAAATGCCCACATTTACCCAAGAGGTCCCAAAGGTCTCTTGCCCAGAACATTGTGATCCTTAAAGAAATCTCTTAAGAAAGTTAAACCACAGGGTTAAGGCTCCAGGACAAAATCTGCACTAGTGTGCTCTCTCAGCTGTTCTGACCTCTTGTCTGATGAGGCCTATTTAGCACTTTCATGCTTTTTAAAGAGCATGGATATTATCCTCCAGAAATTGTCATCCAGAGCCCTGTCAGATGGCAATGCCCTCTTGTCCCTATGGATGGCCTGAGTCTCCCGCTGTGCCCCGTTGTTGTGATTCAGGTAGCAAAGCTTCTTGTTTTTTCAGGTGAGATTCTGTCCCTTGGTGACAGGGAAAATCCTGAATGCTTGGGTATTACCATTAGTGACATACAAAATGCTCTTTGAATACTTTGCTCTCTCTCTCCATCTCTCAGCTGCTGAATGAAAGCCATGAGGTGCAGAGCACAGGTCAGTGCAGGCTAAACCTCTGTCATCACAACCTGACCTTCACTTCTTCTCCTTGTTTTCTTGTCCCATTACTTCTTCTCCTTGTTTTCTTGTCCCATTACTTCTTCAATGCATGGAGAGCCTGGAAATGGTCTACTGGTGCTGAACAGAGCTGGGCTGCAAGATGGGGCCTGTAGGTTGATGAGGGCAGACAGTTGGATGGCTGAGCATCTCCAGTGCTGGGTATATGATACAGGCACCATAGAAATGAGGAAACCAAAGCAGGTTTGATGGCTCTTCTAAAGTTAATTCCAAACTAGAGCTCATCTGACCTGCCTTTTGGAGCAGCTGAACGCCCTTTTAGGACTCATGTGCTGTAGACAGGCACCTTTTTGACCCTTACAAGGCAGACAGTCCCACCTCTGGTGTGGGCAGATCCTGCTCATCCCCAAGGCTGTACCCACACTGCTCAGCCTATGTCTGTGTGTCCTTTAGCCTCTCTGTCCTTGGGAATTTGTTCTTCTTCTCTACCTTTGGTTTCCCATTCAGAGTGCCTCAATGAGGAAGGGCTAGTCAGTAGAGGTCTTGCTGTAAGGTAACAGCATGGCCCTTGGCATGAAAACATCACAAATTCTCTAGTTATTTTGTGTACCTGATGTGAGAGTCCTTACAGCCATTCTTTGCTTTGACCATTTACGAGGCCTGATTTTAGTCCAAAACAAGCTTTCTTGAAATAAAATAGTCATTTTCGAGTCTTCCTGTAGAAGCCAAAAGTATTTGAAGTTGGAATGGAATGGACTGGCCTAAACGGAGGGTGGGGAGGGAGTCAGTAGGTGGGGACATTTTAATAATGAAGAGAAGAATGTGAAAGGAAGGATTAAACATGGTTTTTTATGTGTATTTATTGAGTCAATTTATAAGGTGCCTTTTGCAAAATATCTTCAGCACTGCACGAAAAACCACAATGTAAAATATTTGAAAAATTTGCACATGAAGCCAGGGTGTCCCAGCATACAGCCAGGCAGCAGAGGAGAACCTGGCACTGGGAGCAGCTTTCTAATCATCAGGCCCCAGCAAAAGGAGATCTGTGTCTGTAGGGCGAGGTGAGCTATCAAGGGAAGGATCTGTTCCCTTCCAGCCAGCCATGGGTGGGTCTCTGTGGGCAGCCTGGAGGACGGGATGGCTCAGCCCATCAGATCTCCTCCACGCGGAGTCCTGGGCTGACAGACCTCAGTGCAGATAGGGTGACCCTGGCTGATCTGGGAGGCCATAAGGTGACCCATTGTAAGCTCAGCTGGGGAACACAAAGTCCTCAGGAGCAGGACTGCCTGGGTGGGGAGCATGTTGGGAATGCAACCACTGCTCTTTCTGTACTGCACAGTCCCCAGGACGGCTGCCCCTGGACTGTTCTCAGGGAGAACAATTAGCAGCCCATTACAGTAATTTCACCTGGCCAAGGGGAGAGCACAGATGTTCGTGGCAGGGTTTCTGTTATGGGATTTTCTTGCTTGGAACTGAAGGCCAGCATGAGTCTTTGCTCTGGCACACTGCTGTGTTGATGGCTTGTTCCTGTGAGATGTCCAGAGCTGCCCCTTCAGCTGCAGGGCTCTGCTCAGCTCTGCTGAGGGGCTGCCAAGTCCAGCCACAGTGTGACTGCCTCCCCAAAAGCTCTGGGAAGTCCATGGAACACCTATGTGGTGAGGAATACTGTAAAGAAAGCACTTGACAAGAGTGCTTTGAAGTCACAGGCAGTTTGGTAACCTCTTGAATGCTTTTCGACAGGTACATGAAAAATATTCTGTTGAGGATTATCTAAATTAAAGAGCAGGTAAAGACCTCAGGGCAAAATTTCAGCACCTCTATTATATGCCTTCCTCAATTGTTTTTAAGAGTGGCAAGGAACTGAAAATGGGTAAAGTAGAAAAATGACCATGCTGATTGCTTTGAGCCATACAATATGTGTTTTTTAGCATCTCTAGCACAGTTAATTTCCTGATACAGTATTTTTCCTGAAACAATTTTGCTATTATAAAAATGAAGGAACACCATGCCCAGGGGACAGTAATTAATCTGCTGTACACAAGGACATTTCTTCAGGGAAAGTAACATACCTACAAGAGGAGGTTTCATTGCAGGAAATACTGCTCACCAAAATGCTGAATTAGGCATATTTGAAGAGATAACTTTGTCTTGCAAATCTAACTTGTGCAGTTTCTACTGTAGCCTAGGCTGGGGGAAATTAGTGAGATCAATAAACCTTGTGAGTGGGGTGGCCTTCATCAGGGTGACTTCCCTACAGTCAAGCCCTTGCTTCTCTTCCAATGAGGAGGGTGAAAAATGTAAAAAAACCCTAAGAAAACCAATTCCTAAAATTGCATCTGTTGGCAGTAAGGCCCAAGACAGCACTTCAGTCTGGTTTTAGCTCTTGCCTTTGTCACCTGACTGAAGTTCAATCCACAAAGTAGCCCTTCAGTTGTTTGGGACATTTACTACATATATTAAGGCTTTGGACAATCTCTGTTGGGAAGGGGGGTTTGGATAGGTGTCCCTTGCAAGTGGCCCAGAGTCTTTTGCGTTGGCTTCCCAGTGGGATGAAGCCATGGTGAAGAGTCAGAGGTGCTCTAAATGTAATTCATTTTACTGATGATATATGAGCTGGTTGTCCATCTGTCCATCCCAGTCTTGTAAGAGAGCCATGAAGCCCAAGCCTTCCACTGGGGTCCTGAATGAGAAGCATGGACTGATGCACCTGCATCTTGGTGTGAGAAAGGCAGCATCACCTGGCTTTTGGTCACATGGTTTTCAGGTATTATTTGGACACTGCCCTTACTTGGAGACTTTGCCAGCAAGGAGCAGAAGTGATTTACAGTCTGATATTTTTCAGAAATAAGCATATCCCTAAAACAGAGAGGTGCTTGTGTGGAAGATGTTAGAACAGGGACTGATACTTGGAACTCCTGCAAAGCATTGCTGGAGGAGCTGGTTTGAATGCAAGAGGATTTGACCTCGAACTTTCTCCTGCAGTTCAAGCCAACATCCTCTACCCCTTAGGCCTGAAAAATTTTCCTCCTCCTTGTTTTAAAAATACATTTGTTATGTCTAATGTTGCTGGCCAGAGCAATGGTACAGACTTTTACCCTCAGAGCTATGCGGGTCAGGGGTGGGAGGTGATGTGACATGTGAGTGGCTTTAGCTCGGCTCACTGAAGTCCCCAGTGCAGTTACACCAGCAGAATTGCTTCCTTATCATCCAGGGACAGTGGTTTTACTGCCCCAGTGTGAAGTACAGCCCTGCTAGTCTTCCTGGGCTCACACTCGGCTGTGGCAGCCACAAGCTTGCTGTGACAGCCATGCTGCCAGTTCCAGAGTGGGTTTGAAAGCAGATACCCAAAGTTCTGACCTGCTCATGTTCAAAGGACTTGCCAAAGGGCTCAGGATCTGGGTGTCTTGGAGCACTCTCTCATCATTCAGAGCATGTGTCTTGCGTCTTGGCTGCAGGGCTCCAGGCCTTACACGGGTCATGTGTTGGTGTGTGAGTAATGTGGCTAGCAGAAGAATCCCATTTCGGGGACAAGCTCAGGTAGAGTAATCATGTCCCCTGTGATGCCATGAGTTAGGTACAGAACAGGGCATGGACTGAAGCAGTGATGGAACAGGTTTGTCTGCTCCAAGTTCAGAGATTGCAGCCAGACTGCCTGGTCCCCAGCCAGAGCACCACGGCACCCAGGCCTGCCTCCAGAGTGGTTCTCCTTGGAACACACAGAGAACTTCCTCTACCCCAGCTGCTGGGGAGCATGGAGATCCCTGCCATGGTGCCAGGTGCCTGGGTGAGTCATCGAGCATGAGCCCTCCCATCCCCAAGTCAGTCTAGACACAGGGAAGTCCAGCTGCCTGCAAATACCCCATCCCATCGGCTTCCCAGACAAGCAGTGCTCTCCTGGCTCGCTTGGGTAATTTGGAAGGACTCCAGTGGAGGATTTTGCAGGCTGATCTCCCACAGTTCTTCCCAATTCAGACCAATGTGGTGACCTGGTTTACTGAGTGCTTCATACTGTTCATGGTGCTTTTGCCCTTCTTTGAGCAAAGACTGTGTTTATTGGCAAAATGTCAATGTGCATAAGGTGACACCCCTTGTTCCCAAGTGAAAGGTTACTGTCATGCTGGAGTGGGAGAATTTACTTGCTTTTGTGGGAGAAAAGCAAGTGTAGAGGGCAACACATTTGATTTTACGAGCAGCACTGTTGGGTATAGGATGCCACATGGTTGAGTTCCATCTCTGCCACATCAGGGTGGGTTTTCCTGTGAATTTCCAGTGGTAGGAGATCTTCCAGATGTCCTAAAAAAGAGTCTACCTGCCTGGGAGGACTCAGGCAACATGACGGTGGCATGTGGATCATGCTGAGCTTGCTACCAAACCTCTCCAGGTGCATATCACTGCTGTTGATTTTTTTAGATGTGAACGGTTTGTGTAGAGAAGCTGATGTTTTCCCACAGATCACGACTTAAACCTCGTGGGAGCTCATGTGCAGGCTGCTGGTGGTGTGGGTATACAGGAAACCTGGCTGGCTTCCATGCAGCTGTCTGCCCTGACCTATCCCCTGAAATTAAGAGATGCAGAAGCTATCTCCTAGGAGACCTTTTAAGCTTAGGCTCTGCTGTGTCAGACCAGCCCACAAAAGCCATTGGGCTGGAGTTGTTTCTGCATCAGCTAAATGGTTGGAGGAGTTTGAAAGCTGGACATCTTATAACATCAGCTGTGGCCCCATCCCCTTTCCACAGAGCAGGACAGTCTTGCTTGGACAGAAGGATGGCAGTACACTCCTGACATCCTCTTCTAGGCACATTAATGCAGCACTGGAAAGCAGTGTTAATGTCCTTCAGGGAGACAGATGCACAAATCTTGAGAACCTGGGCTAGAAAAACTGAGCTTCCCTGAGGTATTGGGCAATTCAAAGAGGCACAAGTGGCAAGTTATGTCCACCTATGATGTTTCCTTTTTTTTCCCCCATTTGATTCACCCTCCTTCGCTTTCTGTATCCGTTGCAGTTTCTAGCTCTGTGTTCAGCTTTCCCCTGCGTACTCCTCTTGCATTCCCTGTGCATGCAGCCCTGCAGAAATGCAGCACTGCGACTGTAAAGAGCTGACTTTTACCCACGAGCTGGGCTCACTGAGCTCCTGCCATCCGGCAGAGGGCAAGCGAGCTAAAACAGCGATCCTGTCCCTGCAATCCCTCCCGCACCGCTCACACTTCAGGGAAGATCTTTTGGGATTATTCCGGGCTCTCCACAGACAAGACCATATTATCCAACCCGTCTTTTCCCCTCTTCTGCATCTAACTGCATCTTGCCATTTCTCCTGGCCAGTAACACCATGTTTTATTCTTTTCTACATTGGTGTCCTGACTGGTACAGGCATGATCTTATAGTCAAAGCTTTTAGCTATTTTTCAGTCTGACTAGATACAGGAAGTATTTTTTGTATGTTTTTTTGTTTCCTGTGTTTGTTTCCTGCGGTTTTGGAAGACATCTTCCTCTTTTTTGGACCACTTTGGAGCACAGACCCTGGGATCTTGAAAGCTCATTCCCTGGAAGAACTGCTGTTGCCCCAGCCTGCCTGCTATAAGCAAGGAGCAGTTCTGCCCAATGTGTGCACAAACATTACTCAAATTGTACCTTTTGCTCTTTACAGCTATAATACATCCATACATTCACGTTGCTACCTGTTATTGTTCCAACTGGCAGCTTTACAGTCCCACAATCTGCAGTACAGAATCTTCCTAATCAAATCTTCTTCTTTCTGGGAATGTGCACTGTTCACCCTTACACCTGGCTGAGGTTTAAGATTTAATCAGCAAATTTAAAAATACCAAACCAAACCAAACAAAAAAAAAGTTTGAAATGAAGCAGGTATTTCTGTCCTTTTTTTTTTGGGGGGGGGGTGCTCTGTCTTTGTTCTCCAAACAAATTAATGTGTGTCCATCATCAAAGTGAATTAAAGTGTGGTTCAACTCTCAAAAGACACTGCAGAAAACCAGCACCAGTTGTTGTGCATTTGCTTCCTTTAAAAGGTCAGCACTGGGCTGTACTTGCTGAAAGATGGGAAAGTTAAAAATGCTGAAGGAAATCATGTACTCATTTCCCTTTGAACACTTGTAGTGGACAGGCTCCTGGCTCTCTTAGGCTTCTCTGGAAAATCCCAGCAATGAAGATAAGTAGGCTTCACTCCAGCTCACAGCTGTTCTGGTAGGTAAAAAAGTGAGTAACTAGTTTATTGCCTTCGATAAGGGTGTGTTTGCTCCTGACTGCTCTCCATTCTCCACTGCAGCCACACCAGCAGTGCCCACCAGGACAGAGTGACAGGAGGGGCAGGTGGATATTGCAAAAGGACAGAGCCAGCACAGAGCAAGAAAGCAAATTAGCAGGGTCTGATTGGGTGAATATCCCAAAGGCCAGGGTACTGCACAGGGTTTGGGGAGGTAGATTTGGACCCTCTATTTTAGAGCTGGTGGGTGAAGGAGGAGAACCTGTGCTTGCAGAAGACTCATTAGAAAACAGCTCTCTCTGGTGGGGTGGGTTTCATCTGGAAACCGCAAGAGACAATAAACAGGATGTCCCACAAAGACATTTTTATAGAGTTGCTTTTCAGAGTGGGGCTGCACTTAAAATCCAAATTTAGTTTATTTGAGTGGGAGCGTCCTCAGCTTTAATGTCTGCTTGCTTTCAAAGCAATGTGATAGAGCTTGGCTCATGCAGCAATACTGTCCAGGCAAACCCGTGATCTGGATCCCTCCTGCTGTCTTCCAAAAAGCTCCCTGCCCTTCCATTGGGCTATGCTGGTGCTCATGCTTTGAGATCTTAGCTGTAATGATTTTGTGAAGGGTTAATTAGCAAGCTGTGCTCTGCAACAGAGATGACTTCATTTTAAGGTTTAAGCATCTTTGTACATCAGGCCAGTAAAATATTCTTGGAAATAGACACAGCTATAAACCTAAAATTATGCTTTACTGCTGAGTGAGATACCAGAATCTTTAATAAAAGGTCTGGTTAATTACTAGCATGTGATGGCAAGTGACGAGGAGAGGCTGCAGGCTGCGTTTGTTCAACCTGGAGAAGAGAGGGCAAGAGCTAATTGCTGTATTTCACGTTCCAAAGGATGGGTGCAGGTTTCTTCTAAGAGAGGCACCACAAAAGGACAAGAAGCAACAGGGACAAGTTGCTGTGATGGAAGTTCTGTCTCAATAAAAATAAAATAATATTACAGGGAGAGTAGTTTAAGCTCAGAGAGACTGTGGGATCTCAGTCCTTGGAGATACTCAAAACTGGATCAGAACAGACCCTGAGCAACATTTTCCAGCTCTAAAACAGAACTCTGCAGTTCTCCAGCTGAACCCTCTGCTTTGCACAGCATCTTTTTGCTTGAGGTGGAGGGCTCCAGGAGGTATTGTTTTGTGGGGTCACTAAGGCATCTTTTCTTGGGGTGAAAGGAATATACAGCCTTGAGCAATGGTGGCCCATCCTTCTTACTTTTGTCATGCCTTTTCTTTGACACAGTGTCCATGTCAGCAAGGAAAAGAAGAGCTTCTTAGTCCAGGTCCTTCTGTGTCACAGTGAGGGTCCAGAGAAGCAAGCCAGAAACCAGAAGTGATGCTTGGACAGAAGGTTGCAGAAGGGGTCTTACTTGTGGCTTACATGTCACTGCTTGTGTTCACAGGCTGGTGCATATAAACATACTGAAGAAATGGAAAGACTCACTGCTGTAGGTTTCTGGCTGCCTCAGAAGGGCTGCACCAGTGCAGGAGGGCTCATTGTGTTACCTTGGAGTGAGATCATCCAGATCAACCCCTCCCACACCTGTCTTGACATGTAGGGTGTTTTGAAGCATATGATTAAATATTGTGAGTTGAGGCCCTGTGATTTTCTGTTGGCTCCTTGGTTAAGGACTGTTATCGGTTGAATGGCCATGATGCTCCTCAGAGATGTTCCTCTGTAGCTGAGACCAGGAAATGATACTTTTATACTGAGTTGGTTCCTCAGTTTTTTTCCTGGTGCTGTTGCTGAGAAGAGCTAGGGATTTTGTCTGGAGGCAGAAGGGCAGTTGATGTTGCCCCAAGGTGCTCTACAAGTGGTCTCTGCCTTTGCTACTGAGCAGGGTTGGAGGTGGGACAGAGGTTATCTGAGGCCAGGGGAGCTGTAGGATGAGGACCTGTTTCTGCAAGATACTCTGTCCCCTCAGCTCTTGACTCCATCTCCCTCTGCCTTGGCCACATGTCCAGAAATGAGTCAGACCCAAGAGAGGTGAAGACACAGGGCTAGGGAAATGGACTGGAGAAATTCTTGTTTCAGGAGTTGGTAGGGTGTCAAAGGCAACACAGCCCTGTGTGTTCCCTACTCCTGGAGTATCTCTTGTACATTAACAGCCAGGAGACTGTGAGTATGAGGTTTCCTTTGTGCTAGAGGTAAATGTACCTTCAAATACTTCTCGTGCCCTGAGAATTCTGTGCTCTGAGTTAAGATCTGAGTGGCATGTCTTGCCCCAGCCAAAACAAGACTGTTCCCTGTGTTTCTTCCAATACTTGTTTTATTTGTCCCATGAGACGAATAAAGTTACTTCCCTGAGGAGGCTTTGACATAGGCAGCTAGAGACCAGCAGTTGGAGTATTTTCTTACTATGTAGCCGCACCATGCTTTTCTTTCCTTCATCCTTTTCCATCCAAATACTTTCTGTGGTCTCATGTAAGCAATCCCTGCTCCCCCCAGGGCTGTAGCCCCTTTTCACTCCATTCCTGCATGCAATGTTGTTACTCAAAGCAGTATCTCCACATGGTGCCTTGAAAAGAGCTGTTTTCTCTCCTGAGTAGGTCCTCCAAAGCTGTTATTACTTTTCCAACAGCAAATACAAAGCAAGTGGAAATGTTGGCTTGTGCTGCTAACAAAATTCTTAAGCATCTATTTGTGCTTTGAAATGCTTTCATCCTGCTGCCTTGCTCAAGGGGTACCAGGCACTGAGGGAAAGCCTGTCAATGTAAATGTCAAAGAGATTTTTGGATTCTCATATCTGTTAGGGGGATCCTGCCCATTTGCTGTTCCAGGGGCTGGGAGGCTGTCCCAGCCCTCTCCAAGAAGCTGGACCCTCTGGCATCTGGACTCACTGAAAGAAAGGGTTTTTTAATCTAACTTTTATCTGAGGATCTTAATCCCCATGGAAACCAAGGAGCATACTGGAAGACTCAGTAGGTGTGGCAATGTGGTAGCTCTTATGCCCAGGCTCATGAGATTGTGGGAGCAATCCTCCACTTAAGGGAAATTGTGGTTTAGTGACCTGGAGAGGGAAGTTCTCTGAGGCCAAAAGAACAAGTCCTCAAGTAAGAACTTAGCGCTGTTAGCCACCTGATATGGACAGTATTAATCCCCATTCTCTATAGGTTAGGGCTGGGATTTTGTGGTGTCTGTAAAGCTGCTGAGGTTTTAGGGTCTTTGCAAACAAGTCACCTTCTGCTGATATCCTGAAACTGACACTGGAAAACTGTAATAAAGAAGCTGTGGATAGTACCAGGCCCTTTAGACACCCAAGGTCCACTTCAAAAAGAGATTTGTTTAAAGTAGGAATATCTCTGTAAAGATGCACTGCTACCTTGGACTGAGATAAAGGTTATTACTTCCCCTCCCTCAGCTACATCTCCTGCATCTCCTTGCCAGGTCCTCTTTTGACAGAAATTAACCCTGGTACCTGCTGAAATCAAAGAAAGTCTTCACAGAAATCCTCTCTGCTCTTGTTTTATCAACGCTATAAGCTGAGTCACTGTGCCCGATCAGCCTAGGTCAATATTGAACCCTTTTTCCATCACCTTCTCCTGATCAGCTGCTTGGTTTTGAACTGCTTTGTCCATCCGAGACTAATGAAGGCATCTTCGAGGGACGCTTTGGGATGAGTGAGGAATCTGACTACTGGAGTGTCCAAATCCACAAGCCTCTGCTATGTATGACAACTGCAGAACAGACAAACTTGTGACACCCTCCTTCCCTCCCTCCCCTGCATCACTGCTGGAGAGCAGCAGTGCCTGGGAGATGGGCAAGTATGGAGCACCTGGTCACTGAGAACCGCCACTGCTTTATGCCTTCCAGCTAATGGGTGGTTTTAGCTCTCCTAATCTGTATTAGTGTTGGAGAAGCCTAAACAAACTGACCTGGACGACTCCAAGGCATTTGTAATTACTGGATCAGGCTCATAGATAATGCATTTAGGGCTGCTCTAAAAACATCTCAGATAGGGTAAATGTAAATAAAGTGGCCTATAATTGACCTTTCTGCTGACATCTGAACCCTGGCTCGGCTGTTGCACCTGGGGAAAACAATATGAGGATGGAGAGGGATGCCTGGGGCATCAGGCAGATTCAGACCTACCTCTGAGCGTGACCTGTGGAGCAGCAGAGCTAAGGGTGCAGATCAGAGCCACAGGAGCTTGCAGGGTACCTGTGCTCCTTTCACTGGAGCCAACCAAGCTCCAGAGTACAAGAGCTGATGGAAGCATGAAACATGCTGATGAGTTTTGGGTGAAGGCGAGTACAAGAGGCTGAGGTGTAACCACAGGTGTAACTCTGGCAGTGCAGGTAAGGTTTGCAGCAAACCCTGAGGAAGAAGAAGACATGATGCTGGCAACTAATTTCTTTTATTTCCTCAAAAGCTTGCCATTTTCAGCGTCATTGCCTTGGGGAGCAGCTAGCACTGTGGGCAGGATGAAACAAGTGGGTCTTGCAGTACCTCCCTGCTCACTGCACTGCTCTGCTCAGCTCACCCCCACCACTCTACTTTGATGGGCAAAGCTACTGAACTGGGGTGTTTGAAGGCAGGTTAAGTTTCATGAGGCAAGGTGGCATGGGACTGGAGCATCCAGGACCTACAGTCCTGAGGAGTGTGTAGGGAGAGCCAGAGAACCAATTCCTTGCATTGCATAGCCTGGATTTCAAGGCTGTTTTGTTCCTTTCGAGGGGCAGTAGGGGTTCCCCCAGCAAAGGATAGGGATTGGGGCAGAGCTTCTTTTGCCCCTGCTACCAGCTCACTCAGGCCTTGTGCACGTCCCCCTCGTACCGCCTGGGAAGGGATAGGAACAAGGGAGAGAAGACCCCTTGAATTTCCACTCTGATGTGCTTCACTGTGAATGAGTGCTAATTCTCAGGTCCCAGCACCTCAACAAACCTTCTACTCATGGCCAAAGTTTGCTGAATCTCCAGGCAGAAAGCAAGATGCTGGCCACTAAGTACATCAGTCCTAGCCCTCCTCCTTGCAGCCTCCCCTTTCTCATCACCTGCCCTTCAACACGCCACCTCTGGGACATGGGAGACCTTCTCCAGCACTCACCATAAAGCACTTTGTGTCAGTCTATTGAAAAGGGGGACTTTAATAAGACTGTTTTAATCTTCTTGACTCTTTTTTTCTGCCCCCTCTGCCCTGTCCCCCACTACCCATGTAGGAAAAAGAATGGAAAGAAAAAGGCAGAAGGGCACTTTGTTTTCTCTCCCCACACACTCAGGGCTGTAAAATACTTCTTAATCATTGGGAGTAAGAGGATCTCCGTGCTGGGCCTCCACTTTTTGTTTGTGAGTTTATTTTTCCTAATTCATCCTTGACAAAGGACAGAGCCATAAAAGAATCAACCAGCACGTCTGTGGGAAAAAACTGCCCTGAAAAGGATCGGAGAAATACTGTAGCATTTCCAAACAATTCCAAGGGCTAAAGCCTCCGTGAGATGCAGCTTCAGCTATAACTTGCCTTTCTAGGAACAAGCCTACATCTGTTTGGCAATGCCATATTTTGTAGGGTAAAATAAACCCTTGAGAACAAACAGGCCAGCTTATCCAGAGGGGTAAATGCCTGGGAACAGAGCTCACTTGTTAATCCTAAAACTGTCAGCAAAGACCCACTGGAGAAATTATAGCTGGCCACGGGCACTCAAGCTGTTTTCCTTCTGCCTTCCCGCCTCCCCCCATCCCCACAACAGCTGTAAAATCTTCTTTATTGTTCTGCTGGAGCTGGAGAGCAGCACAGAGAGGTCTCCCAGCTCAGGGCTGCAGCACCACTGGCAGGGGGAACATCTCATCCATTGTATCTGCACCGGTGTTATTGCTTCGGTGGCGGACAAAGAAAACGACGGCGATAAAAGAAGGGGAACAGCTTGAACACCTACTAAAGAGGCATATGAACGGGAAATCCTGGCTCGTTCCCACATCTGAGCTGAGTACGGTTTCTTTCCCTACAGGATCATTAAGTTTAATGTCCTCCTGCAATTCAGGCAGCTGAGCCGACAGAGCCCCTTCCCTCCCCCTCCCCTCTACCTTCCTCTCATCAGATTTCGAGCCCTCCCTGTGGAAAAATGATTTGTGCACAAGCAGCCTACACAACAGTGCTTATAAGGAATTTGCCCCTGCCAGGAGTTATTAATGGTACCCCAGTAAATGCCCCCAGCAAAAAGGGCCACTGCAAGCATCAAGTGTGTGTTGAAAAATCGGGTTTAAATTGTCCCTTGGGCAATGACCTATTGGCCACCTAAAAATGCAGGATTGGTTTGCTGTATAATTAAGTTCAGGCCATCTCCTGTGCTTACACGCGCAGAAACCCAGATGTCAGCTTGGTATGAGTCAAAGCGCTGGGCTGCTTTTAAAGCACCAGAAGACAGACCGTGAGGGCATAACATTTGCCACTGGAAGAAAACCTACTTTGAATACTTGGAATATTTAACTGACTGCAACAGATAATTAGCCAAACCCTCTTACGCCTCCAAATATAGATTCATTAGTCATATAAAAATATCTCATTGGAACCAAATGTGAGTCATTAGTGAAGTCAACAGCAGATCATAAAAAAGGTACCGAGAGCCTCCTTCCCGCTATTCCTGAGAAGTTGTGAGTGTGCAGTGAAAAGAATTCGTTCCATTTTCTATTGAACATCTGTTGGCAAATCTGTTTTAAAATGAGGCTTTTGAAGGCTGCTGGTGTGCAGGGCTGTGGATCCCGTTTTTCCACTTTGAGATTTGTGGGAATAACTTCTCCAAATTCTGTGCTGGGCTTTTTCTATGTTTGTTTTTCTTTTTGTCTTCTTGAAGACTTCCTTGAGTCACTCAGGCTAAAATTTGAGTTCTGTAACATAAAATAGATTTTATAATGTGAAGGGGAATAAAAATCTCTTCGTTATTTGCTTGTAATTTCAACAGGAATCTTTGTTGGCTTGGAGCAATGAATGCTGCTGCCATAGGGACCCCAAAAACTAACTGGATTCTTTTCAAAGTGAAATGGGGATGGTTAAAATCAGTGCCCACCTTAAGCAAAGTGCAAAAAAAGCAATGATGTGTTTTAAAAAAATAAAGCAAGTGGGTAACTCCTCTATGGTGAGATATCTGCAGCATGATGGGCAGCCAGAGAATGGGACCATGCTTGATTAAACTTTTGTAAAACTCGAGTTATTGTTTGGGAAGACACAGGGACCGGGATGGGACTGCATACTTGGTCCCAGGAGGTATCCCAGGGATTTCACAGAGCATGTTGAATGCTGCCGTCCATCATCCCACCCTGCACTCGTGGATCCCACAAACAAACATATTGTTGTAAAACTCCAAAGCTATATGAGTAATCTTGTGCTGAAAGTTGAATCGCGTAAGTTGTCAACAGCAGCATTTTGCATTTTTCTTAATTTGAAAAAAACCAAACCCAAAACTAGAACAACAAAAAATTACCGTAGCAAATTTTAGCTTTAACTGCCCCAAAGCTGACATTATTATGGCTAGGGGAACTCAGGCTGCCTCAGTGCCCCATAAAGATGTTAACTGAGTTTTTCAGCTTCATTAGCTTGTTGCATTCCCTTGGCTTTGCTGTTAGTATTTTTTTATTAGGGAAAAAAGTCACTTCGATGTAATATCCCTTGTACTTAAAATCCTCTGTGTAGCCTGTGACAGTCGGACAGCAGGGAGAGGAGTGATAGGGTTTGAAATGGGTGTTTCACACCAAACCCCAAAGCCCAGAGAGCTCTGTCACTGTGCCTGGGGTCGTACCCCACTTTTGGGCACCCCCATGGGGCAGTGCCACACGGGAGGTGCTGAGATGGCTGCAGATGGCTTTGATCGGGGGCGAAAGGGCCTGTGGGCAGCCAGGCTGGAGACACGGGCAGCCCTATGGCCATGGAGCCCTGGATCTCCAGGGGGTCTCACCCAAGCGCAAGGTCCTGCTGCCGTGTTGGCAGGGGGGCTCCCAGGCCCAAGGCTGGGTGGGCGACTTGCCTTGGGGACTGTCCCCAAGCGCAGGTTTTGGCCCCCATCCCATGGCAGGACCGGCGCTCAGGCTGCTCATGCCAGGCCTGGCTCTGCGGGCAGTGGGGTGAGGGTGGGCCCTTGCCTATCCCCTGGTTCCCCTCTTGTATCCCTCTGGGGATGTGGAGATCACCCAGTTTCCCTTCTCCCAGCACTGGGTGTTCCTGTGGGGTACGACCCCAGCCCTCCTGTGGAGTGGGATCCCCGTACCCCCCTACCCAGTGTCTCTGTGGGGCAGTCCTGACCCCCTGTGTGCCTGGACCCGGGGCAGACCCCAACACCCTGCGGGGTTGGGACCCCCTGTCCCCCGCAGCCGCTGGCCCCCGCCCCGTGCCGGTCACACTCCCTGTCTCCTCCCCGGCTCATCCCTCCTCCTTGTGCAGCACCCCCGGCCCGCTCCGGGCCCGGTGCCCCCTGCCCTGCGAGGGGGACAGCCCCG